>VXBZ01009313.1:274817-351012 GCA_013399135.1 Heliornis fulica | reverse complement strand
GGTGAAGTAACGGAGGGTTTCGCGGTTTCGGGCTAGCGGGGCGAGCACAGGTTTGCATCCCGCGGTGAAATCATCCGGCTCAACGCTGCTGGCTTGCTTCTGCGGAGGGGGGCGGCGGCGGGTTCTGTGGGAGCGATCTGAGGAGAAAGGTTGGAGCGCCCGCACCTCGGCACCTTCGTATTCGGGTTTTGGTGTGACGGGAGCTTTGTCTGAATTCTGGCCTCACGCGTGACTGGAGGGCCGTTCTTCTGCATTTCAGTAGCTGGAAGATGCCACAAGTTCCAGTTTAGTGCCTGCTATCTGCTTTCCTGCGCTTCACGGTACTCGGTGTTTTGCAAGTCTTATGTGACCTGGTAGTGTCAGGGATGGAGGAAAGCAGGTTCCTGTAGCTGGGCCAAAATCAGAGTCACCAGCCTGTGCTAGGAGTCTGCTGTATTTTGTGTCCTGGGAGAGCAGTGCAGCACTGATGCTCAGCAAACTGCGTGCTTCTCTCCACGGCAGCATCTCACCATCTGGGATCGCATGCAGTGTGTGTCTGTGCTGGGATCTGGCAAACATAGATCTTTTGTAGCAGAAAATTTGTCTTGTAAATGGTTCCCCTGGGTGAAAAGTGTTATGAAGAGCCTTAGATTCTGTCGAAGGACATAGACTGTGCAAGCTCTACTCACCCCAAAAGCAAACATAAACCTTCTGTTGCTGCTTCCTGTTTAATTAATGGTATGGGCTTGGCTGCTGAAATGTAGACAAACTAAAGCCAGTGGCTGCTTTTAACACTCATTGGTCATAATGTAGTTCTGCACTAGCTCAGAGGTACAATTTCTCTTTCCTCCTCCAGCCTAGTTGGTTGTTATAAGGTAGTAGCTAACAAAAATGAAATGAGCAGATCTGTGTAAACAGTTTGAGATTAAAATTGAGAAACTGAGAATGGAGTAGTCTCTTGCCTTGTAACACTGCCACTTAATTTTCAGTTAATGGCAAAATCAGGTTATAGGCTGGTAGACTATGTGAAATGAGAGGAATAAGAGTAAAGAAAATTCGGGGTTTTTTTCAGATGGTTTTGTATGTCTGAAGACCCACGTCTGCTTTTCGTTCTTTATTGAATACAGTGCATAATTGCAGGGTGGAAAATCTCAGATTTTTTTAACTGATTGTACCCTTCCTGTCAAATACAGTGCCATCTACATAAACACTGTCATCCACATTTCCCAGTTCTTTTATCTGCTCAAGCTGAGGAGCTGTCTGTTGGCATGAATTTTGGTATGGCTGTTAAAGAAGATCTGTATTCTTCCCTTAGCAGTATAAAGGACTGTTTTGTTAAAGTTTGGTGATGGTGGAACGTCACTGTGGGCAAACTTCTGTGAAGTTCTCATGGACTGTATTTTTCATGATTTCCAGCTCTGCAGTACTTTTTCCATTTTCCTCTGGGCAGTGTGATCCCTGTGGCCTTCCAGGCATGCTAACAAAGGTCCTCTGCAGTAGGCTTTAGGAGAGGCTTGAGTGAAGGTTTCCCTTAGTGTGTCCATAGTAGCAAATCAAAGCAAACCTAGATGTTAGACTGATGTCTGGCATGTAATTGTTCACTAGCACAGCTTAGTGAGGGGCACCTAGCACTTCCTGTAGCCATAGCTGGGCATCAGTCAAAAGTGGCAAACTTGGGACTTCTCTGAACAGACATGGGACATGGCCACCTTTATCTGGGTAGGGGAGAAGGGAAAGCAATTTTGGTCATATAGTCACAAATTAGTTTTCCTCCTGTCTGGAGAACAGTCTCTGTCCTGTGTTAGCTACTAGTGTGAAGTGTAGTCAGTAAGGTGCATGTTGGGATAGTTATTTTTATGCTGCAAAGATTTCATTGTATAGGATAGGTGAGGTGATGTACAGTTAACATTTTAGTTATGAATAAACAGATAACCTGGTGAAAAGAAGTAAGTTTATGCTGACTTTGCTTTACTGTTAGTATGAGAGAGTATATGTTGTCAGGTGGAGGCATGCCATGGAAACTCTTCTTAAGACATCTTTCACTACTGTATCTAAGAAGTTCTTTTCTTTCTTGCCTTGATTTCAGGATGTTGGAGCATGTCTTGCCAACTAGGATCCAGTTCTAGAAGTGTATAATGCTGTTACTGTGACTGAATCTCTGTTGCTCAGTGGGAAAAACAGCATAAGAAATGTTATGTCTGTACTTCCCAGCTTCAAAAATTAGTCTGTTTGATCTTATTTTTAGCCTTTATACTGAGAAAGGGAGGAGAAAAAAAGTGTGCTAGAAGCTGAGTTACATACGTAATCGTAGCCTTAAGTGACTAGTCACAAAGAACATACCCTTGTTTTTTTTGAGCTTATTCCAGCTGAAGTGATCAGAGAGGCCACTGTTTGGAGCACTCACAATTTAATGCACCCTGCAAGTAATCATAGGAGACTATCTTTTATCATATAAGTAGTTGATTGTTAGAGTTTTCACCCACACATGCATGATTTTCTTTGGGAAAGAGGACTTTTTCTTTACTATAAAGGCACAGTAACTTTTGATCTTTATCTTTGTAAGTAAATATCTTGGCATACCTTAATTTTGCAAAGAACTAACACTGTTGCAAATAAGTGGCAGAATTAGTAGGTTCCCAAATTACAGGAAGGAAGAGTAATAAAAGAAGAAATTGTGAAGTTAGGTAAAAGTAATCTCTTCAAAGGGGATCAATCTGCAAGGTTTTGGTACCAGAAAACCAACCAAATAACCTCACCTTAATTCAGATCTAGCTTAAGAGTTGTAAAGACATTTAAGCAAAATTTCAAGAGTGAAAAATAACTTATTTTTACTCACTTCAGGACTTGGTTTTATATTTAGAAAAGGTAAGGCTTGTATAATCCTCGGTTAAATTTATTTTCTAGGACTGATTGCCAGAACGAAGCCAAGCTAATGATTGCCTGCAACTGCCTAGTACATATGCAGTTTTATTCAGGAAAGTAAATTGAGCAGCTGACATCTAGTATTTAAATACTATTAAAGAAGAATAAAGGTAGTATTGAAGTACTTGAGTGATGTATTTGATGACATCAGCCTGAAGGTATTGGTATTTCTCTGATGCTAAAAATATTTCGTTGACTTTGGTCCTTCAGCCAGCGTAGGGTACGTGTTCTGTTCAGGTTCATGCAGTGAATAATGATTTCCTGTGGGATATGCATTCGGGGGGTGGGTGGAAATCTTGACCAAGAGGCTGGCATTCTTAATGCTCCTTGAAACTTTCTGTGTTCTTAAATGCTTTTCTCTATATGTCCTTAATTAAAAGCACACAGTGGTTTTGGCAGTTGGAGCCTTTTGGAAACTTCAGCTACAAAGTTTTTCTTGTGTGAGGATTGGTGCTGGAGAGGCTCCTTCAACATGTTTCACTCTTCATTGCTGTGATGTTGGCAGTCTTCATATTGACAAGTCTTAACTGACACAGGCAAGTTTATAAAAATGATCTATTGGAGCCTGGCATTCTCCATTTAGCCATAAGATGTAAAAAAATTATTTTAATTTTTACGGATTTGCCAAGTTGTGCTGAGCTTAAAATTTCTTTTATTTAGCAAGCTAAATGACACTGAGATTGGATAATAGGTATGAATTTAAAGTAGCATCTGTTGTGCAGTTAAAAATCTTTTTCTTTTCAAAAAAAGTCTTACCTCTTTCAGTTTGCTTTTCCTTAAGAAATAACAAACATTGTAAACGGTTAATAGCAAATATTTCATTCAAGTCCCTGAAAATCTTTTCTGGAGGAGAAGGAAAAAGCCCTCAACTGTTCTTCATAGACATAATTCCTACTACAGATCCATTCACTTGAAGCTCTAGTTCTGCCTTTACTTTTTTTCTGCAAAATAGTTTGCTATGATAGATGTTACTGTGATTTACAGCCAAGCTCAGGCACAAGGAACTGTTTGTTTCCAACCTTGTTTCCAAGCTCTGGAGAAAATGGGTAGATGTAGGAATAAAAAACAGAATCTTGATTTAATTGTTCAATATCCTTGTTTCATAGGAGGTATCATCCTAGCAGATAGGAATTTGATAGTGAGCATTATGGGTTTTCAAGGGTGGCCAGTCCAGTTCCCCTTTCTTCAGTGCTGTTGTTGGTGTCTTCCTGATGCAGTCAGTACTGTAACACACAGATAATGAAGAGTGACACTCCAGACATCCCATGGCTTGTGCCATCCCACCATGTTGCCAGCCCTTTGTACTTGTCAACTCAAAGCATGGGGTCTTGGTCTTTGGACCACAAGCTTTTAATGTATCTTGGGTGATGTCTCCTAACTTCTTGTGTTTTATGGTTATCAAGTTGTTGGTATTTTCAGCCCTAAATCTTGATTTAAATGGCAGAAAATGATTTGTATTTATGCATTGGCTGTCATGAAGAAACCAAAAGTGCTGGTTATGCCACATGCTCCTAAACTCTGTATTATGCTTTCAAGAGTTCATATTCCATATGCTGATGCTCTAGGCTTTGTACATATTTCTTTTTGCTTTTTAACTGTATGTATTGGACTGAAAGGTATCCAACATGTTGAAATTCTTAGTAGAAAGTATAAACTTGTTTATGAAAGTTTACTCAGGAAAAATACTAAAACCATTAAAAATATTATAGTTCCAAGTGTTCAGGTAAGATTTCAGTCCACTCGCAGTTCAAGATCAGAAGTGAATTTTCTATATTAAAAACATAAAGTTATCTAAATATGGGTTATAAGAAGTTCTTGACAGTTTTCTGAAAATATTTTGCATATATATCTGGAAAAAACAGTGTCTATCTACAGAAGAAAATTCCATTAACTCTGTAACTTACAGATGTTGATGTTGTAAGTAAAGGTTACTTGGAGGAAAAAATATAAAGACATTGGCATAGACTTTTTTTAGTAGAAAGAGTGCATTTTCTATGGGAATGGGAAAGGAAAAGTAACTATTCTGAGTCTTTCAGCCAGACATCAAAGGTGCTCCATGAAACCTGGAGGTATGGAGCTTTTCAGAGAAATGCCATAAAAATACTTCACAATGGAAAGCGCTAAAGCGTTAGGCACTGGGCATACCGGCTGGTGTCAGCACACCAGCAGCACAGCAGGTAGGGATCAGTACCCATCCGAGGCTTCTAGTGCCTTCCAGGCTCCATCCTCATGTAGTGCAGCACTGTTCCAACAACCAAACTGTCCAAGGAAACAGGCTGTGTAAACTGGCTAGTGAGTCCCTGTTTTCCAGAAGGCTTGGAATAAAAATGGGTGAGAAACAGTATCTTACCCTTCTTCTTGAAGGAGGAGAAGAATAGTGGCTGCAGATGGGAAACTTTCTATCGTGTCCCAAAGACTGTTCTTCTGTATGCCTCAGATGTATGTCCTTGGGCTTCCACACTGGCATCAGTAAATGCTCCTCCTCCAGTGATACCAGGGTGTTTGCTATAGATTTGCATGTAGTTCTTTATTGTCCCTGTCTGCCAAGCCTGAAGGAATTTAAAGTAATGAGTGTGCTGTTGACAGGTCTTGGAGGTGAAAGCAGATGGGAGTCAGAGTACAGAATTCAAGCCAATCTTCAACTCTCTGGTGGTCTGAGTGCCCTGTTTTGTCCTATGTGCATTGTTTAAAAATAACAGCTATGCAGTTGGTCATCTAGTTTACCATGTGGTTCCACGGAATAGTGTGACTTGGAAAAGTGGTGGTGGTTGGGCAGCAGTAAGAGGTTCATTTAAATCTGGGCTGTTGATGAGTGTCCAATAGCCTGACACTGGGTTAGAACAAATTTGGTGCTATACCAGTTGTGAAAGTGTGAGTCTTCATTCTTGCTCCCAGCTCACTGTCCCGCTGCTTCCTTTGCACAGTATCTAGCAATTACAAGGTGAGTCAGATCTGCACTGATCTGATGCAAAAAACCAACTCATCAGAAATGAGCTATGATGTCTAGAATTGAAAGAAGAGAGAAGACTGAGGAAGGGGTGGGACTGTCTCTTTTAGTGACAGGGTACAATTAAATTATTTTCATGACTAGCTTAAGCAATCCCCAGCAGGCACTTCCCTCCCCCAGCCTTAGCAAGTCTGGCTTGTGCATGGGCCATTCCCATCCAGGCCATTCCTTTGGTCAAGCTAAGACAAGGGGGGCGTTTCTGGGGCTGGGAATCCCAGAGCTGTAAGCACCTGGCTGCTGGGGATGTCCTCAGAATGGGTATCTCTGTATGCTGCTTTTTTTTTGTTTTTTTTTTTTTATGGGTGCAATGCCTTCAGGAATGTTGCCAGACCAGGTCAGTGGTGAAGTGGACATAGTTAGTACCCAGTCACCTCCCAGCTCCAGAAGTCCAGGCAACAGAAAGTCCTCAGGTTGAGAATACATGAGTCAACAGCTGGTAAGAACAGATTTGTCATCATAACCATGCTGAAAACAGGATTTGGGGTTTGCACAATGAAGATCTGATAGAGTGTTTTGGATGAACATGGGACCTTGTCAAAGTTACTCACCTCGTAGGCTTTACCTGTAATGTACTTGTGCAAGGAGCTTGGGGTCCTTCTCAGCTCCTGAGAACAGCATGCTGCATGTCCTTTGCCCCCTTTCTCTGATGGGAGCTGGGCTATTGCCTGCAGACTTCATGCTGCAGAAGCCTTTGCTGCAGGTGTTGGTACTGGAGTTGAGCTGACCACATTTCAAATGGAGAGAAGGGAAAAGGTCACCACCACTGGTCACCTACTCCAGCTAGCACGTTTGGAACAGATGTGCTGGAGACAGTACATCCCAGTGAAATGTTAGTTACTGCACTGGCCAGCTGGAAACAAGAGGAAGCTGTTGGATCCATCTTGCACCTTTTGTTGTACTATTCTGCCAAATTCTGCAGTCTTAAAATTGTATGTCACTGGTTCTGACAATACCTTCCTGGCAGAGTAAGGAAAATTTCTGTGTGTTCAGGGGAATCTGATGATTGGCTAAGGGGTATAGTATGTACTTAGAGTTATATGACACAAAATACATCTTTGTAACTGGAGGGTTAATGATTTTTGTAATTACACTTCAGAACTTGCTTGGAATGGTGATGGGTAACAGTGCTACCAGTTAACATGGTTAACTGACCAAGTATCTTTCCTTGAACTGACATGCCAGCTTAAACTATAAAAGCAGCTCTTTGACTGGGAGATTTATTGTGTTAAGATAGTTTTGGGTTTGGTTTTTTTTCCGAGAAAACCTACAGTGGCAAAATAAGAGTTTTGTTCTATTTTATTGGAATATAAAGCTAAGTGTTTTACAGAGAAGGTTGATGTTTCTGCTAAGTTTGTTTAAGCCTTTAAAATCTGATACAGAGGTGTAATTAGGTATGTATTGCATCATCTGTTCGTGCACAGCTTAAAATGCAGTGTGAAGTTTACCAAAAGGAGTGAAAAATTACACCATAGCCAGAATCATGATTTAGTGTCCTTCCATGCTTGTCACAGTAATATTCTGCATACTATACTCCTGCTTTTGTGTTCTTTATCATGTTCTGCTGGATGAGGTTTATCTCAGGCTGCACTGTAAGGCACACACAAGCTGCTTGCATTGAAAGGATATTTTTCATTGAGTATTTTCAGTAGCAGTGAAACAAAACCAGTGTAGTAATAACATGGATTGTATTCCCATCTACAGTGTGAGCAGCTGGAGTTAATGGGCTTGGGCCACTTAGAATACTTCTTTTAGTCAGCTCTAGGATGGACACCAATAAGGTATACATTTATCTGGTCTTTTGTTCTGGTTTCCAAAAAATAAACCCACTTCTGAAGGTGCAGTCAGTGTTGATGTTAGTGCTGAGGCTGTTATTGACAGTGCTCCCCTTCCTTATGAGACAGACTCCCCATGCTAAGAAGATTCAGTTGGATTTAGTTGATGAACAGTTGTGGTTTTTTCTTTCCTCAGCAGTGGTTGGAAAGAGCAGTTGTTTAAAGTAGGACCTTGAAAACAAGACTACATTATTTAATTTTGTTATGAAAAGGCTTTTAGAGCACAGTTGGTAAGTTTAGAAGTTCTTCTGTAAATGGTCCTGTCACTTGTGTGGAATGTTAAGTATTGCAACGGTTGCACATTGCTCACAGCAGTTACGGCTCTGAAGTTTTCTCCAAAGAAGGAGTAGAGAAATTTAGGTGTACAACAGCCAGTTCTTACCCAAAGCTCTGGGCTTTCCTCCCTTGTGATTAAAAGAGAAGTAGCATAGCAAATGTGGCTTGAAAAGGGTGGATGGACTGCATAACTTAAAGGTAGAATTTCTATTTTTGTAATTCCACAACATGTAATAAAAAACTCTAAAGGCCCATTTGAATTTTTAAGATAGAAAGTCCTAGGAAAGTCTTTCCTATCTAAATAACTACCTGCAGTGGTTGTTCCAAGATTGCAGCACCCATAAATCATTGACATCTGTATTTTCCTCACGGCATAAGAACGTAGCAGACACTGCCCTGACTGGAACAGGGATCCATCCCACCTGGTGTGCTGAGCCCAGCCATGGCTGCGAGCAGATGTCTCAGGAGGAAAAATCTGAACCTGAAGTCTTCCTTCCTACCCTGACTGTATTCCCACCCTGCAGTGCTTTTTGGCCTTTGTGCTCAGCTCTTTAGCATCCATTAGGGAATTTCTCTGCCAAGTGCATATCTAGCCTCCCCTTCCACTTGTGCTTTGCACAGCTGTAACATTCTTGCAACCTGCATAAAAAATATGACTTATTTTTTCTTGCTTTGAACTTGGCTCTAACTTCGTTTTTGGTCCTTATCAATGCAGTTGAAGGTTTGTCATAGTCACTGTTGACATGGCTTAGGGAGCTGTTACATACCTTTGATCTTATTTTTGCCCTTGGTGACCTTTTTCAGGTCTATAAGAAATCCTTTGTTTGAGGTTGAGATACCAGAGCTCTGCACACCAGTTAAGTGTGGGTAGATAGGCAAAAGTTGATTTGTTTAGTGTGGTATTTATGTTTTACGGTTTGTTCTCTTTTCTTTACTACTCCCTGGAGTTGCTTTCCTTTTTTTTTTTTTTTTCTGCCTTATTCCAAACTATCTGTGCAGATAGTTTAATGAAGCTGTGACTCAAAACACTGAAGTCTTGCTGAGAAATACTGATGAGTTGAGAGCACATTTATATATGAATCTGAGGTTGCTTTTCTCCAAGATAGATTCCTTTGTGTTTACTTACATTTGTTTGTTGTTTTTATTGTCCAGTTAATCTCATAAGGGTCTTCTGTCATTCCATAGAGTTTCCTGTTACCCTTGGTATCTTAACCCTCCAGCATCTGCAGACTTTCAAGTCACTAAAATTGATGTCTTGATCTTAAGTAACAAAATAAATGCACTACTTTTTCAAGGCTTCTGGAACCCAGTGGTTAGTGGCTTATGTTTGTGGAACTGTTGAGCAAGAAACATTACTTCAGAGTTCTTACACAGCTTGCAGGCTGGAAGTTTGGGCTGTGGACTTTATAAATGCAGAGAACTCTGTCTCCTAGGATGTAGCTTATTTCATGTGATAAAGTTGTTGGGTTACTATCCTGTCTTGCCAGCAGAGACTTGGAGAAGTCCTGAATCTGTCTATTACAGGAGGCTGAAGAGACTGTGTTTCATAATCTTTTCTTTACAGTTCTGCCTTTTGGGACTCTGCAAGTGACTTAAAAATATCATTCCCTAATTATTTGGGCAAAAGTTGTCAGCTTAAATGCATCAGAACCAAAGAACTTGTACAATTAAAAATTGAAAGCGTGCTGGCTCTTAGATGTATTTCTGCTTTTCTCTATATTTTATGTATTTGGTGTTTCAAAAATGCCAAGGGATCATTTGTTTCTACTTTTCTGGAACTCACAAAAGATAATTCTAAGATTATGCATAATTTTCTTAAAATTGTGAATTATTAAAGTTAAAATGTACTTTGTCAAACAAAGGCGAAAGGCTAATTCCTCCTTTGCTGCTTAACCTCGTCTTACCTGACAGGCACAGAAAACCATTTTTTGTGCTCTTGTAATTGAGTCTTCATTTTGTGCTGTCCACATTAGCATAAATAAGCATATAAAATAGTGGCTGAAATGAAAATAATTTCAGTAAGAAATCATAACCCCTCCTCCCTCCTTCACTTTTCAGGTTTCTGAGGAGTATGCAAGAGTAACCCTGAAAGCATTTCGTGTTGGCTGGGTGGCTGTATCATATCAGTTTACAGTAAAGAGCAGAGCTATGCTATTGGGCAAAACACTTTTAAATTATTATTTATGGAGTTGTATCGGTGTGGGTATAAAATGCAGGACTGGTTTCGCTTGCCTTCATCAGAGCAGCAAGAGCAGGCTCCTGAGTAAGGCTCCCGTTCCTTTCCTGTGCTATGTGTGCTGTGGAGAGAGACACCTCTGGGAAGGGATACAGGTTGGAGCTAGTAGTTACATTTCAGTTTAGGAATGCAGTCTTTCTATCTGATATTTTGGGCTTGTTTTGGCTTTTTTCCATCCTGATTAAATTTATTATTGATACTATAGTTCTAGCAGTAATCAAATATTTTTCACTAATGTATTTTGTCTGTTGATAGATGAGAATTTCGTGTAGTAGTGTGATATGAAAGACCTTGAAAGTCTCTCTGGACTGTCTCATAGAGTTACAACTCTTAATTTCACTGCAACTTTGTTAAGCTTCTACTTCACTTTTTTTTCCTGTTTGCCCCTGTGAGTTTGAGGTGGGAGGAATTATGTGTAGAGGGAAAGGAAGTCTTCGGTAGTTCCTTCTTTCTCCCTAGGGTATATGTATGCTACAGTTATATGTGCAATATTTGCTTTCTAAAACAATAGTGAAATAATATTTTATCTCTCATTTGAATTTAGTGTTGGGTTTTAATTTTCAGATAGCTTCATTTGCCTAGTGAGAATTTTATTACTTTAAAATTTAGTGTTCAGAGACATATTTATTGTTGGCTCCTAATACTGTGTCTCCATAAACAATGAAAAAAAAAGGTTTTATAGAAGTTTATAATAAAAAGTTTTATAGAAGCATAAAGGTATATCTGCCTTTTAAGAAATGGAGTGAAATAGGGATTTCTCCACTTAAATTAACAATACTGATGTATTCTGTGATCAGTGCTGAAACCTCATCCTCTTTTTGCTTCCTGGAGAAGGTGTGAGGGGTGAAATTGGCATTGAGAGGTCACAAATACACTTTAGGAGCTGCTTTTAGAACCTGTAATGCTAATCGCTGTCTTGTCATTATTTTAAGGTAAGTTGGGCTCATTTGTATCCATTTCTCAGTTTTTGAACTATAATTAAGCCGTCTTCTTTCAGTAAGAAAGTAACTAGTAGAGCCTAGTTTCTCTGTTAGAAAAGCAGGAACAGCAGTACCTCAACCTCTCTGTCCTCTAAGTATCTTTGAGGTTTCTACCTTTGACTTTCATTAAATTGCAAGTAATGGGTTTTGGTGTCAAATTTAGAGATATTTTAAATTCATGCTATGATGAAACATGGTGATTGTACTTAGTTACTTTGTTTAGATTTTCTTGTGTACATCACTTTGCTATGCAGTTGCTGTTCTTGAAGCAAGTATTGTTGCCTGTTTTCAGGAACACTTCTAAAACATGCATTTTGGTTTGGTTTTTTTTAAAATCCATTATGGATGAGAAACACTTGACTTCACATGGTATTTTCTCACTAATTACCTCACTGATATATTTATAGGAGTGTAAATGGCTTGCACTGTAAATACTAGCATAAGCATTTTGTTTGTATCTCCAGTGGGTTGTGTTACTGTATTGTGTAATAGGCAGGTCCCAGATGTATTGACCTTGCAGTGATCATGTGTGCAGTGTGTATCTGGCAGGGTGTAAGATGTGGCAGACTTTGATGCATGTGCTCTGTAGGCTTGATAAATGCGTGCTGTGAATGGCCATGGCTGGGTGTCTGCAGGCCAGCTGCAGCTACTGCCATATCTAGATTGCCAGGCAAGGTTGTCAAGCTCTGCCCAAGCCCACGATAGTCATATCATTGCCAGAACCCTCACCTTCATTATAGCTGGTTTTCTAGTTCTGTGAGCTGTCAGAAAGATACAGGTCTGATTTATGGCATTTGTTGAAAGAGTATGGGTTTGTGGTTTTTTTTTTCCTCTCTGAGGTAATTTTTTAAAATTCATTCAGCTTTACAACAAGCAGTGTGCTGAAAATGTGTATGATTGGTAGTGAAGCATGCTGTGAGCAGTGTTATGTAGTCTGTAGAACATCAAGATATCGTTCTGTGGTAATGAAGCCAGTCTTACTAAACAGCTCTATCCTCTTTGGTCTCTTCAGTTTTTGTTCTCAGTTGAGTAAGATCAAAACCACGAGTAAGTGTTCAATTCACAACATGAAAAAAGCAAGAAATCGAAGTATGGCAACTTGGTCCTATCTGTTAATATTAGCAGCTGCCTCTGGAATCTAGTAGGCAGTTTTGCCACTTAAAATTATGTGTGTATAGTGAATGTGTTGTCTTTATGGGGCTTTCCTGGCTTGGGTTTTGGTTTTCTTAGGAGTGTCTCATTTCAAATTATCTCTCAGTTGTTTAATCTCCTGTGAAGGCATTCTGATTACTAGTAGCTGTATGGCAGGACTGGTGCATTTTTGACATTCTGATGATGAAACTACAACAGCAAACAGTTTTCTGTGTCTGTTCTTGCCAACATTCAGAGCTAAAGGGAATCTGGAAGCTATAAACAAATATTTTCAGTGTCTTAAAGTGAAACTTCCCATAGCGATTGTTAACAGCATTTAGGGGTCTGAGGATACAAAACTCCTGGAATTTTATTGACTTTTATCAAAGTCAGACTTTGTACTTGTGTGTAGCTGAGGTCCTGATGGGAAGGAGTGTGTATTACTGTGAGGTATTAATTTCATTAATTAATTAGTACTCCTGATCACTGTGTTGCAGTGTAGCACATCTCATGCACTCCATCAGCCTGTTCTTTGTGCCTTTGAAATGCTTCACTTTAAAAGATGGAAACAACTGGATGTGTTTCATGGTTCTAATCAGCCAGAGGATATTGGTCTCAGGTAAACCTGAGCACACACTTCCACCCAGAATTGATAAGACTGAAAGGGGAGTGGAAGTTTTATCTGCTTAGTCTTCTATGTCCTCTGACTCAGGGGAGACAGAACAGCTGCCAACTATGCCACTGCTGCAGTAGGAAAGAAGGTCCTGAGGTCACTAGTCCTTTTGGTAGTCCATGTGTCAAGTTGGCCAGTGTACTCTTTCCTAGGTTGTGTTCCAGAATTAGCAGGTCTGTGATAACTGCAGTGTTCAGGTGTGCTGCAGCTGCTGCTGGTGTGGATGAAGCCAGCTCTGGTTTGGGGGTTGTGTGTGGAACGCAGTGTTGACAGGCAGCTGCTGTGTGATGAAACTTGAAGCCAAGGTAAAGTGTCCTGACTGGGGCTGTTGAAGGTGGTGGGCTACTTCTGGTTTCTTCTCAGAGATAACCTTCATAATAATATACCTAGTATTTGTGTAAAATCTCATGTGTTTGTTAATGTGACTTTTAATAATTAAATGGTTTCAGGGAATCTGAGTTTTTCAACATATTTTAATTTTTATATTTTTTTCTCTGAAGCTGCTGTTACTGTCTCAGTACTTTAGGTGCCAATCTGTTGGTATCCATTCTCACATCCAGTGTTGTTATTAGTCAGGCTGTTGCCTGAATAATCCCACAGTATTTTCCTTCCCACAGTCAGAAATAAAGAACATTGCTGCCCTAATCAGCCTTTTTTTTACTAGCTTAACGAGTGAACTCTGTAACATGGGTCACTTAGAAAGTATTCTCAGTTCAGTGCTGTTTGTGGAAAGAGGGGAAAAATAATTTGGCATGGATCTGTAAGAAGTGCTTAGTTCTTGGTAAAAATTCCTTTTCAAAAAAAGCAAAAACCATTGGTCAGTCACATGCAGTCTGTTTGGCTCTAATTTGTGGTCTTTACTGTGATAGCTGGACTTTTGGTCTTAAATAAAGCCTTATAAAAACGACGTTGCTGTTCACTTGTATTTTATATTTAAAATGCCTTCCTTTCTGCTTGTAGATTTGTTTGTAAATGCATCATAAACAGACAGCCCAGAATGAAGAAAGCAAGCAGGAGTGTTGGCTCAGTGCCCAAAGTGCCTGGAGTAAATAAAACTCAAACAACTGAAAAAGCCAAACCAGAAAACGGCTCCTCAGTGTCTGCAGTAACAAAACTCTCCAAAACTGGGACGTCAGCATCTCTTTTGAAGGTAATAACCAATAGAACACTCTGCTTATTTCAATTTTTTACAATAAAGCTTTAAAAATATTAGAGTTTCAAGGTATATTTTTAATGCAGCTAGACTAGAGGATTCTTATATGGGTGACTGAAGGGAGTTGGGATAGTTACACAGCACCAGCCGGTGTGCAGGACTTTGTGCAACACTTGTACTGTGTTTTTCATGTTGCAGTGTGTGATGTGATGGAAAGCAATATACTTCGCAGAACTTGGCTATTCTGCAGAAGGAGCAGAGCTGACATTGCCTTCCATTGAGTGCCATTAGTAGTGTCAAGCATTATGCTTGAGTGGTGTGGCAGTGACCAGTGGGATTTGATAAGAACACTTCACAAATTCTGAAAAAAAGAACTAACGAGGTACCTAATGTGAGAAATTTTTTGATGTCAGTGATCCATGTCAGGTCAGTGCAGCTGTGTTCTTGCTGCTTTGGCCTTTTGGTTTGTGTGAAGTACTGCTTGGGCTGCATTTTCACAAGTTGATTCTTGCTTCTAGAACAAGTTCAAAGGTAGAGGTTTTCTCTTGTATTAGCAAAAGAGGGCAGTTGATGCAGGAGCATGTGGTTTTCAAGAACCAAGAAAAATAAGTCATCCTCAGGTGTGCTGATACAGAGTTTTCACCTGGGAGCAAACATGGCTGAGTTGGACAGGTGGTATGAGCCTGCCTGTTCTGCTTTCCTCTCCTGGCCTGGAATCATGGCTGGACCCACCTCCTTCTGCCCTTGTGCAGCCCAGGATGGAGAGCTCTAGTGCTGCTGCCCTGGAGCAAATGAACAGAACAAGGAAAAGAGATGGTGTCTGCATCTGGGACCTGAACCACTGTCACCTACAGGAAGCCAGAGAGGGCATTTAAATAACTGGCAAATAAAGACCTAAAATTAAAGAAGTAGTAAGGACTGAGGTTTCTCTAATAGCTATGCAGGATTACTGAAGTCAACAGGTGTGTTCCCTTTCTTCTCTTCCTTTTTTTTTTTTTTTTAATGGAAAAGCAGTTTATACTTTTGGTAATGAATTTGCAAGCCAAGTTTCAGCTAGATTTTCCCCAGTCCCCCCCACTTTCCTCTGCCACTCAACATACCCTGCAGTTTTCTGAACTTTAAATAATCTTTTGATGCTTGTTGACACTACTTACTTTGTATTTTTTTGAAACCTCTCAAAGACTACAGAAACAAAAGTCCTTTGTAGTTTACTTGCTGAGTTTCTTATGTCATACCTCTCAGTGAGATAAAGGGAGGAGGATGATCTAACACTGAAGAAATTTGAGCCAGTATGCTTTCATAATTTTACTTATGTTATTAACACTTCTGGCTATGTTTGGGTGGAGGATTAGAATTTGACAGTTGTATGTTTGACACATAAGGAATTTTTTTTATTAATTACTAAGACTTATCTCAGCTTTGTTACAGCTGACTCATACAGTTAGATGTCTTATACTTGTTAAGCTGCTGTTCTGCCAACTGTGTGACTTAATAATGACGACTTATCTGCTTTGAGTGTTCCATACTTATACAGCAAGGTTAGTTTGTTGTTTTTTTTAAACTTAGTGATATTGGAAAATCACATTTATAATTTCTGTCTTGAGAGAAATTTCAATAATAAGTTGTATTATTTTTCTAAATAATTACTTGTATAATTTTAGGTTTGATCTTGCTGATGACACATTTGGTACATTGTTTTCTTCTTAGTGGCTGTAGGGTCTCCTCTTAGACTTGAGAAATTGGTGTGTTTATTATGAATTTTGTTTAATATTCCTTGGCCAAAAAAAAGCCATGACTGAGTAACTTCAATGCAACAGCTTGCTTATTTTTTTCGTCCTCAAAGTACGTGTGCATGTAGATACGGAAAACTTTGAGTTGGATGTGGAAGGAAACACCCCTGTGAATAAGTAGAAATACACACTTTTAACTTCAGTCAATAATAATGTTGTGAAAATAAAAACTACTTTGTAATTCTAGTCTGGTTCTTTTCCTATCCCCTGTATGGTATTGCTACAGGCATGTGTTCAACTTTGGGTGGGCTTCTTTCACTATGCATTGTTCCATAGATCTGTTCTTTTTTTGTGGAGTTTTCACAGTGTGTGGACAATGAGCACAGGAAGAAACTACAGACCCACCCTTCTGTAGAGCTGAAGGCTGTTCCAGAGGTTGCTCTGTCCCTGCTCCAGGATGCCTTTCTGTTTATTACTTTTTTTTAATTTTATTTTTGTTTTTGGTGCTCACTTTGCCCAACTTTTGTATATGCTCAGCAGCCCCCCGTGGTTTTTTTATTACAGCAGAAAGTTAACTGCCAGACACTTCTTGTTTTTAATCTGGGAAAAAGTGCTCTTCAAATGGCAGAGCTGTAATTAGATGGCAGCCATACTTTGTACAAGTGAATTGCAAAATCCAGTGTCCCTGAAAAGCCAGAACTTGGACACCAGCATTTGAATATTAAAAATAAGAAGGTGTTTTCAGTATTCATGTGTCTAGGCTTCAGGATTCTGTTTGCAAAATGCAGTAACTTAATTACAGATTGTTGTTTAGTTTGATGTTTGAAGTACTCAAATGCAGCAACAGCAAGAATCAAAGAAAATCCCAGGCCAGGATAAATAAATATATGGATTTGAATGAGAATCAGTTGAGAAATGGACTGTAGAGGTGTTCATTCGAGTTCCATTGCACTGAAAGAAAGGGAGCTGTGTGGGGAGACAGAATATGAATTTATAAACTTTTTCTATATAGGAAATAAAAATAAGTCTGGATGAGCATTTCTAATTATGAAGTTTTCTACTTTTTTGTATTTTAGCATAGAGATTTTAATGATAAGCAGGGTTGCACTGTTTTCAATAAATGGATGAAACTGCTCTTCCTTGGGGAGAGAGCTGTTTAACAAACATGCAACAGTGATTTTTTTTTTCATTTCCATTACAAATATTCAGTAAAAAAATACTTTGATATTTAAATTGAAGAATGGTTGTCATTATTGCATTAAGAAGAGCTGCTGGTTTGTAAATTTTCCAAAGATTTGCTAAATAGTTTTCTTTGCCAAGAGTATAGTGTTACAGTTTTGAGAAACTGTTTACTAATTGGCTGCAGAGGAGGTAGTGTCTTCCAACCTAGATGAGAAATAGTTTATGTGTAAGTCAGAAGAAGAATGGCAATCTTAAATTCCTTTGTTCAACGAGCACTGGAGATGACTAATGTCAGAAAGTGTGTATTTTACTGAGCTGGTTTTTTTCTTCAAGCTGAGTCACATCTTGACCTATTTGGCTTGATAACATGCACTTGTACTGTAAGTGTCTAAAAGCTTAATCTAATTTCCCCACTCTTTCAGTGGGGTAGAAATGCTGACAGCTAATAGTCCGTTTGAACTGTTTGCTGATGGAGTGGCAGATTCAGTAGCAGTGTAGAAAATGACTGTTCTATTGCTTTTTGCAATACCCTGTTTTAGGTGATGGTTGTGTCCCTCCCCCATTACCCCCATGCCTACAAAATTAGTTTAGATATGAAATCTGATTAGATTACAGGTTAGAGGAGGATTGTCCTACAGTAGTAGTTTGTGCTCATCTCTTCCCCCCCACCCCCGCACGAGCAGCATCGGCTCTGTTGATTTTGTAGCCCTCCAACATTTTTATTTTCCCCATGGTACTTGCACTGCATCTGCTGTTTTGCATGGCTGTGTGACATGGCAGATCAAGGCACTGATCTGGCTCCTGGGAGGAAGGAGCCCTTTGAAAAGGCTTCAGTTTACAGAGCCCAGTATGAAAGCACATGGAGAAGAGCAAGCAGAACAACAGTGGCTTTTTCATAGCAGAAAAGCCAGCTTAGATGCACTAGAGCCTCGGAGTAATACGTTTTCTTCTGGCCTTTTATAAATCTTTTTAGAAGGCTATACAGTTTGCTGACTGATTCAATAAAAACATTTTTGTCCTAGAGGATTTTACCCTTTAAAATAGCTGGTTATATCTGCAAATTATCTGTATTTCTAACATCTGCCCACAGAACAAATGTGTTCTCTTCCCAAGCTCCCTTTTGTTTTGCATCTGCTCTTTGTAAATGACATAAATCCATCCTTGCCCTTTGCACGAGATTGCAGCCAGTGTTCCTGATTTTTGAAATTCATAAAAAGTAACTGCATAGAATGGTGTGAAATGCAACTTTTGTTTTAATTAACAAATGTGCCTTCATTCTTAATGTATAGAATTGTAACATCTAGCACATAGTCCTCAACGTGAACGTGCGTGGGAGCTAGGAGTTACAGACCTGCTGAATTTGGAAGTCACGATGTGAAGGAGCTGGTGAAGTCCTGAGCACTGCCTCTTAGCTGGGCTGCTGGCTGGGACTTCAGATGTGCTATCCAGCTGAATAACTGTTACTTGAGGAATGCTGCTAGCACAGCTGTTTCCTTTTAATTTTTCTTGCCTGTATGATGGGAAGAATGTTTAGCAGATTTTGTTTCTTCACTTGAAAAATTGCATTTTGAAGAGCTGTAGAGTTTGCCAATTAATGCTTAAGAACTTAGTATTATCTAGAGTTTGCTTGATTTGGAAAGACATATTCTGTGTTTGGATCCAGTTCTTGAGTCCTCTGCCTGTTGCCTTGTTGTGTTCCAGGCAGCTTTAGTGGCTAACAGTAGTTTCAGGAATGATCATACAAGGTCAGACAAACTCCATCAAACAAACATCCTGTCTCTGAGAGGTCTTGGTAAAGAATATGAAAACAAGGCAAGGGTGTACAGTGAGGACACCTTTTTTTCCTCCCTTTGAATACTGTCCTAGCCTAGTGATTTGTGGCTCAGTATTTTAAGCTAGTAAGTGTATTCTGTTAATGGTGGATTGATTAGTTGTTTGGTTTGATCATCTTGTTGTGAACTTTTTCACCAGAATATGCTTGATCATATTCTGTTGGAGGTCATCATAATAACCTCCTAGTATTTGGTGATTTTATTATCTAAAGAAGTCTTTTTTTTTTATTAAAATGGAAAAGTGTTACACTGTGTTACTGTGCTTGTCTTAATTACTTTTTGCTGCTTGGTATTGAAACATAAAATGTTTTGACAAGACTCATTCTCTGTGGTCAGTCATATGTAAGGAAGGGAAGTTCAGTTTCAATGTACAGCTTTTGCTCTGTATTTTTATACTTTTCAGCAGTCTTACACAGACACATGACTAGTCAAATATGTACTTTCTAAACTGATGGAATCTTCAGGAGAGATGCTGGCTATGCAGATTCCTCAGCCAGCTCTCTCAAAGCTGTTTCTTCCCTTTCTTTCAGACTAAGAGTAACGATGACCTCTTAGCCGGGATGGCTGGTGGTGCTGCTGGAGTGGCAATGACTAACGGTGTCAAGGCAAAGAAGAGCACTTCTGTATCAACAGCATCTTCAGCTTCAGGGGCAGCCATGAACAGTCTGGAAAATAAACCCAAAACTATTGCAGGTAAATATTGAACCTTAAGGATGGTGTTTGGGCGACTGTTTATTTTCCTATTATATATTGAGGATCCAGTCTGCCTAATGAAGTGATCAGTAAGGCAACAGTCAAATATAAGTCCTGTACTCTCTGGTTTTTGTTAATGTGATGGCCTTTTTGGAGGGTATTGCATTTAACTTTTTCAGTACTGACTAAGCAATTGTTTATATAAAAATAGATAATATAATTTATATAGATTTCTTTTTCCCTAAAATTTAATCTATGCCATGAGCACTAGATCTTTAAAATTACCACCTGTTGCAGTCAGCATCTTGGATGTTCTGTATGGCTTTATAGAAAAAAAAATTCAAGAGCTTTTAGAAGCTGCTCAGAAAAGTGAAATTCGGTGTGTTATCAGTATAGATGGAAATACATTTTGCCTGTGTTGCTGTGGTTTGGATTGATATGTTTTGGATTCATTAATGCTTGCAAAGCTGTGAAGTATCTGGAAATAAAGTAGTAATTATCCTTTATGAAATGAGATGAAAATACACATAACCTTAGATTTCATTGTGGGGAGTCATAGTATGCAATTTATCACTTCAGTAGACTTGAATCCAAGCTTTTTTAAGAGACAAGTGCAAACTTGCAATAGTGCAGCTGTACAATTTATCAGAAGCTGTTGAAGATGAAGTAAAAAAGCAACTTGCATACGTTAATCTTGAGGGTTTAACTAATTTTCAGAATAGTGGTAAAGCACAGCAATTAGTAAAAATTGTATCAATTATATTTTTAACTGCACTGATTTGTAATTAAGATCGTAGAAATGTTTACTCCAAAGGTATTTTATGAAATGTATGTTCCAGTGTGATACAGAAAATCACTCACCTTAATGCTGATACAAAACACACAGTCTTCTGTTACAGATACTTTATTTTAAATTAATGTCCCTACTTTCAAATAACATACAGGTACAAGTTCCACAACGAAGCGTAGCACCTCATCTGGAAACAAAGAGTCAAGCTCTTCCAGAGAAAGAATACGCGATCGTTCTCGTTTGAGCCAGAGCAAAAAGCTTCCTTTGACTGGACAGGGGCCCAGTGATATGGTACTGGCCAAACGCTCCCGGAGCCGCACCAATCCGGAACTGGACATTCGAATGAGCAAGTCCAAATCAGACAATCAAATCAGTGACAAAGCGGCATTGGAAGCAAAGGTGAACGATCTCTTGACATTAGCAAAGACTAAAGATGTTGAAATCTTGCACCTGAGGAATGAACTGAGGGATATGCGCGCTCAGCTGGGGCTTAATGAAGATCACCTCGAAGGTGATGAAAAATCTGAAGAAAAGGAGGCAATTGTCCATCAGCCAACTGATGTAGAGTCTACTTTACTACAGTTACAGGAGCAAAACACTGCCATCAGAGAAGAGCTCAACCAGCTGAAGAATGAGAATCGAATGTTAAAAGACAGACTAAATGCTTTGGGTTTTTCTTTGGAACAAAGGCTGGACAACTCTGAAAAACTCTTTGGCTACCAGTCTCTGAGTCCAGAGATTACAGCTGGCAACCACAGTGATGGTGGTGGTACCCTGACATCTTCAGTGGAAGGTTCTGCTCCTGGATCAATGGAAGACTTGTTAAGTCAGGATGAAAACACTTTGATGGACAACCAGCATAGTAATTCCATGGATAATTTAGACAGTGAGTGCAGTGAAGTTTATCAGCCGCTGACGTCAAGTGATGATGCCTTAGATGCTCCGTCGTCTTCAGAGTCTGAAGGCGTACCGAGTATAGAAAGATCTAGGAAGGGAAGCAGTGGCAATGCAAGTGAAGTGTCTGTAGCTTGTCTGACCGAACGGATACATCAGATGGAAGAGAATCAACACAGCACAGCTGAAGAGCTTCAAGCCACGCTTCAGGAGCTTGCAGATTTGCAGCAAATAACACAAGAGCTAAACAGTGAGAATGAGAGACTTGGAGAGGAAAAAGTAATCCTTATGGAGTCTTTATGCCAGCAAAGTGACAAACTAGAACACTTCAGCCGTCAGATCGAGTATTTTCGGTCCCTTTTAGATGAGCATCATATTTCATATGTCATCGATGAAGACATGAAGAGCGGTCGCTACATGGAGTTAGAGCAGCGTTACATGGACCTTGCAGAGAATGCACGGTTCGAGCGAGAGCAGCTGTTAGGTGTTCAGCAGCATCTGAGCAATACTTTGAAGATGGCAGAACAAGACAACAAGGAGGCCCAAGAGATGATAGGGGCATTGAAAGAACGAAATCACCACATGGAACGGATTATTGAGTCAGAACAGAAAAGCAAAACAGCAATAGCATCCACCTTAGAGGAGTACAAAGCCACGGTAGCCAGTGACCAGATTGAGATGAACAGGCTGAAAGCTCAGTTAGAGCATGAAAAGCAGAAAGTGGCTGAGCTGTATTCTATACACAACTCTGGAGATAAATCAGATATACAAGATTTGCTGGAGAGTGTCAGGCTGGATAAAGAAAAAGCAGAGACATTGGCCAGTAGTCTGCAGGAAGAGCTGGCGCACACTCGCAATGATGCCAATCGATTGCAAGATGCCATTGCTAAGGTAGAGTTCAAAACCAACTGTTCCATGATACTATCTTGTATGCATTCTTACTTACTGATGCTCACTGTAACTCTTTTAGAAGTAAAGGATGAATTAGGAGATTAATTGTGTTGTGGTAGTGTTGGGGTTGATTACTTTCTCTTGAACTTTGTTATGAAAATGAGAGGCCTTTCAGAAATTGTATATGGATACAATCAGCCACAGGGTAACTGTTGTGTTACTTTTTAAAATACTGGTATTTAAATTCTGTAACTTATTCCAAGGGCTAAACTTAAACAGTACTTATAATACTGTATGAATTTTGTGCTTAAATTGCACACCTTACTGAGTAATAACCAAATTTAATTTACTGAATATATATTTTGGTTTTTAAAAGATCACTAAGCTTTTAAACAGTTATTAAATCTGGCAAATACACATAGTTTTTTTGCAGATGATCCATGCAGGAGCAGCTTGTATGTTGACTAGCTATTGGACTTAACAGCTGTTTCAACTCAATTATAACTAATTTATATACTAAATATGTCTAGTTAAAATGTTTAGCATAGTTTATGTTGTAGGATTCTTATTTTTATATTATAACTTCATGCATTTAAAGTTGTATCTTTCTGATGAGAAAATTTATGCTAAATTTAATGTCTGAACTGTGTATTAGTTGCAAATCAACATGTTAGTCATAATCACCAGCCAGTTAGAATCAACCTTAATTTGGGAGAGAACAAAAATAAATATAATTTTAGTTAAGTTGGGTAGTGCTATTAAAATAAGAAAACCTGAAACAGATTATTTAAATCAAGGCATTTTGTGGATTAAAATTGGTGTCTGACTGTATTGACCCACCCTAAGCCATGACCTAATTTCTCTTGTTTTTCTGACATCCTATTTTTTGCTGCTGGGTTAATGTTGTGATGCCTCTAATTCCAGCTTGGTACTTACGTCGCAGTTTCATAAGGCAGGAAAATACAGTCTCACTGCATCTGAAAGGGAAAAGTCAGCTACCTCTTCCTTCTCATGTTTCTTTTAATTCAGTTCAATAGCTTGTAAGAATCCTCTGGGAACTACTTGAACTCACTAATACATCTCACACACACATGTGAATCCTCCTGCTTGGTTAAGAAAATAATCATCTCACAGGTCCAGCAAGCACTCAAATTGATGCGTAGAAGAGAGCAGGCTTTCTTTTCTTGGAAAGAGGAAGGGTAAAGAGTTTCCCCTTCCACCCTCTCCCTTTTTCACAGCAGATAGATGTTAAATTGGATCAGCTGCTCATGAAATCACAGCCTTGGTACAGTGGTGTTGTTGCTTCACTTGAATACAGGATGCTGCTGTTAGAGTAGCTGGGGAGTGCTGATATATTCAACTCAAGAATAAAATAGTTTAACTCTGGCTCAGAAAAACAGTTGTGCTGGAATAATAACATTTTTGAATGCTTATGTTTGACTTCATGCCCCATACTTCTGTGTGGTTGCAGAAACACATTATAAGTGTGGTAGCTACAAAGCTAAAAGTGTGTCTTGAAATGCAACCGATTTTAGATATGACACGTTCTGTTTCAGGTTGAAGACGAATACAGAGTATTCCAAGAAGAAGCCAAGAAGCAAATTGAGGATCTCAATGTGACTCTGGAAAAACTTCGGACAGAACTAGATGAAAAAGAGACAGAGAGAAGTGACATGAAGGAAACTATCTTTGAGTTGGAGGATGAAGTAGAGCAGCATCGTGCTGTGAAGCTTCATGACAACCTCATCATATCTGATTTGGAGAGTGAGTATTCCAAGTTACTTTTGTGAGAGAAATTATAATTTAAGAGTGGCTGAAGTAAATGCTGAAATATGAAAGACAAGTGAAAATACGTTTACTGTGGCTGAGTTCACGTCAGACTGGGCTTTGGGGAGAAAAATCAAGTTGGCTTTGCTTTTCCAGTCCCAGTAGTAGTTGGTGTGGGAATGAAAACCTGTGAATTGAGAATAAATATGAAATCTGATGATCCTGTTTACAAGTTCTTTTTCAAAGCAGAAGAACATGTAATTAAGGACTTAATGATAGTGTGCTCCTTGTGCATTTTAGAGGCTGGATGATGATTGATTTAGTGTTTTGGTAGTGGTTTTTTAAGAATGATTTTTTTTGAGTGCCCAAATGTTAGGAGTTACCAGGTGTATAATTAATGTATGTGTAATTAACAGTTTCTCCCACCAGAAGAAAAGTGGTTTTAGTGGAGAAATGCCTGAATGGAAACCCTGAAAGTTTTAAATGTCAGAGGTCACTTGACAGCATGAATGTGTTACTTATCTCTTTGTGTGTGGATTTGCTCAAGTTGTGCATCCAATCTGGGAACCTAAAAATGAATCTGACAAACTTTGAGCAAGTTAGAATAAACCTTGCCTGATGACTCTTGGAAAGTGGTTGGAGCTTATAATGAAATTCATGGGTACTGTATGTTTGTCTAGCTCTTTGTGCCTTAGTTCCCTCTCTGATCTCCAGGACCTGCTCAGACATTCCTACCATGGGGTGCAGTTCTGCAGTTTGTCTAAATAAGAACTTAGGCAACTGTACCCTGGCAAGCTGTATTTGCACAGTGCTATTTATTTTAATTCAAATGTCTGCTAGTCTTCCATGGTAGACAAAGACTAAACAAGACAACAAAAAAACCCAAAGCATAGTCCCTTTTAACACTAAGGGAAATAATTATAGAAAGGATTTAAATTAGCCTGCTATCCAGAAATGTAGTGTCTTAAGCAAGCTAAATTGTTTATTCAGCTGAAGCTCAGTGTCTTCAGAGATGTGGCTGTCAGCTTGGTTTCCCTATGCAACCTTTTGTTACCTTGAAAGGCAATACCTATTTCTTTTTACAAAATAGCTTTAGGTTTTTATCCTGCAGTTAGTTGGGAGCAGGAGCTCAGACACTTAGTTAGTGGCTCTGACTTTATTCCTGAAGTTGTCATTTAGCAAAGTATTGAAGAGTTGAACATTTCTCCACATGCATTGCTTTGTCCATTAACTAAAATAAACTTATACAGGAAAAAAGCACCATAGTCAAACATTTAGGTAACTGCCTGATTGCAAGGCAGCTCTAATTTTAAATGATTCTGATTTGGGGGTACAAAAAACCTGTCACATTTTACACTTAAACTGTAGACATTCTGGTGGAAAACCTCTGCCTGGGCAGAAATATGCACAAAATTTGCAAGTCTTTTTACTCATTATTCTTGGAAAAGTTAGGGCAATTCAAGTGTAGTAGTACCTAATGACCTGGCGTGAGCCTTTAGGGAAGGCGCCAGTATTTTATAGGCAGGAAGGAGAGTGGCATCTAGTGGCGGTAAGGAAGGATGGCACACCAAGAATTGGATAAAGTTCGTTTCTCTCTAACCACTTTAAAAAGCTGCTCATTAGGGGTTCATAATTAAACCTCGTACAAGAGTTTCTTGGAGTCTCTAAGTAGTGAGAGAAAAGAGCAGCATCTCATAAAATCTGGGACTTGGGGGCAGTGTGTACAACATACAGATTGTTATAATTCTGGATTTGATATTAAAATGAGAGAAATATATATCTTAGTAGGAATAGTAAGGTGTCTTGTGCTGATGGGGCTTTTACTCGGTTCTGGTATTCAGTTAGCCCAATGTATAATGCTTGGGCTTTTAAATTGGAGAACTTAGTGTAGGTTTAGGTATTATAAACCACTAGTTAAAAGAATGGTGTTTTATTAGCCTAAGTAACCAAGAGTAATAACCCATAAAGGTTTTCTTTACTGAACCTTTATTTTAGTTTTTAAAATACAGGGAAAGCTAACCCTACCTTAAGGAGAAAATTTGCCTAATGGCAAAGTTAGTGAGTAAATGAAAATGATGGCAAGAAAACTGATCAATGACAAGCAATAAGTGATGAAAAATTATCACTGAAATAGTCACAAAAGAAAGACTTTGCTATTAGGAGAAAGATGCTTCACAGATGAGGTGGTGAGTGTTCATTCAATTTAATGGTTAGTAACCCTGTAGGAAAGTGAAATGCTGTAACACTGGTACTTAGAGCATGCTTCATTATGGTTTTCCAAACACCAAAAAGAAGCATAACTAACATATGAAACATTTTTCACAGTAATCTGATTATTGAACTGTCACATTTTAGCTGTTAGTATGTCTGCCTGCAAAAACAGGGATCTCTGATGTGGGCAGTAGGGTGTATTAAAAATGATTAAAAATCATACAGCATATGTTCCTGATGCCCATGCAGGTGTGACTGGACCTGTAGTCAGTGGCAGCAGAACTCACTGCTGGTGGGACAGGGAGTTTTAAGCCTAGTGAATAGTAGGGTGTATTAAAAAGTCTGTGGTTTATATCGTCTCAAGGGCACCGAGATGAAACACCCCGGAGCTGAGAGGGTCTGTGCTGGAGTGGAGGTGCGGGGCCGGAGCGGGCAGGGCAGGCTGGAAGTGTGCAGGGAAGGCAGGCGCTGCGCTAGGTGGCGTGTTTGCTTGGGTTTTCATGTCTGGCTTGGGGAAAGAACTTCAGCAGGCAGGTAGCCAAATGTCATGTTAGTCATTGCTGATGACTAAGGGGGAAAAAGGAAAGCTATTATTCTTGCAAGTAGTTAATAGTTTATGTGTGGAAATCTTTTTTCAGTGAACTCTGTCTCCTGATTTGCAGAAAATTTGTATTTGTAGGTTAGTTTATCAGTTGTGCTTCTTCTCAAGCTTGAAAACACTTGTTGCACGTTCACTTAGAACGAGGTACGTGTACTAAACATACCGGTTCTCTTAGTCTGTAACTATTTCACTTAGTAAATTTTTTAGGTAGAGGTAGGTCAGCAACAAGGTTTATACATCTGATGATCAGTGAATAAATAGTTCTTATGGAACCCACCATGTTGGCTTTTATTCCTGCTCATTTTGAAAAGGACCTTGACAGCAGTTGTGAAACTAAATTTTTATGCTAGCATATTTTAAGCCTTGTCTCCTATAGCATTGGAAAAGTCAATTGGATGTTAGTTTTCAAATTGTTAGTATTTCTTTTTTTGCTAATGTTGGACCCTTAAATTCAGCTTTCTTGCTGTACAGAGCTATTGTCTGGTAGTGATGAGCTTAAAGGCAAGACTGATGTACATATTGCCTGGGCTTTGGTGTATTTGCAAGCATAGACTCTTCATTACATAAGGAACCTATAAATTCTTTAGTTAACTGTAATGCTGGCACTACTCTGTATAAATGTGATCATATTGGGAGAGCCATTTCTATGCTAAAAAAAATTGAAGTACTATCCTAATATAAGGCAAACCAACAGAACTAGTCAAAAACTGCAAAAATGCCCTTTGTGGATTTGCCTCCCCCACCTCCTTCCTCCAGCCAAGACTATTGAAATTACACATTTGAATGTCCATACTAATTTTATTTCAAAGTGATAAATTCTAACTGCTAATTATAATTAGTAAGAGTTACAGCTACAGAATACAATGACACTTTTTTTTTCGGTAGCGTTACAAAATTTAGGTGTCTTCTTATTTCCTTCCCTTCCACCTCCCGCCCTAAGTTGTAATGCTTTTCTTTACCATTTGTAGTCTTCATTTATTTTTGTACTTTTTAAAAGCAAGGTCTGGTCAAACTGTGTTTTAAATCAATACAGTTCTGTAAAATACAGGCATAATTGAATCCTGCAGTAAAACACAAGCAGCTTGCTGATTAGCCAGTTTTTATTATCCTACTCATTTGTCAGAATGGTTGTCTTGTTCTTCACTTACCTCAAACAATAGTTACTTTACCTTTTATCTCAATCCTCTTTCTTGTCTGTACTCCTTAAAAGGAGGAGACTGGGTAATGGCAGAAGAGAAACACCTGTCCTGCCATACTGAAAACTGCAGCATGTACAAGTGGAAAGGGTTTATGTTCATTAGAGAAGAATTGTGGAGGTTGTGAAGATGCAGAAAGGGAGGATGCCATGAGACAGCTGTACAGAAAATTGCTGCCTGTCTACCTATTTTGAATACTTGAATTTTCAGGCTTTGATTGGTGGCACAATGTGAAGAATGGTGATCAGGCTGTAAGAGGTGAAATCACCTAGTTTTAGTATCTTACAGTGTTTCAAGTTCAGTTTCAGTTTAATAGGTCTTTTCAGGGTTTTTTTAATCTGTTGGATTGATTGAGAGAGAAGAGTATTTCCAACAGCTGCTGTGAAGTGCTCTATATTGTTTACAGTAACTGCAGAATATTCGGGCCATTGTTTTACTTCAAAGCATAAATATACTAAAACTTAATGGTGCGTTTCATATCTCACAGAAGTTCAGAACAATGGCATTGCACTGGCTTTAACACTGGATGCATTTATAATTTCTGGTTTGTGGTTATTTTTAGATGAACTATAGCTTGCTTTTGGTAGTAGTACAAATTCTATTTATAAAAAAAAACAAAACAAAACAAAACATTTTCTTTGAATTGTCTTTAAAAGAGAAAATGGTCATCCACTAGATGTTGTTTCAGTATGCTACTGGAAGCTCTTTAGGGCACGGTGACTTGCTGTCACTGTTGGAAGTTATCTAATTTGCAGTGGATTTTTTTAGCAAATGTTTAAAGGAAAAGGTGGTGGGGAGAGGGAGCAACTTTTATAACTTTCACCTTAAGCTTGTCATCTCAACACCGACTTTAGCTCAAAGTTGTGTATACAGAGACAAGCTTAAAATCTGAGGGCTTTGCTTACATACCATGGTAGCATGAAATTTGAGTGGCCCACCCTGTTGGGCTTATCTTCAAAGCTTAAAGGTCAGCTGGATGCATCTTAAAGCGTGCAGTCTTGGAAGGAGGAGATAAATAAGAAATATCTGTCTAATTTTACTGTTCCAACTGTTTCAGGCCTGTAAGGTTGTTCTGTTTTCAGGCCAGCTGAGGTTTGTATTTATTATGAAGAAATTAGCTGTGGCATTAAAAGCCTCTGTACTTGTGACTGTTGTGGCAAAGCCCAAGAAATTCTTATGTTGGAGAAACCAAAAGAAATTCCATAGCTAAAAAATTCAAGTGTTGCTATGAGAGTAGTTGAACCTCCTGAATGTATACATCATCTTAAATCTGTTCTTAGTCTTTCTCATATCTGCTTTAAATATTTTAGACACTATTTTCCATTCAGCCTGTCATAGCCTCATTTTTATTATTAAGAAGAACCCTGTGACAACAGACCAGGAGTACCGAAGGTATAGGCTTACTTGAGAAGACACTGGTAGGTGTCTTCTAGGCCCAACAAGTAGCTTTGAATAAATCCCACTGTAACAGTTTTCCCGGTATCCAAGTAAAAGCACTGGGAAGGTTTTTTCATGTTGGGGAATGAGAGCCCAGAAACTCTACTGTATCAGTCTGTTTCTATGACTGTATGTACCTATCTTCTGACTACTGAGACATTTATTATTCTATTCCATAGATATTTTTTTTTGCTGAGTTTTTTTTTAATTTTAAACAGCCTAAATGTACTGGGCACTTTGAATCAAGAGCATTGCTAATATACAGGAAAAATATTTGATTCCAGCAGAATAATGAACCTGAACAAAAAAGAAAATCCTAAAAATCCATTCAGTGGGTTGCCCCATCTTTTTTGTAGTTCAGAGATGGCTACAGGATGCTATAGAAATAAAACATCCGGGGATCAATGAAGTGACACATGATTAGAAATTTATGCTGTGTTCTTCTTCATTAGTTGCTTAGTTATAAGAATGAAGTAATCAATCACATTGTCCTTGTGTATTGAATGAAGTAACAAATGAATAATAATTGCAGTAGCCAGTCTGTCAGACGCCACATGAGGCGTTGGTGGCGATCAAGCTTGCATCCCCTTTGGCATAGCTGCTGACAGCTTTAGGGACCATCTCTTTCATAACGTGATCGCACAGGCTCTTTGTCCCTTTCCTGTCAACATACTGCTTCAAATAGTAGTTTGATAGACAAGAATGTAAGATTCTTGAAGACATGAGTAGAAATTTATCCCTGGTGAAAGCAAGACTGTGAATATTACGTTGATTGCTTTCTGGCAGGGAGTAAATTGTGAATCTTAACCATGTAGCTGCAGCTTACATTTGAAGAGGGAAAAGCCCCAGACATCTCTGTATTGACTATTCCTGTCAAATTATTTCTCCTCATACTATTATTTTCTAGATGGCTTTGGTTATAAAAATATATTCTCTGGGTAAGTTGTTAAAAGCATTTGCAGGTTTTTTTCAGTTGCTTTTTTTTTGAAGTAAATAGATCCCTGACTAAGATCTTACAGAGAATTTGATTTTCTTTCCAGATACAGTGAAAAAACTTCAGGACCAAAAGCATGACATGGAAAGAGAGATAAAGAATCTTCACAGGAGACTCCGGGTAGGTTGAAACCTAAGTACTCAATAAATTCTAAACTTGGAATGTTATAAGACTTGCATGTGAATTTGTGAAAAGGTGATATGTTTAGATGTAATACCATTAAAATAGTTATTTCTGAGAAACAGGAGTCAGATGGGACTAACCTATAGACACTAAAGAATTAACTTCCGAGAAATTGTCAGTGTTCCAAAGATAGGGCATTGGGCTTGGGAGAAAATGTTCCCTTGTATTCTGATGTATAGCTGCTTTTTTTTTCTTTCTACTTTGAACACTTTTTTTTGTTGTTCCTGGAATAGAAGTTCATTACTTTAGAAGTCTAGTTATTTCCAGGAAAACTTATTCAATTTAACTTGCAAGTTAAGTTGTGCCTAATTTCAGAGAGTAGTTTCTGTGTCTTTCCTGTAAATAGTTTCCCATAACAGCACAAGGAAACTGAATAGTAAGAATAATTTTTATTTTTAACTTAAAAATTCTTGATTCTGCTTTTAATTTGAAGTTTTATTGACTTCTAGGAGGAGTCAGCTGAATGGCGTCAGTTCCAGGCTGATCTGCAGACTGCAGTGGTTATAGCAAACGATATCAAGTCTGAGGCCCAGGAGGAGATAGGAGACCTGAAGCGCAGGTTACACGAAGCTCAAGAGAAAAATGAGAAGCTCACTAAGGAGTTGGAGGAAATCAAGTCACGCAAGTATGCAGAAGGCAGCATGGATACTGTCTCTTTGGGAGAGGGGATGCAGTTTTGGAAATCCAGTATCGTAAATATGAGACTTTGGAAGTTTGTAAATCCTCTCACTGTGAGGATCTGTATCTCAAGAAGCTGCTTTATGCAGGCCTTCAGGGGTCAAAATAGGTAAACTTAGAAAAACAGTATTTGTTTGTTTGTTCTACATGCTTAACCCATCCAAGAATATTCAGTTTGGGACTTTTGCAAAACCAGGTTGAAGTGGAGGATTTAACATCCTCGCTTTAATGTTCCTTAAGTGGACGTTATTTCACTTCCCTTAGTGTGAGGGGAAGCTGCCTTTTCTGTGCCATCATTAATACTTCCTATTAGCAGCCAAGGCTTTTAGTATGGTTAAAAATACAGCTGGATTTTTTTTACCTCTGAAACCTTTGTCTAATTCTACATGCATGTTGTACTGTTTTCTTCCACTGATGATTGTTTCTGAGAATAATTACAGATGTTTTTAATAACAGTAATTCAAATTGTGATGTATTGAGGCTTGAGTTAGGTGCTACAGTTATTTAGAAACTGGGTTGTATGTCTTTCAGAAGTATTAAAGTCTTCAAATCCATCAAATAGGAACATCTTGGACAGCACCATTTGAATCCTGATGACATTGTCTCTGGGGATTGAATACATGTATAAATTACAACTACAGCAGTGGTGTTTGTGATGTGTATACATTGAACGGTTTTGTGGGGTTTTTCATATGAACGGGCATTGTATAGGATACATTATGCTTAACTCAGCACCCAGTAGGAAATAACGTAATACAGCCATGGAACTTGGGGAAAAGGCAGTTGTAGGAAGAGCAGGCTGGTTACATTGAAAATGGATGGATGAGTGGTAGGTGTAAGGCATCTTACCTGAAGTAAGATCACCAAAATACATAATATGAAAAATTCTTCCTAATACATTTCAACCAGAATTGTAATTGTTCAATTACTGCTTGCAAGTGAACCTTTGAGGTTACAGTTGCACTTCTGAAGGTAGAACTGTCTGGCTGATTCCAGTCAGTATATTCATTATTATCTGTACAGCAGTTATCTGACATTTGATTCACTGCAGATAAAGAACAAAGAGGCAGCTGAATCTTATTCCCTGGAAGTGGTATAGCTACTGTATTGCAGGGAAGGTGTTGCAGAAGTCTGTTACAGTGTCTGATATAAAAATCAGTCAATATTCAATTACTGCAGACTGTGGAAAATAGGTTGCTTCAAACAACACTTGTTCTGTGAGTGGCACAGTGTACAATAATCACTGTAAATATTCTGTTCTAAAAAAATATTTTTCCCCTGATTGGTATGCTGCCTAAACATGTATGTCAGAAAAGTATTCTTACCTCTTAAGTATTCATTTAAATTATTTTCTGTTAATGCAGGTGGCAAAAAATTCTCCCCTCTAAGCTGATTATATTCATGTGAAATGGTGAAATCCTTAATGCTCAGGTTTTTTCCGTCTATGCATGTGTATATATTTGAGACACAGGAGCAGGAATCAAGCCTTAAATCAAATATTGATCTGATACTTTTCACCTGGTGCTTAAACTATCCTGCTGACAAATATTAAGAACTTAGAGTGATAATTTAGGTTGATAATCTGTTTCTGAATTGCAGTGGAAAGAGAACAACGATAATGCAATGACCAATTTGGATCATAGATTTTAATTTGGTTTCACATTTGCATAAATTTTTTTAAGACTTTGCATGTTAAAATATGGTGGGTTTTTTTTTTTTCAAAATGCCTTACATGGGCTACATATTGATTTCAGGCAGGAAGAGGAGCGGGGTCGAGTGTACAATTACATGAATGCAGTCGAGAGAGATTTGGCAGCTCTTAGGCAAGGAATGGGCCTGAGTCGCAGATCATCCACCTCCTCAGAGCCAACTCCTACTGTAAAAACACTCATCAAGTCCTTTGACAGTGCCTCCCAAGGTAATTATTTTGAACACAGCCGTGCCAAGTTAATGATTTTGTGTATTTTGACATGGACACTTCTAATGGCTCCGTTAATTCAAAGTATTTTGTTGTACTGTCATGAGCTTTAGGTGATGGCTGAAACAAACCAACCAACCCTACACTAGATTGCACAACAGATTGTTCACTGCCATGAAATGCAAGCATCCTTTTTTCTGTCTTGTCTTTGTTTTTTTCTTCACTGTCACATTGCCAGTGACTCATATGCTAGATGCTTTGATTCAATGCTACTGTATATTAGAAATACAAATACAGATTACACAGATAATTATAGCTGGAAGCACAGCTGATTTCAGTCTTATTATTAAAATGTGCTTTTAATGTGTTGAATTAATGTTCTAAAAGCCATGTAATAGCTGGAGCTGTGTTTGTTTCTTTAAATAACTTACATTCTTATAGTTAAAGTGCTGATGAAAGTTAAAAATAAGGTCCAGCCGCTATCACCTATTAAAAGATATTTAGGGCATATATTCTGAAATGAAAGGGAGCTCACTCTTGAGACAATAGAATTTACAATATTACTGATTGTGGTAACAGATGCTGTTATCCTTCTCTATAGATGAGCAAAATAAGGATCCAAGTAATTATCCTGAAGTGAGAAATGCTTGAGGTTTAGCTTTGACTACATATGTGATCTTGTATGGATTAAAATATTTTCCTTGCCAGGTCTTTGGGTTTTGAATTTCATTTACAATAATGTCACTGCAAGTCTCTGATGTAAAAAGACTTGGCTGGAAGTAGAATATCGTACCAGACAGACATACAGTACTCTACTGTGCATAGCAAATCTACTTTTAATTGCTTATGACTTGTCAAGGTATAGAATCATATCTGAATTATTTAATGATTCTGTAAATGGTTCTGTTTCTACATTTGTTCTCTTTGTTCATAGGTATTTATAGTCTTTTACTTTCCTAGTGTTAATTTAGAAGGGGTTTTCAATCTGTTATTGGATAAAGGGGCTTTCTTGCCAGGCAGTTTGTTAAAATGATAAATCCCCTCTCTTCTTTCTAATCTTTGAGGTAATATGTGCCCTCTTCCTCAGCATTCATGTATAATCATGCTGTTAAATAATCAGATGACTGAATCACTAATTCACTGATTGTTTTCATACATTTCTAAATATATTATTTGTTTAATTCCAACATTTTGGAGATACAATATCTAGTACCTGTGGACTTTGGAAACTAGAAAGAAGTAGGTTATCTTTCTTGCCTTTCTGCCAGACCCAGGAACCTGCTCCCATCTCTTTAATTACCGGAGATCAGAGAGCTTGTAATGCGGTCGTTTACATCTGCCAGGGTAATGCTATCCTGCCCCAGTGCTACCTCCACCCCCGGTAAACTTTTCACCAGGGATGATACATTCAAAAGAGAAAATGAATGTAATTACAGAGGAGTATATGTGTAGGCATACTTATTTAAATGATTTTTCAGTCAGTTACTAATTGAAATTCTGACAAATATGATCTGGTAAAACTAGTAATATAAAGTACAAAGTGAGAGTTAGTTCAGTGCTCACGATAGTTTCCTTTCTGTGTTTCTGCTAGTTCCAAGCCCTGCTGCTGCCACCATTCCTCGCACTCCCCTGAGCCCAAGTCCCATGAAAACTCCCCCAGCTGCTGCTGTGTCCCCTATGCAGGTAGGTGTCTTATTGACTGCACTTGGGCCCTTGTGAAGAAGAGCATGTGAAACTACAGGTGGTGGTATACTGGCTGGCTTTGTGGGGAAATAGTGATAAAATATTGCCTCAGCTAAGTAATTACCAAAGGTTCAGCCTAACAAAAGACTCTTTCACCAAGAACCATGTTGTAAATAAAAGATTTGGCATAATTTGGAAGTTCTTGTTAAATATTCCCAACCATTGCTATTCCTGTGCTGCTGAGAAGCATGGAAGGAAAAGTTTATCTGCATTCCTTAGTTTTAGAATTGCTGTTTGTCAGTTCTTAGTCCCATGCTTGGCACAGAAACAGTCCTGATCCCCTTGGGGTGGTGGACTGAGATCTGTGCAGAATCTGTCAGCAATTGTAAGTGTAAATATACCCTATGTTGCACGGACATTTAATATCAGACCTGACCAGGGAGGAATGAAATCACTGAAAATTGATTATCTTTGTTCATTTTGTACTGAGTTTGGCCAGTTGGTGATTGTTCTGTGTGTTTTGTCCTGTCCCCTCTGGAGCTTTGTTCATTTGTTCAGCTGTTGCAGGAGCCTAGGTACGCTGAGGTTGCATTATCAGTGCTCTAATGCTCAACTTCATAGGTTGTTGCTGATTTTATTATCTCATTAGCTGTGTGAAGTGAGAGTTTGGCAAAAGCCAGTGAGTTTAAGGACAAAGCAGATGGGATGAGATTTGCAAAGAAAAATCAATTAATATTGTTTATATTTTACTCTCTTAATGTCAGTATTTCTCCTGTTGCCTTCAAGATACTGCTAATCAGAAGTACAGAAACTTGATTTTTACTGTGGGTCAGCATAATATTTTGGTAATACCTCCTTTCTGTGTGACCTGAAGTATCCATGATGGCTTTTAGGGCTCTAGGAACAGTACCTGGACAAGACTGACTGCTGTTCTGTGCTAAGACTAGTGCAGCTTTCATTTAAGAGTGAATTTCATAAAAGAAATACATAGCCTCAAAGCAGAGACAAGGAATTAAATGATTTTGTGAGAGCTTCTCTTATTTCCTGTAGCTCAGTTGCTCTTGACAGCAGTTTTCTAAATTAGTTATATGCGACAAGTTCTGACAGATGCTTTGTTCCTATTGATCTGTCTTCATGTTTCTGTTAATTTCTGTGTTCTTGTAGGAAGAGGCACATTTAATCTTCTAAAAAGCTAAACCTCAGAGCTTTGGCAGACAGAAAACTTTTTGAATAAAGCCTAGGGCTTATTTAACTTTCTTTACCTGTAAATTAACCACACCAAAGTAGTATCTTAAAATGCTGCAAATCCACCCAGGTTGTTGATGGTCTTGATCTGCCAGAATGACTTCAATTTTGAATTCTACTTCTGGTGCAGAACCACGTCATTAACAGCTAGATACTCATTAGTGGGAAGCATTGCCTGAAAAACAAAGGGGAGGGCATGTAAATGAAAATGGCAGCTATTGTCTTTTTGAAGATAGGTGGTTTTCTTGAAAGTATTCGTAATTTTGCACAAGGCAATTGGGTTTTGTGACCACAATTATATAAATTGCAGTTAAAGACATTCTCTGCTCAAGTGAGAGAGACTTTGGGTTCAAAAACCATTTTCATAATCTTTTCCTTTATTTTCTTATTGCTACCTTGTTTTCTACTGTTCTGTTCTGTGCACTTTGTGTATATTTTTGCCTGTGGTTTTTGCTCTCTTGCAACTGAAAAGCAAGATTTTAAGTAGTTGCTATACGAGTTAGCCTATTGGCTCCTGCCTTATAGACACCATCCCAATAACTTTGATCTTCAGTAAAAGTAGAAGGTGTTGGAGTGCTTATTAATCTCAGTTGCTTTTAAATGATGTCACAGGAGAAATATATACATGGGCACCTACTGGGAAACTGGCTGGATTTTGATATCATGGAAAGATGGATTAGTTGCAAAAAAGATTCTCCAAGTACAGACTCATCAACATGTGTCCTGTCTGAATTGTCTGTCACTTCATTTTTGTGTTATACCATGTCAAAACTTCCTCAGTCTTGGGAGAGTTTTCATTGCTTTGTTTTAATTTATAATAGTATGTGTAGGTATAAGGATATACATTTCTGGATAGAGTTTTGCAACTGAAAACAAAATCCTCTCCGTGTTCAGGTCTGAGCCTGCAGCGGACCATAGCTGTTGTTTACTGCAGCCCTTAGCAAGACTGTGAAACAATTTAGGAAGCGAGGTATGAAGAGAATGCTCCTCAGAATGCAAAAACAACCCTTCTGGGTTAGCCCAAAGCTTGGCCAGTCTGGTATGTCACTGAAAGTGAGCAAAGCAGATGACTAGGGGAGGAATATAAAGGCAAGGAAGTATATCTGCAGGTTTCCCAAGTGCTTTCCTTTTCTGTTTCACAGCTCGAGGCCTCTCTGGGAGTAGCCCTGGTTTCAGATTCTCTGATCACCCCTAAGTGTCCTGCTTTGAGCATATAAGCTTTCAGACTCCAAATGATTCAGTGTTATACTTCCATTTCTTAACTACTTAATACATGAAGAACTGTGTGTGGTTTTGAAATTGCCACGTGTGAGAACATTGGTGCAAAGTGTTTATTTGAAGTACATACTGAAGTGCGAAGTGATCAGGATTAGGTACCTGATAGTGGTTGAATGTCATGTTTCCTTTGTAGCCAACAACAGATATAATGAGGAAGAGCCAGAAATTTAGTGTTTAAGCGGTTAGTTTGTCCTGCCATAGTTCTTCAAATTTGAAGTGTCAGGTGTTTGTTCTTCTTAGGTTTTTTTTTCCTCAGCTGTGTTCTGGTTCCTCTTCTGCAGTTGTTACTCATCTTTAAAACAAAACAAAAACACTCAGAAAAAAAAAGAGCTGAAAAGAGTCTTAGGTAGCTTGAATAAATTTTTCTTCAACAGTTACTTTCACAGAACCGTTTGATTTTAGTGTCTTGAACTTCATCTGTTATTGTAATTGCATTACACAGAGACTGCTACATAAAAACATAGAATTTAACGCTGAACAATTTTCTTTCTCCATCACAAGTAGTCCTTAAAGTTTCTAGCATTTTTCTTCTGCCAGACCTTTGTGTGGAATGAATAAGAGGATCACAGATTGCAAAGCATCTTTAGTAATTTCTATCCCATTAGTAGCCTTCACAAAGATCCTCAAAATTGTGCAGTTCCTCTGAACTTTTAATCCTTCCATTTAGTGTCAAGGAGTTTGAACACCAGTGTAAATGACAGATGGTGTTTAGCAGTTAAGCAAGTTTTAGGATGTATTTCTAGGTGAAGAAAAAAGGTGTTTATAGAGGGTTTGGTAGTATTTATATATGTTTGATTGGATGTCAGATGTGACATTATTTTGTGAAGAGTGGCTGATCTGCAAATTCAGCAAAAGCTCAGATAATCAGCAAAGTTTCAGGAAAAATTATTAATGTTTCAAGAAAAATCATTCTCCAAGAGACTTGATCACTGGTACTGTGTAGAAATTGCCAGGTTGAACTAGATAAACATTAGTTGGTTTATTTTCCTTTAATTTGCTGTATATTAGTCACTAAATTACTACTGGTAGTTGTAATAGTAAGATAAGTAATAAGGAACTAGCAACAGTGAAAGTAAGCCCTGACTGCAGTATCAACAGGAGCAGAAAGGCAAACAGTTTGTTTTATAACAAGGAGACAAGACCAGCACACAGTAGGTTATCAGGTGAGTAATAAGAGCACTTTCTGGCAACATCCGTAAAGGATGTTTGTTTTCAAGTGGTATCTGGAAGCTGGGAAGGTGATAAAGGTGTATGGTTATCCAGCACTGAGCCTGCTCAGTACATACCTTTGTTTCCTGTTACTGCACTGTTTTGACAATCCCAAAGCTAGACAAAATGACAAAATGAAATGTTTTTAACCTCATTATCTAATTCTGTTATAGTGCTTTCCTTTTTTTGGAAAGGCTCTCACTTGGATATTGCCCTTAAGTTAAAAAAGAAATAATCTGGGGTGCGTGAAGTGTACTTTAATGCAAGTCTGAAGTACCAGAGTTTTTTTTTATTTTTATTGAAAGCTGTTGTAGTCATTTTCATCTGTATGTTTAAAGGGATGATACCTGTAGTGTACATTAAGGGTTTGTGATATATCAAGTGATTAAATTCTGTGTGCTATATTTTGGGGTTAGATTCCTAGATGTTTGGTGTCTGTTTTCTCAATTTGATTCCTAGCACAGAAGTGTAACTCCAGTAGCTGGACTCTAAATGATGAAGAAATAGCCTTGTAATCCTGCCTATGCTACAGGTGCTGCAAAGTATATACTATTAACTTTTTTTAATCAGAGTTTTGGATTTATCTGTCTTGCCTACATGATATGGCATGAGAAATATCTGATCTTTATTATCTTGGGAAGATAAGGCTCATTTAACCTTCTCATCTAATCTTGAGCCAGATGGGGAACTGAAAGAGTTTTCAGGATAAACACATCACTGGACTGGGTGTGATTAAATATAAGAATTTATTAGAAAGAATAGGGTGAATAAAGAACGTACCATAATTTGCAATAGGCTCTGTGAAATTATGGATTTTTAAAAAAAGTTTCTGTAAGTGTAATTATTACATTATATAGTTCATTTGTGTGATACTACAATGCTTATTTCAGTGCTATCCAGTGGTTAATCGTTGTGTGCAAGACACCAGTAGGTAGTTTAGAGCAGAACAGAAATTATAGTTACCCTAGAAAGAAAAAAGTTAGTTTTGTATTTTTGTTACGTATTGGACAAATGCATAACAGTTAAATAGGTGGTAACAAAAGCTGGTGACATTCTGAATAAAAAATAATAATTTTTTTCAGTAAGATTTTTCTTAGCAAAGGGTAGTTCGTGTCACTCCACCCACTACACCATTATCCTGATTTTCCAAGAAAAGCCACAAAGCTATAAAGGCCTATATTAATGACACAAATCAAGCATCTTGGCTACCTCTAGGAGGTTTTATTAGTTTAAAATAAATGCATCAAGTTCAATGAAAACAGGCTTGTACAAACAAAATATAAATGAAGGTGAAAATTAATGCAAAAACTGCAAGAGAATTCACAGCTGTAATTTACAATGTTGGTTTGAGGAACATGTTTAACTCTAAAGAAGTAAATGTAATAATATTGATGTGTAATGTGTGTATGTGCAATCAGGTTGACAAAAGCAAAAGCAACAGGAGACCTGCATTTTCACAAAGTATTTTTACAGGGTTCTTTTCACCTTTTAGTTATTTAAAATCAGTGCTAATGTTATATCTGATTTTGTAAAATGAATCCTGTAATTCCATATTTGTTTTTTTTTCCTTTGGATTGTTTGTCACAAGTAAATCTTTCCATTTCAGAGGCATTCCATAAGTGGACCAATCTCGGCTTCCAAACCCCTTGCTACGCTTACAGACAAAAGACCAAGCTATGCTGAAATCCCTGTTCAAGGTATTGATCCAAGTTCATTTAAACTTTATTTATAGCAATACCACTAAGACTTTTTGTTTTACATAATTAAATATTCAAAGTATTATATGCTTTTTATTAGCATTATATTTTCATAGAATCAGGGAGTATTTCAAGTTCAATTTTTTATTACATCACACGTGGTGGTGTGTCATAAAGATACTTTTTTAATATTTTCACCAAATCCATGACTGCATCCTGACACCTTGGTGTTATTGTGACAGTTTTTAGTGTGTGCATAACTGAAATCTCTTGTTAAATCAAAACAGTATTTCAAGGGCATGTCTTGCAGCTGTATTCCGGTTATTAAAAGCACACACCTCTGGGGTTACAGAGGTTGGTTGGTTGTTATGCTAAGGTCGGTTTGGTTGGCTTTTTCCACCCCAAAATGAAACAAGGATGATTGTTGGCAATGCATGACATATGAAGAATAAAATATAGACTCATTAAGTATTGAATCTTCGGGAGGCAGATGAAAAAAAAATGAATGGAATTAAATTGAGCGTTGATTTATCTGTTTCCCAATATTTCCCTGTTCTGTGAACTTGTTTTGTCTCTCAAAACACTGTTCACAATGTGCTCTTCCTGCAAGAATGAATGGCTATCATGTGTTGGGTGTAACTCTCTGATTTATGCCTGCTTTAGGGGTTGGTTTTTTTGTAGATGTTTCTCAAGATAATCCCCACATGACTCCAGGCTGGATATTTCCTCTTAATTTGGTATTCCTGAGGTCTGATGCTTTCTAAAGGATTGGGTTTTTGGTTGGTTTTGTGGTGGTGGTTTTTGTGGGGTTTTTTGTAGCAAGTCATAATAGTCTGTATGTGCCAGATTTCCGTCTTGCTTTTGTTGAATGCATGTTGAGGTTATTTGGACAATGCAGATGGAGTTTTAATTTTAGAAGCTTTGATATTTTTAGGAATATTGAAATGCCTTTCCAAGAAGACAGCTTAGGATTCTTTAATTGTTAGAGTTCATGGGCGGACGTAAACTTAAACACAAAACAAGCGGTATGCTTTGTATAGTTTTGTGTTTTTGTTATAGCCAGTTAATCCAGGAGCAGGACTGCATTCACACAGACAATGGGCCAGACAGAATGCCTTTTTACAGCCACATATATTCTGTAAAGTATTTCTGTAGCAAAGTATGTTTCGTATGTATTCAACTAAAGAATGGTGTCTCACTTTTTTTTAATCTCTATTCTTAATTTTCATGGATTTTTTTTTATTTATTCAAATTACTGCCTTCTAAGTGTTTCTACACAGGAGTATGTAAACCTTTTGTTTACAGTCTAAAGGTTTTATTTGAAGGAGTATTCCTTCAATAATAGGAAATAGTTGCGGATGCTGCATAAAATGAATTTTGTTGTAGTTTCAGTAGGCTGAGCTAATCTTTCCCTACTATAAAGGCACCTTTTTGACTTCACAGCATGAGGGACACACAAAAACTCCAATTTTTTAATTTAAATAAAAAAAATCCAACCCAGCAAACCAAACGGGGAAAAAGTAAATCAAGAGAGACAGAACAATCTACTGCAACAATCCACATTGTGAATGTATATTGAATTTTTTTTTTGTGTTCTCTGTGTTTAAGATAAAATGAGTTGTTCTAACTAAAACAGCCAAACTCAGTCACTGGTAGACAATACTCATGACTCTGTTAAATGTAAGATATTTAAGTATGGAATCTTTGCTTACCATGTTCTCTCTTCTTTTTTCCTGGTCCAGAACATTTGTTGAGAACATCTTCTACCAGCAGGCCAGCTTCTTTGCCAAGAGTACCTGCTATGGAAAGTGCCAAATCTATTTCTGGTAATATCATGTGGTTTGTATTTATTAGTAAAATCAGGAACTCTCACTTCCGTACTCACAGATACACTTGTTCAAGAGAGAACTTTGGTCTTCAGACCATCAAGCTCTTGTCAGCGCTTGTCAAAAATCCCTCTAGTTTGGTATTTGGAATAGCTTAATTTTTCGGTGTTCAAGTTTTCTTTGAAATATTTGGTAAAAGAAACCAAAGTCCAATGCTAAAATAATATTCCATTTTATTACACCTAGTGGACTACATGGACCAAATGAAATTAAATGGTTTGGTGTTCAAATTCCTTTTCGTTCATAAAATCCTTCAAGTAGTGATGTTCAGTTAAGAAAGATAAATAGATTTTCTTTGATTCAGTATACATTCTTGATCATAAATGTTGGTAGTGCAGTCTAAATCCATGACATTTCTTAGTATTGTATATAGTATTCTTCCAGTACCTCAAGAGGGCCTATAAGAAAGATGGGGAGAGGCTGTTCAGTAGGACCTGTTGTGATAGGACAAGGGGTAATGGTTTAAAATACAGGGAAGTAGATTTAGGTTAGATATTTAAGAAGTTCTTTACTGTGAGAGTGGTGGAGCACTGGAACAGGTTGCCCAGGGTGGTGGTGGATGCCCCATCCCTGGAGACGTTCAGGGCCCGGTTGGATGAGGCCCTGAGCAACCTGATCTAGTTGGGGGTGTCCCTGCTTCTTGCAGGGGGGGTGAACTAGATGACCTCTGGGAGTCCCTTCCAACTCTAGCCATTCTATGATTCTATGATTCTACAGGTTTCCATGATGGGTTTCTGAAGCTTGCTTGTTAAATAGAAAGAAGAGTTTGATATGTTTTGTGTTTCCAACTAAATAACCATGGATGTTTTCCTACTTAGTCTCTCGAAGAAGTAGTGAAGAAATCAAACGGGATATCAGCGCACCGGATGGAGCATCTCCAGCATCTCTCATGGCGATGGGTACCACCTCACCACAGCTGTCACTCTCATCATCTCCTACAGCATCAGTCACCCCTACAACTAGAAGTCGAATCAGGTAAAACCCCTTTTCTGTGGTGCACTGAAATGTGTTTATTTCTTTGCTCTCTGCATACATCTAGTAAATAATGTTGGCACTAAGGCTGCAGTCTCTACTGCCACCCATACAGTAGCAATGTTCAGTGACCTTTGAGACCTTCAGAAAGTGTTTCCTGAAGCCAGCATATGTTTTAAAAATCAGACAAGTTAGGTTTTTTGGAGCTTATGAGGTTAATACCAAAACTTTGTTCCAGCAGAAAACCAAACTAAGTAACATCACTAAATAATAGATTGATAAATAGAATTTATCAATTCATAATGCCACAAAGCTAAATTCAAGAAAGAAGTATTTGACTTGTTGAAAAAAATCTTTCAGATTGACTTGGACCCAGGCAGACCACATGATAAACCTTAACTTCTGTAATTACAGCAGAAGACAAAAAGCAGCACAACTAGGACTTAATTCTAGATACTGCCAAGTCTTCTGAATAGCCATGAGTAAGCAGACCTCAGTGAGTTGTTCCACAGATGAAATCATAATGCAAGTAACAAATGGCCAGACACCCCCTTTCATAAGTAAGATAAAAAGATAAGTCTGTAGTGTTATCAGTCAAAGGACTTCAAAGTATTTAAGCCTTATGTTGTGCAAGTGAAGAATGTACTTAGCTGTGCTGTTCATAGGTTGGGAAACTGGCAGATAAAGGTTAAATGACTTTCTCAAGAGCGTTTAAGACAGAGCTTCCTGACAAAGCTTCTGTACAGCAGAAATATTAAATCCTTAATGTTCTCAGACCGGTATGATACAGAATAATTACATTATAAAATTGTGGTGTTACACATCACACAGCTGTGGGTGCTATTGAAAATGATTTCCTTGACACCCACTGAGGTGTGTGTGCCTCAGTGCAGCTCTCCTTTCACTGTGCAGGGATTAGCGTTTGGGTCTGTGGGTACTTGATCAGCAGTGATTAATACTGTGTGTGCTAGTACCTAAATTTAAACCATCCATATCCAGAGATAAATAGGACTAAAACACCTCTAAATAAACTTTGAACTGGTGGTGCTTAAAATCTAATTGATGGCAGTGTGCAGCAAACAGCATGGTATTTCATGGTAGAACTGTGCAGTTATAATTCTGGTATCATTGCTACGCTGCCTGGCTGTTCATTGCAATGCTAAAGCACTACAGGAGGACTTAGCAGGGGAATCTGCAGCAGCCAGTTGCATGGTGCTGAGCTCTGTCTTTGGAATTGTCCCCAGAATGTCACTGCTGAACTTAGGTTTGTTATATGATCAGGTTGCTCTTTTCCCACCCACACCTTTTTCTGAAAGCTGTTGTAAAATAAAGTTACTGCTGTAGTTCTCTAAAGCAAATACTTGCATTTTACTGTTCACTGTTCTAGTGGAAACTTCATTGTCTCTTTGATTTGGAATGCAGTTGACCTAATATACTAACTTGTAAGATTTATATGTCAAACCATTTCTCATTGTCTCCATACAACTTAGCTAATTTATTTTCTTCAGTGTTTTCATAACTGTGAGAACCTGATAGAAGCCATGTGCTCTTACTGGAATTTGAGAACAGGCTGTACAACTCCCTCATGGCTAAACAGTATGTTTAGCGTAAAGAGAGGGAGCTTTTCATTGGAATTCTTGTACACTGTCCCAAATCCGTTCTAAATTTTTTGTCAGGTTGCATAATCTTCATTGCAGATTGAATATAAAACCCCACTGTTATTTGTTTCAATCATCAGTGAAAAAAAACACACCAGCTTGGCTTGTAGAAATATGTACTGATTTACAAACTGAATTACAAAATTTCTTGAAGCATTATTCTAGCTGTGTGGTACATATAAAGTTTACATGTTATAACCTAATCAGATAATTTATTTAATATTTAAAATAACACAATTAGCAACTTCCTTGTCATGTTAAATCTTCTGAGGTTAGCAGTTATGTTTGAAGGCTCATACTGTTATCTTGTGTTATCTTTTGTGCTGAAAGGCACTTAGTGCTTCCAGTTTAATGTTCTGCTGTGCATTTATTTTCATGGGTGTTTCAAATGCCACCACTGATACCTCTTTCTAAGCAACTCTGAGATCTTGCCATCTGCATTTGTGAAGACTGGCCAAGCAAATTGCAATACACACAGTTTAGTGCCTTAGAACATTTTTTTGTATGTTGGCACGTGTTCTTTTCTTTTATGGGGTGAGTAACAGATGCTGGTATGTGGAACAGTCTCTGCTGTTCTGTTGGTAGCACACATGCATACAGAAGTCCACATTCCCTGGATGCTTTCTTTCTCCTTATTGGGACCTGGAGAATTGCTACCTGTAGTTGCAGCTAAGGATCCAGTGCAAATACAATGTTTTTCCACCCTCCATCCCTCTTTCTGGTCACCAAAGGAATTGGAAAGAGCAAAGAGATTTGAGAAACAATGTATGTAATCATGTAACCATATATCAGTTGGAAAATCCAAAAGGAGTAACTTAGAGTATCATCTTTATGGATATTATGCGAATCTTGCTTACATCTTAATGGAAGCCTTTAAAAAAGGCAGATGGGGAAATCTTTACAGTATGGATTTGCTGATACCTCTCTGATTTTAATTATCCAAATGGAAATATTAAAAATAAGAACAACTTGCAGCACACTTTAGTAGCTAAACTCCATAATGGTGTGTTAGCTGGTCTTTTTGTCAGAGACTGTTCACTAGCAGATCTATAGAAATTCTGACTCATGTAGCCAGGCCACTACAGAAATGATAACCTCTCTAATATAGTTGTTTGTTGGGTCTTTGTTTTTTTTAATCTAAGCCCTTGTTTCTGAAGTCTGGTAAAAAGATGTCTGTAATGTAAGACTCGTGTGAAAAACTGGCCAACCCGGATATGATTGTTCTTTTCTTCCCCAATCTTTCCTTAAAGAAAAAAGTTACTTAAGATAGCTTGATGGGCTGAAGTGAAGTTAATTGATAGCCTTACTGGTAATTGAGCATTCTTCCTTCAGAAAGTGAGTCATTATTTTGTCAGTATATCAAACGACATATCAAGCTAGTTAAATCTCCTCCCTCTTTAAGAACTCAGGATCTTAGGCAAATGTTCTGTTAATAATGGTGTGCTAATATGCAAACATGTTGTTTCAAGGTGACATTTGTAATCAGCCATGAGATTCAAAAGAGATAGCATCAGTTTATTCTCTTTCTAAATACAAAATAAAGTCACTTGAGGTAGCTTAATGGTTTGAGCTGAAACTTACCATGTTGAGTTTAATTTTCTGGTTGAAAAACCCAAACAACCAAAAAAAGTTTCATTTAAAGAGGAGGATGATTTGCTAATGAAAGGATTACTCCAAAATAATTTTAAGTCTCTGCAGGTATTTCTGTGTATTTTCAGTCAGGAGTGCTGTACCCTGCTACTTTCACTGTGACAATAATTTGTCTTTTTTTTTTTTTAAGCTTTTAAAGTACATTTTTCTGTTGCAAAAGATATGTTACAAGCTCAAAGTTGAACTTCTGCCTTGTTCCTAGGGAAGAGAGGAAAGATCCCTTGTCTGCCCTAGCAAGAGAATATGGAGGATCCAAGAGAAATGCCTTGCTGAAGTGGTGTCAGAAAAAAACAGAAGGATATCAGGTAACTGTAAAGCTGTTTTAACATAATACACTTCTAGTGGCAGCACATTAGAACCTGCCCATGGCATAAACCAGGCTGCTCCACAGTTGACTGCATAGATTGCAGTGGCACTGGTATGTACTGTACTCTGCCCAGAACACATGCTACAAGTCCTAACTTAACTAATGGTAATAGCTCTTCAGTCACTTTACTCCATATCAATAAGAGCATTTTTTTCTTAAGGGGGCAGCTGACCTGTTGTGGCACTTTAAAACAGTCCTTTACAGATTGCACTTTTGAAAATGTAACTGAAACTTTAATACCTTAAGGTTTAATTTCATGTTGCCCAAATGCAGTTAGAGTACCATTTCTCAGATTCCAGAGATATTTTTCTGATAGGTGATTAATGTAGGAGATTTTGAGTCTTTCTGTGTGCTCCCACTTACTCTCTAGGGACAGTTTGTTTTGAGAAGGTTGCATTGTCTTGCATTTTGAGCTTGGCTTTCTGTAGCTGTTGCAGACTCTTTTTTTACCCAGTTAGTCCAAATGTTGTCAGAAGCCAAAAGAACTAACAAGATAACTATCCAGAGTTCTCCTGATTACATTATTTTTCCAAAAGAATAGTGGCTTCAGCAAACTAAACCAGGATGTTAATAGTCTGACCATGATGTATTTGTTTGGTTAACTTGTATTGAAAGTGTTTGGAGTTCCCAACACAGTCCCCAGTTTAAGAACTTTACTCTTTCCATGACTTGAGACTCACAATGCAGGAGGAAGTTGAGAGCCGCATAACAGGATGATCGCCCATCCATAGGAAAAGTCGTCTTCCAGTACAATGGACAGGCTTGTGATATAAGCCCTCCCCCTTCTTCCTGTGGCACATCTAGTACTAAACTGTGCTATTTCTGAGGCTAAACTTCTTTGTGGCAAGAGCCTTTCTCCTTCCCCACATTTTTAAAAGAGGCAGGATGTTATATTTCTTTGGAAATCCTCTAAAACTGAATGCAAAAATATTTTCCCATATTGTTTTGAACTGAAAGATGAATTTGACAGCTTCCTGGTCTGGTTAGAAAAAGGAATAGAAAATATTATAAAGCTTTGGTTCTGTAGTTGTGTGCACATGCAGAAAAGCATGCTTTTGTTTATATAGATTGTTCCTTATAATCACTTAAGTTCTATAAACACTAAGTAGAAGAACAAGTTTTGAGACTTACTGTACTTAGAGACTATAACATATAGCATCTGTAGAACCAATGCATGCCTCCTCCTGAAAGAACAGAATATCAGTATTAAGACATTCTGCTCTAAAAATTATGTTTTACTTTACTCACACTAATTTTTAATTTATTTGTTTTACTGATTTTGATTATTTTTAGCATCTCCTGAAACTCAGTTCTGGTTAAACACCAGGTTAGTGGTATGCTAATGTTTTAAACATATCTAGCATTGTGTTCATTGTGAATAGTGCTTACACAGCTTTCTGGTGTTTTCAACAATGTTATCAATTCCAGATAAGGATCTTTTTGTTGTTGTATTTTTAAATTGAAGCTTTGCTTAGTTTTAAGTACTGATTCAAAACCGACAGGCAGTGCACCAGCATCAGAATAATTAACATCTCCCTTCTTCATTCGGCACTCCTGAGGCACTCCTCTAGCTCTCTTACTTTTTCCCTGTCAGCCAAATATTGATAGGGCACCTTTTCTTATCTCCAGCTCCTCCTACTGTCTTATACTCAGCCACAATTCCTCCTTATTCCCAGCATTTCCCATCATTATAACTTCTACTTTGCTTTTGTACCACTGTTTACTTTTTGTTCAGCTTAGCATCTGGACAAGAGCCAGTGTGTGTTTCTTAGAGCTACCTGCACACAGAGCTGTCTGAGCAGCTGTGTGAGCCCCAAAGGCAGAGGGAGTCCTCAATATCCCAGCCTTTTCCCCTGTAGGAGTAGCACTTCCTATCTGGTCACCAGTTTGTGTCCTGTTACTGATTTACATCAGTTAGCTGCTAGTTAGTGATAGCTACAAATATAACAGGTTAAGGGAAAAACACTTGAAAATTCAGCCTGTAAGAAGTGTTAAAATGGCCTGGAAGATATTAACCATGATTTAGAAACAAGGAAAATACAGTCTTAGAAGACTTTTTTTACTTTCTCAGAACAATTGTTTTCTAAATTGTATCCCATGCACTTGACATCAGTTTGTTTCTAATGCAAATCTAATTGAATTACCGATATTTAAGTAAAATTTGGTCCTGTAAGCCAGTATCTTTAAAGTATGTATTTGCCAACACAGAAATATGTGTTTACCTCTTCATCACTTGGTAAGAACCATCACTGTTTGGTCTTGTTTTTCCCTTTCACCTGGAAATGATGTTGCTCAGCTGCAGTTTTTACACATATATAGTTTTCTATAAATATTTTAAGTATAATTCTTTACAAATATTTATTTCAGCTGTTGGTCTTTCATAGAGAAGATGAAACCCTGCACACTGAATTATATCCCCATTTCTGAGAGCCTTGTTTTCTCCTGGCATTCCCTTACCTCTCATTTCTGGGCTTGTTTTGCACTGGATATTGGAGAAATGTTGAATTTTATTTATACATGGATTACTAAATACTAGTCACACAAATAGCCACATACAAATCTGCATTTCAAAAATTCTGTTTAAAGCATAGTTATAGGTGAGCTGCTAGTGGCTTAAAACTTCATAAACAAGGTATAATGTAGTTGCCTTTCCTTTATTAATGAGCAGCAGCATAGGAGTGAATGTTACTCTTTAGAGCCCAGCTGTAGTTCTCAAGCTGCTTTGTGTTCCATCTGTTGAAAACACTAAAGAAAGAAAAAACCAAAACCAGGGTCTGTACTGTTTCAAAAAGAGATTTCCTTTATTTACATAGTATTTGTGGAAAATATAGTGCTACCTAATTTCTTGCTACAACTAGTGTTTTTTCATTCTGCTCAAAAAAAATTGGAAGAAATTAATAACTTCTGCTCTCCTGTCTGCTCTAGGGAAATAACTTCCAAGCTTTTTTAATCGGTCTTGAGCATCTCTCGTTTAGGAACTTGCAATTTTGTGAATGCTAAATAATTAAAACTTGACAGTGATGTGGTAAAGCTCTAATTTCAGCCCATTATAGGGGGATGTTCTAATTTAAAGCCCTTCACAAACAGTCACAGACATTTATGCCAAATTGCACTTTCCACCTCCATCAAACATGTAGTTCTACATAGAAGAATTTTTAAAGGAAGCTTAAGAATTTATTTTTTAAAAAATTCATTAAGATAAAGAAGCTAATGCCTAACCCCCTTAAGGAACGATGATAAATTACTTCATTGTACAGTCTTCTTGATTATTCAAGCAAATTTGGAAGAGAAAAATGAATAGTTTACTTGAAATGTAGCAGTGAAACTATTAAACTACATTTCATAGGTAGTATTTTTTCAAGAGCAGCTCAATGGGAAAATAACTTTAAAATAGACAATGAAAATCAAAGAAATTCTTGATGTACAAAAAAAAAAAAACTTTTTCCTCCTACTATGTTGTTGGTTTTAATGTAAATGGGGTCTGAATATTGTTTGTGAGCTGAATTTCTCCTTGAGGCTTAGGTTTGGAGACTGGCGACCTGCAGAAGGTCACTGCAGAGCTAACACCCGGTAGGTTCTGTAGTAACTTTCCTCTAGAGCCTGTTCAGTCTAGACAGTATTGCACTCACCAAGTTACTGAGTTTAATTATATTCAGGGCTGAACAGATCCCGAGGCCATGAAAGAGGAGAGTTGCTCTCTTAAGATAAGGTGGCTTTTTAAAGCATTTAGCTAAAAGAGGAATGAATCACCTTTCATTTTCAGATGAACAGGCACAAAATACTTGAAATTTGATCATGTTTGCTTTGCTTCAGGATCTGACATGCTGTTTCATAGTACAGTGCCAAGTGCTGCATTTTCCAGAGAGAAGAGAATCCTCCTGACTTCTCTAAAATTTGTATAGTGTCATAAACCTGTCAGAAATTCCAGATATCTTCAAAGAGTAAAATAATCCCATCCAGCTGTTACAGAGCATTCAGCCTAGCTGGAACACAGCTACTTTCATTTTGAGTAGGCAACTAATAAAAGTCCAAAAAAGGATGTGAGCATGCATGTTTCGTGTTAAGAAGGAGACCAATGAACAGGATACACACATCCTTACCCATTCTTATCTACAGCAATATTTCAATTTATTTTCCATGTCTTGTCAGCATTCTGAGAGATAATTCACTTCCAGAAGTCTGACACCAGAAAAAGCAAATGTCACAAGATAGCAGCAAGAATAAACTAATTTATTTATTTTAACCTTTCTTTAAGCTTTCTACACTTCCTAATTACAGATATACTGGAAGACCTCCCTAATGTAGCCTTCTAGTACCTGCCCTCTAATTCATGCAATGCTGCTTTTCCCAGAAAGACTGCCAAATTTCTACCTTCTATACAGATCAAAGCTATGTGTCTTACAAAAAAAAATTAAAAGCTGTTTTCTTTATGGCAGCAATAAATGGTAACACTGTTAAGTGATTGAGTCTGATTGTATGTGTACCCTGTGCTAGAGCGTACCTGGAAATCAAGCAGTGCTTCCATTTGTATTACACTAAAGGTAAAAGATGCTTCAAGTTGCACTTTTTTTTTTAACCTGTTTTATTTATGTGTGTCTCTATCAATACTAAGTGATATCATATTCTATTCAAGGCATTGATTATTTTTAAAAAAGAGGAGGAGGTGGTGGGGTATGTGTTCCAGTAATGACTCCGGGGCGGGCGTGCTTTCCCCACTGTTGTCTGGCTCATTCGTCACAGTAGACAGACTGCCAAATCATTTCTCTCCTTGGTTTAAGCTGTGATCCTTTAGCCAAAAATTGTTGAGTTAAGGAAGAACATGCTTCCTTCTTCTGTTTGGATTGGATTCTGATGCAAGATAAATGTCAATTTGTTAGACTTAATTATGACAGAATTTAGAATAAGTTATGAACTGGCTGTATCTCTAAGTGCCTCGGATGCTAATGTCTGACACCAGCATTGGGGGGTTTATGGGAATGGCTGCTCCTTCTGTGGTGGTGGTTTTTTTGTGTGCCAGAACTGAAAAATAGCATGTATTTTGTATGGAAAGAAAATTTAACAGTCAAAATATAAGGATTTTGATGGTTTATATTTGCCACTTACTACTTTTTCAGAAGCTGGAATTGAAGGGACAGTAGTTTGGGCTGCTGTTAAGTCTATTCCAGAAATACTTTTACATTCTCACCTACTGCCAGAAGTACTGATAGCTTCAGCTTTAATTAATGATTTGAGAATCAGTGAATCCTAATTCAGTAGAGCTTGGATAGCTCTAGTTTTGTAGCTTTCACTATAGCTGTTTTAATGGCTACTCTTTTATTTGTGTATGTGGCTTTAAAAGCTCTTAAAAGCTTTTTAATAGTAATTTTCTGCCATGGGAAGAAGCCTGCCAAAGTCTGTAGGCTTCAACCTCAAATCTGGTTTTAATGGTTTAATATATTACAGTACAGAATCATATTAATGCTTTTGCTTTCTCGGCCCACTTATTTCATTAACTAATACAACAGAGACATAGACACATGTTTTTATTTTCTCCATGGCCTAACTCATTTAGGAGCCAAACTCAGTTAGGATGTGGGAACCTCTCCTCCTTTTGCAGAGCAAGGGCTGGAGAAATGGCTGCTCAGTGTGCTCCTCTGCTGCAGTTGTAATATAGGTAGTTCAGGGAGATTGAAGACAGCTGTGGATATGTCCACTGCAGAGATGCTTTATGTAACTTTGCTCATAGTTTGTAACTAAGTTAAAAAACATGGTTCCTATAGTGGGATTTTTTGGTGTTTATGCTTTTTTAGCCATGGAGTTTTTTTGGGAATTGCATGGAGGAAGGGATGTGTGAGTTGAATCACTGGGTTATAATAGACAATATCTGTTTCTTACTTTTTTTTAAAAAGAGTATTTTCACAACTTATACAAGAACCTCAGTTAACTTGGGATTATTACAAAAAGCATTTTCAACATTAGCACTACACTGGTTAAAAGCACTTTTAAATTGTGAATTCTGTAAAAGTCACAGGTTGGGAGAGATCTTAGATTGATATTACACAGAGCCCTGTTAAGCACTCTGGAGCGTTTCTAATGAGGGGGATTACCCCACTACTCTGGGCAAACTATTCCAGTGCTTACAAGTCTGATGCTCTAATTGTGTCATAAAGAAAGCTTTTTTTTTTCTTATATCCAGATGGAATTTCCCTGGAAAGAAATTATGCCTGTTGTGTCTTAATGTGCCTCCTTGTGTATTCTTGTGAAGAGAGTACTTCCATCTTCTCTGTAACTGTCTTTTAGGCATTGGAAGAGTGATTACATCTCTTGTAAATCTTCTTCAAGCTGAATAAACCAAATTCTTTCAACCTTTCTTCATATGTCAAATTCACCAGACATCCAATCCTCTTGATAACTCTCTACTGGACCCTTTCTTATTCTTCAGTGGCTGTTTTGAACCACAGCTCTGTACAGTATTCTAGATGTAGGCTGACAAGGGCTTAGTGGAGTTTAAGAATCCCATCCCTCCATCTTCATCCATCCCTCTTAATGATGCACCTCAGGATGCAGCTTGCCACCTTTACCACAAGGATGCACTTCTGATTCATGTTCACATCCAGATCATTTACCATTCAACCATTATTGTGTTTCAGCCCAAGCTGATGGACTATTTGTTCCTATTAAATTTCAACCTTGTTTCAGGAAGAATCTTCTTACTCTTTTTTTTTTTCCTTTTTTTTTCCTTTTTTTTTTTTTTTTTCTTTCCTCGGTGAGCACAAGGGAATACTCATTTTGTGGTAACTGCCCCTCCTTTGCAGCTTAGTAGGAACTTGAATCATGCTTGAAATGTTTCTTAGATCCACCAGGGTGTTCCCCTACCATCTTTTTCTTTTGCTTCTTTGTCATGGCTCTAGAATGGACTATAGAATTTGGTGTGTTTGGTTATGTAAAATGTTATATTCCCATACTCTGTCTCTAAGTCTTAGAAATTTTTAACTCTGTTTTTTTTTGTTCCTGTTTGAAAAGTGTCTTCAACAGGTCTTTTATGACAAGTCTGTCTCTTAACTCCTTTTGTAGAATTGTTTTTTTAAACTATCCCTGCCAAATACTAGAGGTGATTTCATGCCCATCCTAAGTATTAAACATTAAAAGACAAGGATTGAAAATCTCTTTCTGGTTATCCTATTTTTCTAGTAATGCTTATTCCTTCTTTGACAGTTTATCTGAAAGTATGTCTGTCAGTAGCATTAATACTTTGTGGTCTGAAATGGCTTCACGAAAAATTCTGGATCAGATTCCAGCAGAATTCTCTTAATAGAGCCAATTACTTAATAAAAGCAGTAACAAAGAAGAAATTATGTCAGAGATTGTAGGCTGATGTTCTGTTTACCGTCAATTCTTTGAGAAATAAGAGCTTAATGCAAGATTGATTTCATTACACTGACCATGCTTTTTTAAAAACCACAAGTAGTTAAAAGCATTTGGGAAATAAAATTGTGCTGTATTTAAATGTGCCAGTTATGTGCTCAAAGCCCTACATAAAAAATTAAATTTTCAGTTTAAATGACAATCTGTCCACTTTTTAGATTTGTTTTTTAGTGTCAGACTAAAAAAGTATAATATTGGTCAAAGAGGTAATAATAATTCATAATGCTCAGAGCAATTGGAAACAGAAACCAGTCCCCTTTTAATTGTTTCCTTCCGTTGTGTTTAGTTCGGTTTCTCTGGATACATTAAGATTCTTGGATGATGGGTTTGTTTTCTGCTTGTGGTCTTAATAAAAGCTGGACCCTACAGGAAGATGCAGAAAATAGGGGGTTTCAAGTTATTTTTTGAGAACCAAGCAAATTTGGAGATGCTGGCCTTTTTTCCAATGCTTGTATTCAAAATGCAACATTCTACAGATGCTAGTAAGATTTAAAGTGAAAGTTTTAGTTTCCACAACTGTCATGTTTAAGGGAAGATGACTTTCTCTTCTTCTAGTTTCATTTACCATTTTCATTGCAACTTCATCCTTTTTTTTCTTGCTTACACATTAGGCTGATGGAATATACTTAGAGAACTGAAAAATGTCTCTAGATTTTTGGAGGTTTTCAGACAGTGTTAGGAGTTCTGTCTTCAGCCTCTGTTTTCTGTAAGTCTATTTTCTAGCTCATCCAGACTGCTTCGATACTTCAGCTTCCTTTTGTGATATGTTCTGAGCACAAATCTGCCTTTCTCATCCACAGGGTCAACCCTCAGGTGTAGGGTTCTGATGATCTCATACACACCACTAATTTTGATGAATGCATTCCTGCTTGTTGATATCCATCCTGGCTGTTGCAAAGATGATTATTGCAGCCTCTTGCTTTAGTAGTATTGCACTGTTTGCTTCTTCTTTCTCTGTGTGCTCTTATCTCCCTTACAAGCTCTTTCAGTACTGAGCTGTCACTGGTGTTTCAGTGATGTTGGTGTTCAGGCTCAAATTTTTAACTTTTCAAATAAATATTGTCATGGAACAATCTGAGAGAGAAAGAAAGATATTGCAAGCTCCGTGAGGCAAGGTGCTCTCAGATTTAATTTGTGCAGTGATTGGTGACTGACTTCAGTGGGCACTTGGTGTATGGCAAATAGAGAACGTTCTGCAGTAATACCAATTCAGCAGTGGTGAAGCAGTATTAAAGCAGTAAGTGATGAAACTGTATTAAGTCACTACAATTGAAACACGTGTTAGAAACCGTTAATCAGATCCAGTAGTGCTCCTGCATTCATCTTGAAAAGGAATGTCATGTCTGGCCTTGTAGTCCTGAGTCTTATGTGTTCCTCATCAGACTTCTGCTCCAGACCCTTCACCACTTTGTTGCCCTTCTCTGGACCTGCATCTCAATGTCCTTCTTGTAGTGAGGGGCCCAGAGCTGAACATGGCATTTGCGGTGGGACCTCAGTAGTGCTGAGCACAGGGGATGATCACTGCCATAGTCCCTCGAGCCACCCTATATCTGGTACAACCCCCCTCTACTCTGTGTTGCATTTGTTTGCCTAATTTAAGTAACGTTAAAACATTTTTAACAAACCATTAATTTAAATCCAATTTCCTGTCTCTTGAGGAGAAAGGAGAGAGCTGCTGCTTTTTTTTTTTTTTTTTCCCTTTTGCTTTTAAATTTTCCCACCCCCGTGGCTCGAGGAAGCTGTGTGAAGAGCATGTTCCCACAGACTGGGGGTCTCCAACAATGCCATTTCCGTTTGCAAGCAGGCAGCAGGACGGCAGGCGAGGCTCCGACCACTGCCTTGGCCATTGTGAGCTGCAGCACGTACGCTTACATCACCACAGCCTGAACCTGCAGTTGGGGGACTTTGTATAAAAACGTGCTAAAGCTGTGCAGGAAACTGAGATTTCCCTCACATTCTTCTAGAAATTGCCTTTAGTTTTGTTTTTTTCCTCTGTTGAAGGGGATTGCAGTTGTTTTGCATTTGTAATCCAAATAATTGGTTTGACAAGAAATACCACCGCTTCGTTCCCAGCCCGGGTGGCACAGTAACACTCACTCTGGGGGGATTTTTCTGCATTAGAAATGACAAGCTCTAGTGTCTTACCTAAGATGCATGACTGGTCTAAGGGTAGACTTGGTGGTGGTAGGTTAATGGTTGGACTAGATGATCTTAGGGGTCATTTCCAGCCTTAAAATTCTATGATTCTATGATTCTATGACTGTTAAATTGCTGTCAGGTGAAAGGTTAGCTTTGTGTGATTGTTTCTGCAATTCTGTAGCTGGAGGTATAGTTCCTGTTACATTAAAATTTTCAAAGCTAAATAGGGGAGCTGGTTGAGCATCATTAAGGGCGCTGGATTTTAAAGTGTATTTATACTTCTCTATAAAGGTATAAAAGATAAACTGCAAGTTGCTACTGGTCATTTCTTAACTAAAGTTTAAACTGACTGCTATTCATTTAGCCCCTTTGCTGCTATTTGACCCCAAACAGCCAACTATACAGTAATTTTAAAGGTCACTGAGGCATCTTGCTCATAATTCCTCTGCACGTGGTTTACATACACTCTCAGGAGATGTGTTCAGCTGTGTCACCAAGTTTCCTACTGGGACTAAAAGATCAGAAGTAAGACTGCATTTTTCAGTTTCGATTCCAGTCCCAAAGAGAAAGATAAATTTGGTATAGGAGAGAAAATGTTTTTCCTAAGCAATTAGCAATTTTGTCTGGATATTAATGCAGTAGAAGTGGAAAAGTAAAATCTTATGTTAACAGTAATACTACCTCATGGTGTGTTCCTGGGACTTTACACATACTTCTCTAACTCATGTGCCTTTCTGTCTCGGTGTACTCGTTCCCTCTCTAGCTTTGCACAAAGTTACACACCTTTCAACACAAAGTTTTTGCACTTTTTTGGAGGGTGAGGGGGAAGAAACTATTGATATATAAGGTAACTGACTGGCTTATTACTAATTTTTTTATTGTTCTCCCCAGTGGTGGATTTTAGTTTCTTACCACAGAACTTCAGTATTAGGTTGTTTGCTTTCTCTGCTGATGTCTTCAAAGGTGTTTTTTAATAAAAACCCAAAGCAATAGAGCACAGCGTCCCCCAAGTATAGGTGGATTGGTAGAACTAATACTTGTTAGATTATTTTTTAATTATTTTTTTTCCTTTCAAGAATATCGACATAACAAACTTCAGCAGTAGCTGGAATGATGGCTTGGCTTTCTGTGCTGTTCTCCACACTTATCTCCCAGCCCACATTCCCTATCAAGAACTAAACAGCCAGGACAAGGTATGACATGAAAAATCCCATTCCTTGGACTGTATTGTTAATATAGGTTGCTAAAGAATGAAAATACCCTAGGAACTAGGTTCTAAAAAATCCATTACTATGAACCAGAATTGAAACTCTTCAAACTACCTTGCTGCTGTTCTTATAACAACCTTTTAATATTTTGAGATCATTGGGTTAAATGAAACTTTGGAACAAATACAAGAAAAAAATAACAGTCTGAGGCATTTTATTTAATACAAACAGTGGCAACTGTTTTCAGTTTGGATTTTGGAAGCGAGGAGCGTTTAATCTTATAGATTTAAAAATCTGTCAACTTTGTATCTTCACATGTTCTCTTTGTGTCTTTCAATATCACAAAGATGTTGTTTCACCTTTTTCACACTGAAAAGTGACTGTGGTGCTCTTAAATGATATGCATCAAACAAAAATAAACTAGAAGGTATCAAGACCACAGACTAGTCTGTCTTTATTCAAAGGTGCTATAGTTAATACCTACTGGTGTGCTATCCAGAGTTGTAATGATAATTCCTAAAAATATATAAGAATATTTCATTAACCATGCCTGAATAGATTTTTATTTATGCTTTTTAAAGCATAAATAATTTATTCTGTAGCTTTTTATAACTCCATCATTCTTCACTGACGATGGCTTTTCAACTTTGTATTTTGGATGAGGAATTAATAAAATTTTCCATAATAATTTTATTATATTAGGACACTTTTTGTTTCTAAGGCTCTTTTAAAATTACAATAATCAAATTGCAGACTCCATTTGAAGCAAAAATAGCAGCATTGCTATGAGCATTCTTACCACTTTATTATGTTTGAAATAGTAGTTTCTTGGATTCTAACATGTTTTTATATCTCATGCAGAGAAGAAATTTCACTTTGGCTTTTCAGGCAGCTGAAAGTGTTGGCATAAAATCTACTCTGGTAAGTTTTAAATGTGTACTGAATTAATTATGTCCCCCTTACAAAAATCAAACTACTCTATTTTGTACTTCAGAAAAATTCTGATGCTTTTATACTTAAAAATAGCAGCAGATGAGCTCAGCTAGAGGTTATTGCCCCTCAGTCATATTTGTCTGAAAAACACATAAGATACTCCTTACTTCAGTGGCTTTAAGAAACCCACTGTCGCTAACAACTCAAGTTTTTCACATCTTTTGTAATAAATAAGGACTGAGACAGAGACCTGTACTCCTCCAGCAGCTGTAGCAAAAGCAACAGCATGGTAACCTATAGCAGATAAAATTTTAAGTATATAAGACTAAGAGCCACCAAAACTCATCTATCAATATCATAAGAAATAATAGTAAAAACAATGGATTTGTTTGAGAATAATTTGATAAATAGTTGTGATTCTGTGATTCTTCAAGAATTCATTCACTTTCTTCTGTCTCTGAGATACTTTCCTACTTTAGGAATTGTGGAGGGAGAAACCAAGCTATGTAGGTTTTTTCTTTTACTCGGTGTAATATGAGAGTCTGCATTATAACTGTGAAGTCTAGATTACAAACTTGTAAGATTATAAATTATAATTTGTCATCATTGTAAAGGTTTTTTTTCCCCCAATTACTGTTTATAACAAGCTATCTTCTACACATTTTAGCTTACAAGAATTAGTTTTCAGTAGTATAGCCTTTACTGGAAAAGGAAGATTTTCACAGGTATGGAATTGGAAGTATCCCCAGCCTTTAATGATTAACTATACAAATTTAGCTAAAACAACCATCAGAAACAGTGTTTAACTGATACTTTTGTAACCTGAATTCTAACAAAGCTGCCAGAGTTAGCAACTAATAATACAACAGTCAGACATTTTTAAAAATAACACTCTCCCAGATTCTTATCGCAGCCTTTGCCCCCCCAGTATTGTATTTGCTGACAATAGCAGTGCTACTGTTGGGTTTTAGTACTTGGACTTTATCAGTGATTTGAAAAGGGGAAGTTTCTTACAGTGTGCTGATCTAAGAACTAGATTGTGACAAGTAACTGCAGTAATTCTTACATAAATCACCTTTAGTCTGAAAGGATGCTGCTCATCCTTTTCTTTTTGTAGTGATAGTCTAAAAAGAATTAAGTCTTCCTAAGTTCAAATCATATTCATCTTAAGGATTTGGTGTCTATTTACATACCCACCTCTGTAGTGTGTATGTTTGCAGAGGGTAAAAAGGGTGAGAAAACTACTGTATGTAAATGTCAGTGATAATGTAAAGGGAGTTTTTTCTTTCCCCTGAATGTATTCAGCTACTTTCATGTGGAGGATTTAAAAAACAAAAACTTTTTTTTGAGTTCTGGAGGAACATGGACCCAAAGCTTAGAAAATAGAACCTTCTATTTTCAAACAAAAAATATTAAGAACTACAGCACTCTGCTTTCCTTTGTATGTGTTCTGAAAAGGGTAGATAAGGCTTTGTTTACTCTGCTTATTCACAGCCAGTCTGTATACTCTTACTATGAAAAATGTGAACTGGCCCATCAATTAGACACTGATCACTTTGTGTCTTCCATATACCCAAATTGGTAGTAAACTAGCCTCTTTATTCATAAATACATATAATCTGAAGTTCAGTAGTCTGCTGTAAAATTAAATCCAGTTATTTATTTATGACTCTTACCCTGATCAAATTTTAATATCTGGGTCTTGTTTCTGTGACTCGTGCCTCCTTGGAAGATTGTTTTGACTTACGAGGCGTGTGTAGGGTATGTGAACACAAAAGCCTTGACTACTGTACTAGCTGTACCAAGTGGTGACAACTCAATATGCACCAGACATCTCCATCTCAGGTCAACAAAATAACTCCCTGCAGAGATGCTATTCATAGCTGTTAGCATTTTGTAAGTAATGCAGAGATGTATGGAAAAACAAGAGCTTTCTTCATCAGTACTTTAAACTGTGGAAACTTTACAGGTGTAGAGTTGCTAGGAATTCATGAAAGCACTACCACGTTACTCACAAGGGTATCACTCTTGATTTTCACCAATCTGTTTTTTGTGACAGGACATCAATGAAATGGTGCGAACTGAGCGTCCAGACTGGCAGAATGTCATGCTGTATGTTACAGCAATTTACAAATACTTTGAAACCTGAAACCCTAATAATCAACTGATTCATGGGATAGAACCAATGTGAGCTACGCGATGGAAATCCTGCCGAAACGCTAATCCCCATTTCACTGAAAACTGGCAACATTTGAGTCCCCACAAACTTCAGTGACACTATCCTGGATTGCCTCAGATTGCTTCAGCTATTGAGCCTGGAAACAACTGTTTAAAAGCAAGAACTTGTTGCCACAGTGCTTGGAATAGCTCAAGTTACTAAGCTATTCAGATTAAATATGTAGCCTAAAGAGCCTGGACTACTTATGTGCTGCCTTTCCAGCTAGACTTCCTGAAGGTTTCTTTCCTAGAAGAGTGAGAAGAATGGATCCTCTAGCATATAGGAGACTGAATGTACAGCTAAAGCTTTGAGAAGGAAAAGGATAACATGGCATTGTATTACTTGAACTTTCTGTAGCATCCTTATACCACAGAGTCTGAATAGTCTACCCACAGCATATGACACCATGATACAGTAGCATTCTTAATGATAATTCAGTTACTAACTTTACAGTTATTTTCCCTCCTTTAAAATGTGCACAATATTCTAGGAAAACAAGCTTTTATTCTGTAATGACAAATTGAGTGGAAAAGTGCTCTCAATACCTCGAAAAATTTGGCACGGAAGAACTCTTCATTCTAAAGCTTCATTATGAGCCTACCTCTGTCACAGTGATGTGGCTTCCAACTTTATCTTACGGATTGTAAAGACTAGCACATACAGCTCCTGGCTTTCAGGGTATGCTGTACTTCAAGGAATTTGTCCAAGCTCCCTGTGCTTCCATTGTAACAGAAATGAATCAATAGTCAACCTCTGTACAGCTCGTTCTTTCCCCTCTTCCTCCTTTGCCTGTATAGCACGCACAGCTACCCCAGACTTTACAGCAATACGAGCATACGTCATGGACTTCTGTGGTAGATTTTTGGAACTAGGATAAAATTTCCTCTGCAGAGAAGATATTTTCAATAAGATGTACTAATGAAGTAGTTTGTCTCAAAATCCAGCTTTGCCATGTTTTCTGTGGGTTTTTTCCATTGATCTTGCACATCCTCATCTGACTGACAGAAGGTGAGACGCTCTCTGACAAGTTCTGTGGAGGAACTGATGTAATTTGTATACACCCAATAGTCTCGAATATTGTGTGGAAATGACTCACTGTCACTAGGAAGGAGTTGAGAAACTTTAGTCTGCTCAACTTCTGTATTCATAAAATGTACCTGAATTCATGTAATGGCTCTCGGGCAGAAGAGTTCAAGTAAGTGCCTTAGCAATCATTGAATTGATACATCCTGGCACTTCAGGGCCTCGTGCAGAATATTAATGGCTCAGAGTGGTTTCATATATCCATTTGTCATAAGCTGTTTGTTGTAATTTTGTTTGTCAAATCAAGGGGAGACTTCACTCTATCATTGCTTCTGCCTCTTATTTTTCCGAATACTTATCAGCAGTTCAGCTGCAGTTGAACATCTCATTAATATTAAGCAGAAGCCTACTTTAGAAGTGAGTTCTGTAACAACTGCTATTTATAAGCACATGCTCTTTCAACACAGTAACCCTCTTATAAAGAAAATGAATCTGCCATTTCTATGGTGCTCTTATGACTGTTAAGGACAATTTGAATGTCATAGATGTTAACCCAGTGAATGCAACAGTGCTTGGCATCTGTGAAACTTCATCATGATATAAAAGCACAGATTTAACACAAAATTATTGCCAAATCCAAAATCCTGTCATCTGAAGAACATAGCCCATGTGAACAGTAATATTTCAGCATGTCTCTAGCAGCTAGCATTATATAAAAATAAGCTTACACTGATAATGTGCCTGTGAGAATTACAAATATTTGCAAAACAGCTACTTAATCCATCCTGAGGACCTTTGGAGAAGTTTTCAGAGGAGCAGCAGTGTCTCATACATTTACTGTTCTTTAGAACCCTAGCAGTAGCTAGTTACCCTTAGATTATTCATTGGTGCATTTCAAGAACCAATGTAATCTAAAGACCATTTGCTGCAAGAGAGGCTTCAAGTGAAAAATTTTCATTAACAGATTTAATAAAAGTCTGAAATAGTTTCTTCTCCTGTATATTTCTTCACATTTTTTTGTCTCCTTCACTTCAAATAACTGTAAGTATGCTGCTGTTGGAAATACACATTATTGCTGTCTTGCATTCTATCTCTTAAATTTCAGGTTTTGCCAATGTGTGTTTAAAAAAACCAAACAAAACAAAACCCTTCTATTCATCCTCTGATCAAACCTCCTTATTTATGATTGTCTTATTCATTGCCTTAGATATTAAGAAAATATTTTTCTAATGAAAAGGATAGCATTTCTTAGCCTGAATTCACTTGTGATCTGTTTTGTTACAGTAAAGTGAGCTTTGAGCTTTTTTTTTTCCTGTCCAGTGGTCAACTTCATTTACTTGGAATGTGCTATTAGTCCTTAATTGAAATAACAGTAATGGTATAAATAACCGTTTATACAAGGGGAAATCACATTTTCCAGGTACTTTCTGTTAAGAGGATGAGCTGCTAGCCCTCAGAGAGAGAAAATTTATTAGTAATTATGGAAATGATTTTGTTTTGAACTTCAGAGCTCTGTGAACTTCTTGGTGTGATCTCTGTGATAAACCCGTGCTGAGTTCATATCTGTAAAGGAGTGTTGAGCTTCATGAAGGGTTGGGGGGTTTTATAATGGGTGGAGCTGAGCCTTTGCATGTAAGATGCTGTACAGCTGTACAGTGGAAGGAATGTAGCAGTGGAAGATCTAAATCAAACATAATGCTCTGCTGTGCTCTACAACATGTCTTTTCTGAAGGTTCAAACAACCTTCAACAACAAACATTTTTTCACGAGGAAGAGTAGCTGTAGCCCTTCAGGATGTGGATGATACTGTTCTGTTTGGTTCCTACTCATAGTTAACCCTGAAACAGCCTGGTTTTTGTACATATGAGGAGCAATGTTGCTGATTTACTTTCCTTTTTAATGCAGAAAATATTTGAATGTACTAAAAAAGGACAAATTTTTCATCAACTTACATTATTGCATTTGAACGTGTGCCTTGCAAATGCGTGTGCTGTAGTGTATCAGGGTTACTCATTGCTGGCTGTAAGGGTGGGTCACAGAATGGGTCTCTGGAACATATTGATGCTGATACAGCTGTATCTTCTGGATCCTGTGTACTGGAACACTTCCATAGATTGGAGAGGTCAGTTTAGAGCCAGATGTGTATTCATCCTGTTTGGCTAGCTGTCATCCTCAGACAAGATACTGAATGAACAGTTGCTTTTCTCTACCAAACAAGAAAAAACTTACTTTGGTTATTCAGGAAAATTGTCATAAGTTTCAATACAGAGTATCTAACATAACAGAGCTGAGGTGACTTAACAATGTCTTACACTTGACTTGGTTTTCATTTGGGTTAGTTTGATTTTGGTTTTCTTGTATATTTAAATAGAAACACTAAATTAGTAACTCTGGTGTGAATCTTTGTAAACCCTTACAAGCACCTCTTCTAGTGCCCCTGAAAAATTGTGACTGAAATTTTCCCTTTTAAATTTGTGTTTTTGAATAGGTTATGCAGAATACAGTATTTAATTACAGCCTATTCTTACATAACAGTAAATTATGTCTCTTTTGCATAAAAAATATTCCTCAAGTTTTATGTAGCATTTTTTATAATTTTTCGTCTCCAGTTTTATAAAATATTTCCTCTGTGATTTTTCTGTATCTCCTCTGTGATTTTCTGTAAAGTTCATCATTGTGCTTTAGGGACACCTTAATTTACCAGAGCTAAATGAACTCAGCTTTGATGAATTGGTGTAAAAACCCACCTGGACATGTTCTGTGTTACCAAATCTAAGTGATCCTGCTCTGGCAGGGGGTTGGACTAGATGATCTTTCGAGGTCCCTTCCAACTCCTGACATTGATTCTGAGTCACGTCAGCAGCACTGGCAGCAGTCACACTGGTGTGTCCTTGCTCTGATGATACAGTGCAGTGTGTAAAACTGCTGAGGATCTGCCTTAAGAATTTTGTAGCTGTGACAAAACATTCTCATTGGCATCTCATTTTTGTTAATGATCTCAATGCTAAGTTCATATCTGTTTTTTCAGTGCCCCGATTTGACACTTCACACATTTGAAGTCTGTTCCATATTTCCTTCACAAAAATTTATTCTTTATCTTTGTACAGTTTTGGCCCAGGGTAAAGGTTTTATTATAGCCTGGTTTAAAAAATAGATTATTTGGAGAACTTCTGGGTATTCTTCCTGTGTTCTGCTTGTGTCTGGATTGGGAACACTGTCTGGATTTCAGGTGATACGTGACGGTATCTTCCAAAGCTGCCACCCTGGGTGGCTGGCATGAAGCTATGCATAGGCTGAAGATAAGCCTTAAAACTCTGTTTGTGTGACATGTGTGGTGATTTCTTATTTGGCAGCTAATAAAGCTACAACTTAGCTACAGGGGCAGGATTCTTCTGGGAAGGAATCCAGTGGTACACCTTTATACTGTGTTCTGGCCTATTGTGAATGACGTTCCTGCTGAGGTGGCCTAAGAAAGAGGATTTTACAATAGTGTTCATGTGCAGACTGATCTAACCATATAGTTTGCTTGTGGTCCTGCCCTTGACTTGGTAAATATTTGTTTCTCTCTCATTTTTTTTGTTCTGCCAGGCTGTGTTTCTGCAGTCCTTTCCTTACACTAGTGTTAGTGTTTTGTTGCTCAGTGATATTGGCTAGTTTGAGAAATGCTTTGATGAATATATAGCATAGTCACCCAGGAGTTCTGGATGTGCCACCATGCTTTCCCAGGCCAGTCTGCATCGACTGACAAAATGGGTTAGAGCTGCTTAACTCTGCCAGGGCTTCCCTTCCTCCCAGATTGCCTACACCACCCCGGGAGTCCAGCAGGTTGTGTTTGCCCCCAGGTTATCCCTTAGGTAACGGTTCGTAGGTATCTCTTAATATATTTAATTGTCTCTATTTAGAAAGGTATTTCTAATAGTGTTTCTGCTTTCAGAGGAGTGACTGGGTGGCTTTGAATTCATTGTCTGGCTTGCTGAGCATTCCCAGTTCTTCATTCATAGTTTTTTTTTTTTTCTATTCCCTACACTTTCAGTATCAGTGTTATAGTACACTTTGTAATTGTGAAAGCCACGATGTTAAGCATTTGGAATATGTAGCAAATATGCTTTTGGTAATTAATGCTAAATAACTTCAAAGACTGAGGTTTGTACAGTTCTGATTTCTGTTAGAGCATTCATACGAGTTGTTTGGGGGGTTTTTCCTCTTATGTATATGTACTTGCCAATTTTTGGGATGCAACACCCTTGAACTCAGTTTGACAAGGCCACTGTCCTAGCCTCCATAAATGAATTAATTCAGCCTGCAATAGTAGGATCACACCAAAACTTGAGTAAAACCTATGAGTACCAGATTACTTGCTTCTAACTGACATTTATCTTCTACTTAAGAGTATTCCTTACCCTTAGGCTGCTGTCTGCCACGGAGTTGCACATGAAGTTCCCATCAGCTCCAGCAGGATTTGTGGATGCAAAATGTTAGGGTGAACTTTTAGCAGAATGTTGCAGCAGCCTAATGCAATTAAGATGGTTTCATTTTAATCCCCTGTTTTCAGGGGGTTCTGATTTAGCCAAAATCACTCACAGCTGAAATGTGGCACGTTTGTTCTCCACTGGGAGGTATGCTTCTGTTTAATAATATTTTTATGAGATTGTATTTATGGAAACTGAAAGGAAAATGTTGTAAATCTAGTTTTGTTGCACTTTTCTAAGGCTTTTATATGTTGCATAGAGTTCTGGAATATGAACAGTTTGGGGAAGTCAAAGCTTAAAACTTAGTGTGCCCCAGCATAGTGACGTGTTGTGTGCATTTCCATTCCAGTGCTGTGTGTATTATTTTGATGGCATGTAACTCATGTGTTTATATGGTAGTTAGGAAGCCCAGTGGACATTTCCTGCTGCAGAGGAGCCGTTGGCAGTCCTGGTTCCACAGTTCATGAACTGACCTGTTTTGACAGTAGACTGCATTTGCAATAATGGGATAGTCCATTTTTGTTTCTGAACTCCACAAATGGGTAGAAAGGGGCTTCGCTCTTGTGTTCCGTTGTTGAAATTTCTTTGGAGGCTTTTACTGGTTTCCAATTATTGCACATGTTCATTAAGATAATTACTTGGGAATCAGTTCAGGAAAGAGGGCACTAGTACATGTAACATACTCGAGTATTTAATCCTTGTAACTTACAACATTTCAGTTTGTTAGAAACTTTTGGGTTTGCATATATTTTAAGGTCATTTTTACTATTTTGAAGTAGCACTTTTATACATATCCGAAAGGTGTTTTGAACAGAAAGGTGTTTTTTCTGTATGTTACCTGATGGCAAGACAGTATAACACTTCTACACAAAACATAGACCAGTTTGTCTCCAGACTGTAAGTTCACTTTAGGTCAGTAATGATCAAGAGTTGTTCAGTATGTATGGAATAAATCAGTGATCCCATTTAATATTGGACAACTCTGCAGATCAAAGTCAGAAGGGCATTAATCAGTACCCTGCAAGTCTCGGGTGAGGGTACTTCCAGTTCAGGTGTGAGGCAGAATTGACAGAACAGTGTGATGAATTTTTGGACTTGATGAAACAACAGCATTTTGTTGATGTCTCAGTCTAACTTCACAGCACTATTGGATAAGGACTAACCTTGTTTGAGATGACTCTGCCGCCAGTACTAATATCCTAAATAGCTAATTTAAAGCTCATTTTCCATGGCCTTTAAAGATGATGTAAAAACCAGTGATTCTTAAAAGCTCTTCTCATCCAGCCAGCTGCTCTGATTTGTATTGGGTTTATACTCCCTTGAAACACCGCTGTTAGGCTGACCTAACAGGAAATGTATGGGTTTGGTAATTGTTCTAGACAACAAGCATTTTTCTTCCAGAACACTTTCACACACACACACATTGCAATATATAGACATTTAACATATATAGATAAGTTTTACATAAATGTATGCATGTACATATGTATACACACATATATCCATGTGTGTACATATACGTGCATATGCAGGGTCTTAATAAAACTGAACATTCAAAAAGTGCTTGTGTCTTGAATATTTAGGGTGATGTGTTAGCATGTACAATTAAAAGGTAAGGGGGGTGGAACCCACTTTGCTTCTGGTTAGAGCTGAGAAATACAGGTTTGAGGAGAACTTAGAAGTATGTTCAAGTTGTTTCTGGTTTGAAAGGCACAAGCTGTTAATTGTTGGAACTTAAAAGGTCAGCAAGCATATTTTAAGCTAAACCTTTTGGAGGACCAATATGCTTTTAGTTTGCAAGGACCACTAAAGATCTGGGCATTTACTTTCTCCATAATGTATTCTGTATGAGTATTTAGTATGTATGCCTTCAATTTGCCGATGTTGCCATGTTTTCTTCTTAATTATTCATTAAATAAAGATTGCAAATAACAATATGTGTTTATGTATTCTTGAGTGAAGCTTCTACAAAAGGGAATATTTTAATGCTATTTCTGGCACTGTGGTTTTTCAGGGGGGTTACAGGAAGTAGTTTGTGGAGGTTGATACGCTGTGGATGAGAAGTGCATGCCAATGATTTGTGTGCACATAACCTCATGACTCTTCAAAAGTCATGTCTCTTGGTATACCAGCATACTTCATGCTATCAGTCCCCCAAAGGGTTTTGAATTGTAAGATGGTGAGTACCCTAGAGAAGAGGAGCAAAGGCATCTTTTTCACCTGCATTGTCCTAGGCTTGAATATGAGTGACAGAAGAAGCGAATTGCAGAGAATATATTCATTTTGGGTAACTTCTGCAATACATTGAACATTAAAGTTATTTAGATGCTACTTAGTCCAACCCAAGTAAGGTAACGTGTGTGTATTTCCAGGTGAAAATAAAAGACCCTTAAGACCTTAAATCTGACTTGGTCTAAATCACCTTGGATGGTAACTGTTTTCAAGTGCTGGTTTAGAGCTTTAATTTCAAATGCTCTGGAATAAATCCAATCCAGAGGTTAGGATTGCGCTCCTATTTATTTTAAGTGTTCTTAAATGCGCTAATATAGGTATTTTAATTCTGCCTATTACATACATAATTTTTTAGAGATCTTGTGTGGTGTTTTCTGACTGTTCAGCAATCCACAAGTCTTTTGTCTCAGTAATGTTTTTCTGCAAGCAAATGTCTTGCTTCTCCTTTCTTGAGGTGAAATATTCTACCAGAATTAGAGGGGTTTGAGAAAACTCTTAGTTCTTAAAATTGTATGTATGCCCTGGTTTTAAGCATGAATCTTCAGTTTTCATACTCCTTTTTTAAAAAAAAAAATACTTTAACATATTTTATAAATACTAAAGTGTAGCATAGTAAACTAATGTCAGAAAAAAAGATGGTTTTGTTCTCTGTAGCAAGTCCATGCCAGCACTGTAGAAGCGACTTGTACGCCTGCAGTTGGTAAATGTGAAGGTCAAGCCAGAAGCAGTGAGCCGGACGCAGACCAGGCTTGAGGTACGCTGAGTACATAATGCCTGCACAGTCTTTTCTTTCCATATCCACCAAAACAGTATTCCCTATCCAAATTTGGTTGTGTTGTGTTGTGTTGGGTTTTTTTTTAATGGATTGTCTTCCATGCTGTTGTTTAAAACGTGAATCTAGCTCCGAAAGTTTGGTTTAAATTGAATATAATCAGTTACAATTTCTTACTGTAATGAAAAACTGCAGCTATATTGAATAGTAAAATAAAAACCTCCAAAGTAACAGCACTGTAATATTCCTCTGTGTTAATCACAAAAGCTTACTATGGAGTTCTGTTTGTTCTGCAGCTAAATCCTTTGTAGGAACTAGGTTAGCACTGCGTGTGGAGCTACAGCTCCTATCGTAAAGGGTTTCACAATTGCTTTGATCAAGGGAAGAGACAGGATTAGATCATGTATGTTGCCAAGAGCTGTGTGTAATTCCACAAAGTGCACAGACAAGAGGCACTCGGGAAGAAAGAAGTTTTTCCCACACAAAATTCTTTTAAAACAGAGACACTAGCTCACCATAAAAAGTTAACTCCCTTCTCCAGATGGGAAGTTATTAATAGCCATCATACACGAAGACTAAAAAAAAAACAAAAACCAAAACACCAAAAACCCACCCATAAACTCCACTGCATTCTGTGCCTGTCACACTGTTCACCCTCCCAGCTCCCTCAGTGTTTTCTCCAGGGAAGGTTTTTTCAGAATTATCTTTTCTAGGGCCCAGCATTTAGGTTCTGGTTTCTTAAACCAGTATGTTTTCTTTTTCATCCTCAGTACTAAAGGTTGAGTGAGGTACAGAATTATTTGAATGGCTCAAAAAGTAGAATCATAGAATCATAGAATGGCTAGAGTTGGAAGGGACTCCCAGAGGTCATCCAGTCCAACCCCCCTGCAAGAAGCAGGGACACCCCCAACTAGATCAGGTTGCTCAGGGCCTCATCCAACCTGGCCTTGAACTTCTTCAGGGATGGGGCATCCACCACCTCCCTGGGCAACCTGTTCCAGTGCTCCACCACTCTTAGGGTGAAGAACTTTTTTCTAATATCCAATCTAAATCTCTCTCCCTCTATTTTAAAACCATCCCCCCTTGTCCTGTCACAACAGGCCCTACTGAACAGCCTCTCCCCATCTTTCTTGTAGGCCCCCTTGAGGTACTGGCAGAGCGCTAGAAGGTCTCCCCGGAGCCTCCTCTTCTCCAAGTAGTGGTGATATTGTGGAAAGCTCTGGTATCTTCCAGATGAATTACTGCTTGATGCTGCAACCCAACACCTTGAATGGAGAAGTGAACTAATTAGTGTCCTTATTCCTGACAGCTAAAGATTAGAAGATAATTTATGTTTCATTAAATGTCTTTTATTAGGTTCACATTTGTTGGGAGAAGTTTAAAAGCAATTTTGCTACTGGTCTTTGAGAAAAAATTTTCTATGAATTTTAGAAAATAGAGCAGTAGTTATGGGTCTGCTGCCATCAATACTGATCCAAGTACTGGTCTTTGTGTGCCATTGCCTTACATATCACCATGGTTTAATTTTACTCCTTGTTGAGCTGAATGCATGTATGGAAATGCCCAGTTTGAAAAAGACAGTGTTGGCTTTTCTTAGATGTTCTTTGCCCTTCAGGATTTTCAGTTCTTTGTAGACTCCTAATCTCATTGTGAAAATAGCATTGAACATGGTAGTGTCTTATCACAGAACCTTTACTGATAGACATTTGCATTGATTATATAGTTTGAGGAACCACTCGTGTTTCTCTCCAGTGCAGTGTGTAGCTCAGTCCCTTGTTTGTGCTCCTTTTACTTAAACCATTTTAGGCTCTTTCCTCATGCCAGAAGCCTTAAAGTTAAGCTCTTAAAAATGAAAGAAACTTGAGAAGGAGACATAACAGTCTGGAGACAACTTCACTGAGCTGTTGACAATATCATATTTTTCAAAAATAAATATCCCCCAGAGCACCACAGTGCTAGTGTGTTAACGCTGTGCAGCTCTGTGGGGCCATACGTGGAGTCTATCGACAGCAACGGAGTAAAGCCCAGGGTAAAGCCTGTGTAACCAGTGCAGTCTCTTGAAAATCACAACATTGGCAGGTATGAACCCAAGGGGTGCTGAGGATCAGCAGTTTTACAATTTAGGAGGTTTTTGGTCCTTGTAAAAAATATTTCCCAAAAAGGGCTGGTCTAACACTAATGCAGATGAACATGAGTCCCAGCAGAGAGGAGGTGTAGAGGGAAGGCGTGCTGCAATTTTCCTCTCAGCCACAGGTAGCAACACTATACAGGCACTGGAACAGGGTGCTAAAGCACTAATTAACTTCATAAACCCATGCAGTTCCATTGGTTTGCACCAGTCTTTCCAGCATGCACAATTCCCTAGCAGGGGAGTGGTGAGGAGTTGGGTCAGGAGCTACTTCTTGCCTCCAATTTGTGTTGTGCCAAGAGCTTGTGTAGATACAATGGGGATTTTGTCAAGTTAAATAAGGGTTGCCCTCTCATTACTCCTTAGAATAAAATGAGAATAGTGTAAGTGAAAAAATCATCTGACTTCTTCTGGGCCTTGCAACTCCAACAGCTCCTTTATTGTATAAAGGTAACTTCTATATATTATTATTATAGAAAATAAATCGCTGTTGCTCTGCAGCTCCCACATGATGATTCATGCTACCAGTTCTTCTTCTATTAATAGCCTACAAAGAGTGCTTAAATTTAGATTGAACTCCATCTCATAGTCTGTCATGCTGAACAGTGTTTAGAGGAATGAAGCTGCAGTCTGTTTGGGCAGTGCCTCTTACAGAGACTAGTCCAACTCTCAACAAGCCATGGCTGAAAATCCTTCTCTTGTTTCTGGCCTAAGCCCAAATGGCAGGATCTAAACAGTGTTGGGGGTATGGGCTTGCATTCCCCTCTGAGCACAAATCTTGCCTTGATTTTAGCTTGTTTTCCTTAAGGTTAAGTAGAAGTTGAACTCTCATGCTACAACTGAGCAGTTTGTGAGGAAGTGTTGACACAGAGGAGTCTCCATGGTTAAACTGTTAGCAGTGGGCTTTTCCAGTGAAATTCTGCAGGTTTAGCTTTGATAAAGGGCATTCTCCTCAGAAGATCGAGCTTTTCTTTTTTTCCAATGTTGACTGTAAAATTGCTAGTGAGTACTTAATGCCAAGCGATGTGAGCTAATTGCATTTAAATATATATATATGCTTTTTAATTTATATATATATGTAATATTGGGGGATTTGCTAGTGGTTCCAAAGGACCTCAAGTAACCCTGCCCTCCATCCCTTCTCCTTGACTATCACACGTGCCTTTCACTGCCCTGAGGCGATTCAGGCAGTATTTGTGAGAATGGGGTTGTGTACAGGTCAGAGCCTATCCTCTGAAGTGTTCTGTTGAACAGCATCACATCTGTGTGCTAGGAGAATACTCACTTTGATGCCTCTTTCGAAATATCCATCCGTTACATTTTGTATCAGATGATTCCTTTGGGTTAGAGAAGTTTCGCAACAGAGAAGAGCTCTACAACTGCTAATTTATTTCTTAATAACAGAAATGGTTTTTCTATTTAACTCTCTCATTAACTCTTCCAGATTCTCTTCTAGGCAAACATATGATCATTTTGAGTCCCTCACACAGAAACCTCAGTATAAAGGTATGATTTCCCTGCTATCTTCCTGCTGCCCAGGGTGTCAGGCTGCTTTTGGTTATAGTCTTATTATATATGAGTCTCTTTTGCCTTTACAGCAGTATCACTGTCGTCCCCGTGCCGTGTCACTCGTGCAGTATCAGCCAAGAGAAGAGTGAGCTTCATGATAGGTCCAGGTGTGAAGTGTTGATATACTTTGCTTTTATATTTGAAGGAAGCATTTCACAGTGTATTCTACACTGTTTTTTCTAGAGTTTAATACTTGAGTGCAGTTGCTAAGTCAGAAAAGCGCAGATGGTCTCACCTTGCTGCTTTTCAGCTGCCAAAAATTCACGAGTTTGGTGTGTTCCATTGGCATACAGCACAGAGCTGCAACTCTGCTTTTCAGGAACGACAAAGACGGGTTGAGTTGATCACCTAATTTCTTTTTCTTGCAGTACTGGACATCTTTCAGCTCACAGCCGGAGCCAGCAGCAGCTCTAGGCATGTGGCAGTGCCTTCCCCAGGGCTGCTGGAAGCTGATTTGTTTCCAGGTAGTTACAGCCAACTTCTTCGTGTTGTCCCTTCTCCAAGTATATCTGGCCACAGCAGTCACAGTAACGCGGGCGTTTTCCGTCGTGAGTGAGTAAGACGGGAAAGGAAGTTACCACTCAGCCATACCGCCGCCCCTCTGCCTGTTATAGAGACAAAGATATAATAGGAAAGCTGATTGTCTTCTTACTCTCATTGTTGGCCACTGTAAGGGAGGGGCAAAAGTGGAAAATTCTGCAGGTGAGGAGGAGGAACATTGAATATGCACAAGAAGAAATATGATCTGAAGAACAGTGTGGTTCTGATGCTTGACAGGGATAATAGCATAAAAATAACAGAAAACCAATTAATTTCTTAATTAAAAAGAAAGGCAACAGATCTATTCAGATCTTACTGTGGTAACGAAAGCTATGTCATCCAGCTGCTAAACAGGACATAAAGTAACAACTGATGATGATAAATGCATTTACTTGTGCCAAAGTGAGAAATGAGGATGCAGAAGTAATAGAGGACCAAGCTCAGATGCTCTGTGAGGTGTTGCTACTGACTTGTAACATCTCTAAACAGTTCTACAGAACTCCCACCAGGGAGTGGTGGATCAAATCCCTATTTGATCCACCATCCCAGCTGGAATGGCTGCTGAGAGAAGGAACCACTGGGTTTGGTAGTGGCATCAGAATGCTTTTATGGAGAAATGTAATTTCTGAGAAACACTACAAGCTTGTCAGGGTGCCAGTATCAGCCAGCCCTGTGGATGCACTCAGACATTTTCCTTGGGTCTTCTGTGGCTTGCTGATTTAAAAGAAAATCACCATAGCCTACATCAAATAATCTTAAAACTGATCAGCTGCAGAAATCAGAGAGTTCTAGCTGGGAAAATAAACATCCAATGAAGCATTTCCAGGGTCCTTCAGGAATATGTTGATCAACATCTGTGACTTGAGACGCTTGTAAGATGTGTTGAGGATGGGACTGCTGGAGGAAACCAGCCTGACAGCTTAATAAAGAGAGCTGACTGCAATGACTCTGTTTTGAATGTAGTCAGGAAAAAAAGTACTCATTTAGAAACTATGTCCCTACTCCTTGAAAGTATTTTGATTCCTAGCTTTCATTCATTTCAGTGGGAGAGAGTCATCTGAGTGTCTTCAGAGATCTGGGACAAAGCTGAGAGGTGACCTCTGTGATATAGGAAGCTCTACCCTGGAAAGGAGCAACGCTGAGCAGACACACCAGATGCTGGCAGGTAGTTAATTGCCACCACGTCACACTTGCCCCTCCAGTTCAAATACACATTGCACAGCCTCAAATGTTGTGGAGTATCAGCTAGGAGTGGGAAAACACTACTTCATGTGCAGTGCCAAAGTGAGACCAGTGCACGAATAGTGCCCAATTCCAGGGTCAGCATTTTTCAGTAAGCTCTGGCAAAATTCATGTAGGCAGGTGGTGTTTTAAATATTTCAGTATTGCTGCGTGTTTTGATGAGGTGTCTAAATTTCTAATAGTCTCCCTTTTTTCCTTTTTTCTCCTCCTGACTTGGTTAGTCAATATCTGTGGTCCTTAAAATCATTGCGTGTCAGTGTGTGGGAGCTTTCTCCAGCCTTTTCTGTAACTTCCTGGGAAAAATAACATTTTTTTTTTTTTCCCTGTAGGATTCCCATTGTGTTTGGAGCAGTGCTCTGGTCTCGGCTCGCTCTGTAATTCATCACTGTGTGGCTGAGGCAGCTGTGTACCACCAAGCCTTCCCGTCTGGGGTAAGAGGGGAGGGGAGGACTCCACAGGTGCTGGCTGCTGCTGCTGGTGGTAATTTTTTAATGCTTAGATGCTCACAGGTTTTGAGGTTGGTGCTGCAGTGTCTGATGTTTCTTTTTCTACTGTCTTGATACATTAAAAAAACCCCTAAAGCATCATTCATGCTCTTAGTGCTAGAGAAGGCTTGGTAAGCCAGTTGTGTGCGGGTCATGGATATGCTCATGGTTCTGGTAGATGTGACATGAGCAAAGCATCTCTGGGGTTAGGAATCCTCAAATAAAACCTTTGGATGCCTGGCAGAAGCGTTGGGCAGCCTGTCACTGGAATGAATTGGTTTTCCATAGGCTGGGGTCTGCCATGAGGTTGGAAGTGTGGAGTCGTGCTGGTGGTTCTTCCTGTTTGCAAAGTCCAACCAGTAGGAACGTGCAGATAAATTACTAAGATGTAAAGTTGAAAAAACAGAAATTAAAAAAAAAAAACAAAAAACAACCAAACCCTTAGAACATATCCACAAAGAGCAGAGAGTTCAAATACTTGAGAGGTTCTCTCCCCGCTTCAAAAATTGCTGGGAGATGAGTCATGGCTGTTCCCCAAGTCTGTTCCTGCGGAGGAGCGGGAGCTGGCTGGGGACAAGCGCATCCCCCAGGGACACGCGGCCGTGGCCCTCGCTCCACGCGGGAGATGAACACGTGCGATACTGGTGGGACCCGCAGCGACCCACCGGCTCGGTGGGAAACGTGAAACCGGTGTAAAACATTTAGTGTCTTTACAGAGAACTCCTAAACGCTCCCGGAGTAGTAACGCGTGGGGTTTCCTTTCTGGTGGTAGCAGTGGCAGTTACACAGAGGAGAAACCGTTGAGTTTCTGGTTCTGCAGCCTCTCGGGGTGTCTCTGCTCAGTGCTGCCCGGTGCCCAAACCTGCTGCGAGGGGTTTCCAGCCTGGAAAGCGGGCGCTGGATCACCGCCTGGGGCAAGGCCTCCTTTCCCTCCTACTGTCACTGTGTGCAGACCGGACCCGTCCAAGCCCGTCTCTGTCCCTTGCAGGTCCCTCAAGACAA
>VXBZ01009313.1:194391-271613 GCA_013399135.1 Heliornis fulica | reverse complement strand
GCTGGTGTGTGGTGCCCTCGGAGGGGATGCTCCTGGCAGGGCTTCTTTCTGCGCGGGCTGAGAGGCGCCCAGAAGCACCGCATTGCTTCAACGGTCTTTTATGTCCTGGCGCAGTGTGAGCTTGGGGTTGTTTCGATCGCAGAGGCATTATTGGAGGCTTTGCTATAGCTTCAAAGTAGTAAAGGTGGTCAAGCACCCCCTTCAAAACTGCCTTGGGCAGAGGGCCCACGCAGGAACCAGGAAGGGTTAACCAAAAGAGAGCAACATGACTCACATAGTAAATAGGAGCTAATAGAATTGCTGTAACTACTTAAAATTATTTTCCTAAGCAGATGGTCAACTATAAGATAACTCCATCTTTGGGTGTATTTGTTTTCAGGTTTCTTATCGGGCTCGTAAGTCTCAGACCTGTGTAACTTCAGAACTGCAGTAAGCGATAATTCATTCCGCACGAGAGAAACTCTTAACAGAGAGAGCACGGTCATCCCCTGCGTTAGAGACACCTCCCAGAGCACATTGCCTAAGTGAAGTACAGACAGATTAGATAAAGTGACCAGAGGGGATGTGAGAAATATTTCAATCGAATTAGATCTGTGGAAGCAATACCTTCTATCGAATCTCAATAAAAAAGTCAATATGAATGTAATCAAATATCACAGAAATACTATAAAATAAGAAAATAAAATTCTGTCTAATGTGGCAAATAGATTAAATTCTGAATTACCCAGGAAAGCTATGAGCCTCTGGATTTGTAGAGAAAACACAGAGGTACAAACTGCAAACATGTATGTGTATATATAAAATAAAAATGACCTATTCCAGGGTGTGGGGGGAAAAAAAAAAGGCCTGCAGGTCTCCTTTTTAATGCTGTTGAAGTGATAAATTTGTAATTTACACGTGCACGTAATCTGTCTCTCTTTCCATATGTATCTTTATACGTAAAGACTAGAATCAGCAGCATCCTGTGCTAGGTCAGGGGATATCAGCCCAGTAATGATGTTTTTAGCCTCTGTCCTTCTGTCAGTGGGTGCAAAAGGCAGTAAAGATCTGAGCTGAAAAGCCTCCTGCCAGGTCTCCGTGTTTGCATTTCTATTTTTGCTGATATTTTAATAGGATGTTTCCATAAGGGCTGCTGGCACTGTTGCGTTTGGATGTAATCAACTTCTGAAAGCTATTCATCTTTTTTGTTTAATCTTCAATAATGGATTTTATGTAGAGCCATGTGGTTAAGCCCTCTTAAGAACTACTGGGAAAAGCTCAGACCAGCAGGAGGTTTGGAGAGACTGTTCTCAATCTTCACCCTTCCTTTCAGCTGGGTTTCTCTGAAGGGTCCAGGCTGGCCAGCCCAGTGCATCCCCTTCAGTCTTGAGCCTGTCAGCCTTTCCCTCTGGTGTGGTGGGAAAACATCCCCCCTCACCACTTCCTTCTGCCTGGGTGACTGATAGCCATACGATTTCTTGTCTCTACAGGATGTTTTGGGCTTCACAGATTTTTCTACCAGAACATTTGTTTTCACTGTGCTTCAGCTTTTCACTTTGGTTTGATGTTTCTGGCCATATTTTACACCTGTGACGGGACAAGACATAGTGTGGCTGAGCCGTCTGAGTTCTGCACAGCTGTTCCCATCCAAAGGCTGTGTTCAGCATCTCTCTTGGTGTTCTGCAGAGTTTGTCCTTGTCTTCAGCTTGAACACACCTCAGCTCTTGGTGTTCATTTGCTCCATCTGATCTGGATGGTGAATAGCTCTCCAGGTCCTCCTTCATTCTGTGCTTTCCACATGAAAATAGAGATAGGCTATTAAAGCTTCCTTTATCTTTTTTTTCTTTTTTTATTGGACTCTAGACTAGAACCTAACAGATCTTAAGCTGTGTGTCAAGGAATCAGGAAGGTTTCTCATGAGTAAATGGAGAATTACCCCTTTTCTTTGGGGCCTGGTATTTAGAGCAGAAGGTCTGGTTGCCTCACGTATCATCTTTAGGTTTTGCATCAATACAGCTGAACAGCCTTGGCAAAGCTGCTTGAACGCAATGACTCCAGTTCCCAGTCTCTGCTCATTTTGGGAAGGCAGAGAAAGCTGCCTACTTAGCGAGATGCTCGTGTAGCTGAGCATGGAGGCTGGGTCTGTCAGGAGTAAAGAACTGGCAGCATTCTGCCTGGGGAGGGCACAACATCGAGGCAGATACACAGAAGGTGGTTTAACCTCTGAAAGCCTCGGCTTCCTCTGTCGAATCGGAAGATGCCTCTCCCTTCATAAAAGTTGCATCTGTGTCAGGAATAGTTGCTGGTGGTATTGCAGGGTTTTTCCCTGAAGTAAATCTCCGTAGCCCAGGATGGACAGATGGCACATACAACTCTCGATTATGGGAAGCGTCCTCAGGAGGTACTTCGAGGTCATCTAATCCATGTCTCTGCCCAAAGACAGGATCAGCTCTTCTGTCACCCTTCCTGACAGTTATTTCTCCATCCTGCTCCTATAGTCTTGCAATGGAGACTCCTGACTTCCCCAGCATGCAGGAAACACCCCAATGTCCAGCTTAAACCTCTTTTGCTGCAGCTCATTCCTCACCCTGACCACAGAGGATCGGCAAAGAGGATTTATAAGTGCTCCAGCACATGCAGGCATTTGGTAAACGTGAGTGACTGAAAGTGTGATCTCTTTCACTCCTCAACCTGAGTTATCTATGGAGAAAATCATATGAAACTGGGCTACCTTGTGCCTGGTGTGGCTGGAGATGCACAGCAGGGAGGGCTGGGGCACGGATGCGATACAGCTGCGTACGGTGATGGAATCGCAAAGTCAGGATCAAGCTGTTTGGATGAACACAGAGCCGTGAGGTTATGAAAAGTGCTGCTGAGCTACTAAGTGCTTAGGAGGGTTCAGAGAAAAGCCAAATGCAACAAGATGCCTTCTGTAAAAATTACATCTTCGGGGTGACCACTGCTGTTAGGCAAAAAGTGTTAACAGCACCGTAGCATGTGTTTTGAGCGCGAGCTTCGTCCCTTCCTGCTCAGGGCGCCTGGGGCTTGATATGGGTGCTATAAACAGACATCTAGTGCTATGTGAGACTTCCCAGCGGGGCTGGCAGAGAAGAGCCTAGATGCTAAGAGAGACATGAGCCTCTCTAAAGTGGCTGCAGGGGCTCAGGTGATCGAGCACTTTAGACCTCACCATTCACTCATATTTGAGCAACAAACCTCATAGGTTTAGCGTGTGACGTGTTCTGGAGAAAGGATGCTGCTCATCAGCTGGTTGGTTATTAAAACCAAAAATCACCAGGCAGCAGGAAATATATTGTATCTTATGTAAAGTATATGTAAATGTAATTGTAGAAGATAGGAAAGGGCAGCAGTACTGGAGTCTCCTCTCTGCCCACAAAGCAGCAGTCAATCTAGTGTCAGGAAGGCCATGATATTTTATATCTGTTTTGAGGCTCTTGCTGATGTGTTTGTTTTTGAGAAGTTACCCATTTCAAGCCCAAATGAAATCAGTAATTTGTTACAACTACAAATGCAGCAGTGGAAGGCAGGCTCTGAAAAGAAATGACAGCTACAAGACAGATCGTATTTATCTTAGAAGATAAGTCAGGGGTTGCATGCAGTTTTATCACTCTCTGACAGGTAACGAGATAAAGTCCAGGTGTTACTTAGGGATGGGGCAAGACCTGAAACAGGAATGAAGTTTACTTTACATAGCATTTTTAGAGAACATTTGCAAACAATGCATCTGAGACAATGGAGAAGTTAGCGGGGAGCGAAACATCTTGTGGGGATGGCTTGAGCCGGGGACAGGGGGAGGGAAAGGCATACAGAGAGAGGATGAGGGAATCTTCCTGTCCCCTTCTGATACAAGGAGAGGAAAGGGGGGTTTTCCTGCAGCTTTGGAGACGTGACAAATGACATGCTGGGCTCCTGTCTGTGTGTCGATTAGCATTTGTGATTGTGCTCAAATCCAGGGTGGAAGGCACTCAGGCATTCTCAGGAGGCCTCCAGTCCCTGCAGATTGGGGCCGTTTCATCTGCCGGCTCGGTGAGATACGCTGGGCTCTGTGTCCCTGTCCCCTGTGTTTAGCCTGGGTGACGCTCACAGAGACAGTTGTGGCTCCTTGTTCAGCAGCTCTTCCAGGACGGGGATTGTTCTCTGGTGGGACTCTTTGGAGCTCAGCTGAGCCCAGGCCAGCATCAGCCGGGGTCACATCTGCGTATCTCCCCGGGCAGAGTCCCTCGTGCGTTCGAGTGAGTAATGCTCTTGGACAGCGGGAAGTGTAATTTGGTCTCATTCTGCTCTTTTAATGCATCCCTTGGGGAGTGGTGAGCTTTGTGCTGTTTTCACTGTTAGAAGTTTCTTTCCTCATCTAGTATTCAGACCTCAGAGTCTCTCCTGTTTTTCTCCTGCTTCTGCTTCTTTGGAGCAGTTTTGGTTTGGGTTTAGACTACTGGGTTCTCCTCTTGCTTCTTGTCTCACCCTTCTTTGTATATTTTCTTACTAGGGGACCATTAATGCTTCTGCTCTCTTTGCCTCTTCTGTAATGCTGGTCTGTTTCCCACATCTCCCTTCTTGTACTGGAGGGGTCCTCTAAAAACTGACCAATCATTTGGATTATTGAGGTTTCCCCAAACAGGACTGTCAGATCCTGGGATGAATTAGTTGTTGAGCTTAAAGAGTTAAGGGAAGTAGCCTGTTAAATATCACATTCTGTGGTGATAACAGCTTTGGTTTCTGTCTGAGATCCATATACTTGGGCACAGACTGGGATTTTCCATGGGAAACGTTTCCCAGGATAAAAGCTGAGAGCTGTGTGGTTCTTTACTACAATCTTCAGAAGAGGCCCGTGGCTGAGACTGATTTGAATGATTGCAGTTTCCACATACGTCCGATCCACAGATCAGTGCCCAGGTTCAATGGGACGATGGAAAATCACATCAGCCCGGCTTGGGCTGGCACCAGCACCATCACAGTGCCTGGAGCATGTGCAGGGATGCACGTTGACTTCTTGAAAGTTTCTTAATTGTTCTGCAACGTGACCTGTGCTAATGGCTACCTAGTCAGGGATTCCTTAAAAACCTGATTCCAAAAGCTGCTTCCCTCACAAGTACCAGGTCTCTTTAGCTGGACCTGTTAAAACTGGGGCACTTAACTTTGTCAGACACCTAAACCACGTTCAGCTTTTAGTTTATGTCATCCTGTGTATTGTCTAACTCTGATCCAAACTCTGTTTGACCATTATGATGCATTTAGGGTTATAATATGAGTATACTTTGAGGATTCTGGCAGATCTGATGTGGTTATGGGATGATTTTTCTCTGGTACAACTGTATAGTGTCAGCTCTTGCAGGATATTGAAAGGTAAGAAGCTGTATTCTTGTGGTTAAGGCTGGAAAGAGCATTCATTGACAGTTTTTGTTGTCTTTCCTACCCCTTTTCTAAAGGAAAATCTTCCTTTTCCTCCATGTAGCTACAGTACAGCCTAGCTGTATGATTGCAAGAGATTGACATGGTCCACCTGCAAGAAACCATCCTAAGTTCTTGAGGCTGTCTGTGCTGGGTGACTCCTCAGGATCCACCTCTGCTTCACTCCCATCTTTTGTGCAGGGAGTCAAATGCTGCAGTCCCTAAGGAGTTTTCCTTGGGAGTCTTTTGGTTTATCCTTGTTCAGCAAACTGTGAGGATGGTGGTTGTCGTGCATTTGAGAAATGATCTCAGGTTTCTGTAGCTGGAGCTTTTTATGATCTCATAGTGCAGAAACTGTACAAGATCTTTTCCACCAGAGGGGAAGGCTGTTTCCCAAGCACAGCAGAGATGTCTCTGTTGTAGCACAGTACTTGCTGCTGCTCTCCTTTACTTTGTGTTCCTCCTTGACACACTCCCAAGCCATAAACACCTAACAAGTCCAGTAAAATGTTTTCTGAACTGGTTTATGGATGGTCACTAGTGCTCCAGTGTAATGACTTGATGTAGAAGGAGAGAAACCGATGACTAGAGATGTCATTGTCACCAGCGGTTGTGTGCTCTCTCCACCCTATACCAGCAGCACCTCTGGCCTGGGCAGTCACAGGAGGAAGCAGGCAGAAGCAAGTGATGTGCTTTCACCACAGCACAGGCATTTGGGACACAAGGACAGACCTCACTGGAGTGCTCGGAGCACCAGCCGGACACCAACACTTTGGGATGAGTAAGCAGCGACACTGGAGTTCCCAGTACATGGGGGATTATAACGAAGGAGTTCTGGGGATGGGGGATGCCCAGTTGCTTTGGGTACCTCTAGAAAGGCCTGTGTTGGTGTGGCTGCCTGGGATAGTGAAAATGCAAGTCACTTGGCAAGAGTGACACAAGTGTGATGCAAGTCACAGCAAAGAGAAGAGGGAGGGTCAAAATAAGAGCATGTGGCCTCCACATCATCAGAGCATCAACTCCTCCTATGCACAGAGGGTGACAAAATGAGTTGGGTAAAACTTACTGATCCACAGCCTGGGGGTACAAGGGGGCACAGGAGGAAACAGGGGTTATGTGTGGGCTGGAAACCAGAAGTGCTGCAGAGCTCAGGGTGCCCATGCTCGATCCCTGGGACTGAGCCAGCCATGAACAGAGCAAACAGCAGCCTGTGAGGTGAGCTGTGCAGGGGCAGAGCATGGGGGGGCTCTGGGGGTGTTTGGGTGGGCTCTGCTGCCATGTAAGGGGGACAGGCTCTGTGGAGCTCAGGCAGAGTGCTGCCACTGTGTCACAGCTTAAATTGGTAAGAGAAGGGAGCAAGTTGAGGAGGAAGGATGTGATGAGCTGTGGAGGCTGGACTGATTTTCACACCGTGGGTGGGCATGAGTAAACCACTTGGGTGGTAATGGGAAGGAACTTCGTGGTGAGTCCTGAGGACTAACGCTTTGCTCAGACCCTTGGGTCAGTGTATGAGCTACAGATGAGCTAATGCAGAGAGACAGCTCTGCTTTGGCCCAGAGGCAGGTAGAATTTGCTCATCTCTGTCCAAGTTGTGCAGTGCCTTCATCAGGGAAGATGAGGAATCACTTTAAGTTGCACAGAGAGAGATGGAAAAGGCTATATTCCTTCTCCTGTAGAAGGGAGGATGTTAGATGACCTGGTCCAGGAGCACTCCCAGCACTGTAGTTGTGGTCTCCTTTCGCTGTCAGAGCTTAGGCAACCACTGCTTAGAGCCTGCAGAAGGACGGTGCTCCGAGAGGGAGCCAGGCTGGACTTAGAGAAGGCAGATTGTGTTTGGGAACAACTGGGAGGGACAACAGATGTGCCAGACTCTCAACTGCCTGACTGGAAACTTCATATAGAAATGAGGTGAAGTCACATGTGGAGAGAAATCTCCTCCATTATTTTAAAATATACCAGAATGGATGCATTAGCAATACAATAAATGTTTTCAGAGCAAATCCCCCCTTGCCTGTATCCCTCAGTGGGTCACCTCTTCTTGATATCCTGTTTCCTTATTTCTCTTGTTTTGTTCTTGAAGGAAATGCTCCTTTTGTCTGAACACAGCTGGCTTTACTAGGGCTGTGGGGAGGCAGAGGTTGCTTTTGAGTTCTTCCCTCACACAGGAAAGGAAAACTGGATCCTCAGAGACATTGTGGATGTTATTGGCAGTAAAAACTTGTTTCTGGCCATGCTACATGGTTTGAATTACACTTTTTGTACTTTTTTTTTTTTATGAAAGCTTATCCAAATGCTGTAATTTTTACTTTTGTAAATGGCACTGTAGGTAAATCAACATCATCAAACCTGGATAATACAAATGGTTTGCTCGGAAGTCCCACCGTGTTTCTGCACCTTTTGGCAGTGTATTGTGATGCCTGCTGCCTAGTCAGACTTCACTCAAGTGAGCACCAGGGAACCTTTTCCCTTGTGTTTGTTTGATCTGGTTTATTTAACATTAGCTGGTCATTCAGCCTTACTTAGTTTTGCCCTCCCTGGCTTTTTGTGACCATTAGAATGGGAATAATTACTGTGAGGGTTTGTTGGGGGTTTTTTTTTTCCTTGCTTTTAAACATTTATAACATCCACTTAGGAAAAAAAAATGGTCAAATGCATTCTGTTCTAGTCATCTCTTCCGCTACTGCAATAAAAATTAATCCACTTCTAGCACTTGGAGGGCAGGAGGCAAAGCTGGAGTATTTGTTTTGGATTAGCCAGTCCTATTAGCCAGCCTGTCTGTGTTATGACCTTTGCTCGTTGTCCAGTGGGGCTTCACTTTTTGGGTGTTTTTGTTTTGTAATTTTGATATGGGTCATAAACAAGAGGAGAAGAGAGACAGGACAGGCTTTATTGTGCTTTTTGTTGTTGTCACTGTCACAGTGGCATAGGTGTGTCAGGTAATCCCCTGCTGGATAAAGGCTTCACACCCAGACTCAAGGTGTGACTTGCTGCCAGTGTAACCTCCTTTTTCCACCTGGACTGCAGCAGAGGGGGAAACATGAAGCAAAATTGCTGTCCCTCTTCTCCACTTCTGAACTGACAAAGATCAGGGGCAGTCCAGGTCTCTGAAGAGATGTTTCCTTTGCCTTTCACAACTACATGGAGTGAAGGGTTTAAGTCTTGGAGGGCTGCGGCTTCCCTGTGAGTGGGAGTTAGACCAAGTTTAGCAGAGCTGAGGCTCTTATTTTACTCAGAATTCGTGTAAAATTTGTAAAGCCAGTCAAGAAAATTTGTTACCTGATGGTTGGGTTTACACTGGAGGAAGACTTCAGTCCCCAGATGGAGACAAGCTCTGTGCTTCAAAAGATCCTTGGCCCTTTATTGACTCAGCAGCTCAGACGGTGTTTTGGATCCTCTGAAACGATCCTCTGGAAGGGTTGGACTGTCACATCCTCAACAGAACAGGGATTTCCAGACATCACCAGGTTCTGCACTTGTGTAGGTGTCCACAGCAGCAGTTGTGCAGCACATCAGGCACCAGGGAAGGTTGAGGGAAACTACAAGTGGTCCAGGTACCTGAAACCCAGGAGCATGTGCACTGATAATTTTGCCTGCTTTGTTTCACTTGTATCCTTTGTTAACAAGGGGCAGTCTAGAGGGAAATAGTCTATTATTAATATTTAATTTCCTCCTATTACTGTAAGCAGATGACCTAAAAGATCATTTAGCCAGCAGCCAATAATAAAGCAAATAGGGGAATCAGAAGAAGTATGAGTATGGCTTAGCTCGTGCTGCTGCCTTCCTCCTCTTTCCTGCCCCTCCCAGGCACATCTCTCCATCCTTCAGCTGGAGGCAGGAGTGGGGCTGCTCCCTGACAGCTCCAGCACACTGGCTTCATCCGAGCGTCACAGCGTGGGGACACCGCTCTTCGTGAGGTATTTATAAAATCATAGAGTCCCTTGGGTTGGAGGAGACCTTTAAGATCGAGTCCAACCACAGCCTGACCCTGCCTGGTCCACCTGTAGATCATGTCCTTCAGCAAATACCCAACCTCAGAGAGGAAACCATTGAGCAGTGGAGAGAAGTGCCACTGCTTCTGCCTTTCTGCTTCTGTCCCCCCAGGACAGCTGCTTTGGTGCAACCTGAGTTCTTCTGTGGATTTGTGTCCTGCCTGTGAGCACACTGGCTGTTTATTGTGCCTTGGTCCCCTGAAGAAATCAGAAGGCAAGATTTCTTAGGGACTTTGAAAAGATAGGGAGATTCTCTTTGAGCTGAAGGGATTTCAAAGGTAGGATAAAAACTGACAAACATCTTTCCCTCCAGGCTTCGGGAAGTAGGAAACAAATGATTTAGCAGCCTCCTTTTCTGTTACAGCCATGTGTGGATTGGAAGGTTTTGCCTGAGGGAGTCGGGTAATCTGTACGTGGCTGGTACCTGGGCAGTGTTGTCACGGGAGATGCTAGATTGTGATCTGTGGAATGAGCCCCGATGAAGACTGCTGAAGTCTTCAGGGAAGGAGCCCCGATGAAGCACGGTCTGGTGCTGCCTGCTGCCTTGCTTAGCCTGTCCTGAGGCAGACAAGGAGGAGCCAACCCTCTCTGGAGCCCGGGGAAGCTGCAGCCTGTGCCCACAGACTGTCTGGGGTGCCCTGAGGGCTGCTGATCCCCTGATTTCACCAGTGTCTGAGGTGCCACACTGAAGTGTCACAGGCGCTTTCACGTATGTCAGCCTGGCACCTCCATCAGAGGGCACTTCTCTGTGCCAGCATGGGCATCCAAACCTGGGGTGACTGCTCTCAGCCTGAAGGGCCAAGGGTGGGAAAGGAGCTTGTTTGAGGTGGTGGTTTGAACCAGAGCACCCACCTCCATGATTTTGGCACTCAGGAGGCAGCAGGACAACACTTTAGTCCAAAGCCAACTGGAGATGCCAAAGAGAAGCTTGCTTAGGCTCCAGTGGTGAACTGCTTCATGGGAACGTGCTGTTCAGGTGCTTTATTGAATTTTCAAGGAGCGATTTTTCAGTGGGGCTGAAATATGAGCGAGAACAGAGTGTTCCAAGTCACTAAAAACTGAACAGAGCAACAGATTTAGAGGTTGGTGAGTGACAAGAAAGGTTTATTTAATAACGGGGAAAAGGCCGGAACATAGCCCAGGGTATCAAAAAGGAATTAATCCAATTAACAAAATCAAACACAGGCTTAAGAGGAAATACTAATTGTGGCTGTCCAGCAGGTTGAGTGATACAGGTTATTTTTCTTAAGTTTCAAGAAGCTTGCAATATTGATCCCTCAAGGGCCCGAGATGTTGAATATACACTCCCCTGGTGAGTGAAGCAAGTTGTTAATTAATTTTTTCTTGTCAGACCTGGTTGCTGAGCCTTTGGGTCTTAGATGAAGTAGATGATTCCATAATAAATTTGGCTTTGCCTCTGCATATAGGTCTTCTTTAGGTGGTCTGTATTTCATTTTGTCCCTGAGCAGTAAATTTCCAGCCACCTGAGCAGAAAGATAGAGCCTGTTCTTGTTTTAAAGCAAGCTGCAAATACTTGTACACCTTAAGACTTGTTATGACACTGGGAGAAAGCTACAGCAGGCTGATACTGCAAGAGATGAATGAGGTGAGATGGGTGAGCTTGGGTTGAGCACAGGAACCTCCCGGGTCGTGGTACCTCCTGTAAGTAGCAGGTGAGACCTCTGCTGTGCTGGGGGTGTGTGGCTAATAACTGCTTTTTTACTGGCTACTGCAGAAGCACTGGCACTGAAGCAGACACAAAATGTTGTTTTGTCAAGGCTGGGACACCTGCTCAGCTCTGGTCATTTCTCTTCTGAGATGTGCTGGCTCTGCAGAGCTTTCTAAGTGTTTTCCGGCCCATCTGAGAGCAGAGGGTGGAAGGACATGTTGTCCTCTTCTGGACACAGCATCTCACAGATTGCTTTGAAGTAAACAGCCAGGGCTCGGGTTGAAGAGTCTCCTTGTGAAGGAGGATCAGAAACAAGGGACTAAACACATTCAGAGATAAAAAAATTCTAATTTAACATCAGATTGTGAAACAAACACAAGCAGAAGCTTGAAGCAGAAGTTTAAAAGCTCTTGTGTGTCAGAAAAGTGTGTGATGTGGTCATCAAACTTCAGATTGTGCTTTTTCAGGACACTTGCAGAGCTGTAGGCGATTTCAGCTTTGTCTTTGTGCTGAATGATTAGTATGGGGGGGCCTCTGCAGTGCAGGTTTGTTTCTTCCCTCTGTGTCCTGTAGGAAAATGTGTCTGAGATGAGCCATTAAAAACTCAGGTTAAACAAAATCCATCTGGGATTAATATGGATTCATAATCCTACTAAAGAAAGCTGTGAAATGGGGAAGAGTGTCCCAGTAATTTCCCCTGTTCCTCTTGCCTGAGGTGTAGTATGAGTATGAGGTGCAGGAGCGCCAGAGCAGGACTCCAAGTAAATCCTCTCAGCATCGGGTTTGTGAGCAGTTCTCAGGCTGCTCCTTTCAAAAACCACTTTCTGTGGTTGTTTTGACTTCACCTCAGAGTAACCTGCATGGTGTTCATGGTGGTTTTATTTTACATAGCAGTAATTTTGGCCCAAGTATGTCACAGCCATTTGTGATTTTTTTTTTTCTTAACCTGTCCTGACACTGGAGTTTGGTCGTGAGTTCGACCTGCATGGAAACATGTGAGGGTGTTAGGAGGCAGAGAGGTGTACACCTCTCTGCTCCTTTGCCAGAGTATTACCCCATCACCCACTCTGCTGCCGTGGTGCTAAGGGACATGGGAGCCTGTACCTTCTCCTCAGAGCCTCGAGGCACAGCCATGTGTTGTACCTCTGCAGCACACACTGTCTTTCTCTTGGGTTTTGCCCACTGCTTCCCTTGTTTGGTTGGGATTTTTTTCTCCAACCAACTTTTTCCCATCTTTCCCCACCCCACTTCTTGCTCACACACATGCACAAAGCATTGTTTATTTTGTATCTTGCCCTTTCTGGTTTCTCTCCCTCTGGATTTTCTTTATTTCGATCTTATATTAATTCTAATCCTCTTTCCTGAAAGTCAGGCTGGGGGCAGGTTAGTTTTGAGTACTGCTGCTTTGAAACAAACCTGTGGGATTTGTAATGGACAGTCAGATAGTAGCAGAGTGATGTAGGAGCATATCACTGACATCCCTGAAATTCAAGAAAGTAGAAGCAATCTTTAGTTCAGTGGAAAACTGGAGATTTTGCTCAAGGAAGAAAGACAATATAGAGACTTCTTGGGGTTTTTTTGTTCTTTAGAAAAGATTAAATGGATGATCTTTATCTTCTCTTAATAGCTAGATCACAAACTAATCTCTTGATTTCTTCCACACAAACCAAATGCATAACAAAGATCACTGAAGGTTCAGAAAGAGCTAGGTTTTTGAAGCACCTCCAAACCACCAAGAATCATTCACTTTCCTTTCAAATGCAGCATTAGCAATAGAGCTCTAAATCAATGAAAGGTCCAAAATCAGATTATATTCCTGAGATCAGATGTGAATCACAAGTTAATTGTGTTTTCTTTTATTATCACTGTCTTTACCCTTTTATTTTATCCTGAGAAATTAGGTTTCTGACTTGAAAACAGAGTGGACTGTGAAGGCATGAAGTCCTGCTGACTTAGACCTCACCAGGTCACTGTGGATGGGGCCACAAATTCCATTGGTTTTGGAGATGCACACTGCATCCAAAACTGAGCTCCACTGATTTATCAGTTAGTGTTGTGTCCTCTCTGTCCCTCAGCCCTCTGATGTTTCCAGTAGCTGTTTTCTTAAATTAACAAGAAAACAGCACTGCTAAAGCTTGTGAAGTAGGGTTTGAAACCCACTCTGGAAGTGACAGTGGACAGCAAACAATTATCTCTTGGCTGGGGTACAAAGCTCAGGTAATTATATTCTTCAGTGCTGTATTTTTTAGCTGAAACTGTGGTGAAAGGCACCCGTGTCTGAGTGGAGGTACAAGGTGACCTGCAGGGTTGGTGTGCGAGCGAGATGGGTACCGTGTGGCTGCTGAGTACTGCCCGGATGAAGTGGCAGCTGTAGGGACTGTTTCCTTGCAAGCAGCACTGACTTTAGTCCCAGACTGGTGCTCATGGTACTGTGTGAACACCAGTGTATACTCAAGAGATGGTGTTGGCACTGTGCCTTCATGTGTGTTTCTGGGTATATCTTGGTGGACATGTTCCTGACTGGTTGTAGTTGAAGAGTGATGCTGACCTGAGTCTGTGAAGGCAACAAACACTGTGGACCATGCAGGTATATAAAATAAAGGATTTGTTTATGGGTTAAAGACTTACATGAACCCAAACAGTAGAGTTGCATGAGAGGGAGCTGCAGAGGCCTTGCAGAGAGTAACCATACTTGGTAAGTCCTCAAAGAAGCCACTGCCTGACATACCTCAGACTATTCTCCCTGCTGGTGGCATTCCAGTACCTGTGCAGGTAAAGGAAAGACTGAGTATGGCAACAGAGTGGTGACCACACGTGGCACCAATGTAACCCTCTTGTCTGTGTCACTGCAGACCAGCACGCTGTTGTGGCAAAGTATGTGAGGGTGGGCAGCGTATGATGGCTCAAGTCTGGTGTTTGAGACCAGAGGGAGACAGGTGTGTGTAAAAAGCATCTCCACCTTTCCTCTGCACAGCCACCACACTCGCCAAGGCATAATGAGCCGGGCTCTCGTGTTTCAGGACAGACTACTGAGCAGCTGCTGAGGTGCCAGCTCAGTTGGTGGCCTCGAAAACAAACCGCCCCTTGTTTCTCACCACCACTATGAAATTCTGCCTTCCTGAGCCCCGGGTTTGGCCCTGCAGCTTTCAGGATAGACAAAACGTGAGATTTGTGCCAATGATGTGTTCTTGTAGTTCTCTTTAATCTCCTTTATCACCTTAATGTGCCCCTTGAAGGAGGTTTTGCTTTTGCCGTCTCCTCCGTAGAGCCGATTGCTTATCATACGCCGCTGGTGTGTGTTGTGTGTTTTTCTTTTAAAGGAAACTACAAGAGAAGAAGTTGAAAGTTTGCTTCAGCTGAAGAGAGTATTTCCCAAGTCCTGCGTGGAAAAGGTGAAAAAGGGAACTGGAGGATGTTGCTAGTAGGTATCTACATGACAGGAAGCCATGACGAGCAGTGTGACTGTCAACAGGAAACAAAGTCACAGCCGATGTGACTCTGTTGCCTGCTGGACTTTGTGGCCTGGGAAGCAGCGTCTGTCTACATGAGATACTGTCCATTCATCTCCTGGAGTTTAAACCATTCTGCATCTGCTTAATCCACTTTGGACTTGGCAAACCCTGGATTTGGGTTTGGGGTTTGGTTTTTTTTTCCTTGAAACCTGCTACTGTAAAGATCTTGAACAGCCATGGAGAGAAGAGGGTGCGTGTGAGCAACCTTCACCGGCCAGCAGCTGAGTGCTCTTCAAACCCCAGACAGCTTTGAGGTGTCTTGGCTCTTCAGTGCTCTGCAGATATGAACGCTGAGCTTTTCCGGCACGTTCTCACGTTGGCCTGGTTGCTCTCACCATGCTAGTACATGGGAAAGAAGACATCCTCTCAGACATAGCTTACATCATCCTGGAACTGGTCATTGCAGTGCTGGCCATCCTGGGGAACATCCTGGTCTGCTGGGCAGTCTATTTGAATAGCAACTTGCAGAACGTCACCAACTACTTCGTGGTGTCCCTGGCTGCTGCTGACATTGCTGTAGGTGTGCTGGCGATCCCCTTTGCCATCACCATCAGCACTGGGTTCTGTGCCTTCTTCTATGGCTGCCTTTTCATTGCCTGCTTCGTCCTGGTCTTGACTCAGAGTTCCATCTTCAGCCTCCTCGCTATCGCCATTGACAGAATCATCGCGATCCGCATACCCCTCAGGTAAACACGGGTTGGACGGGAGGGGGGGCTGGGATGTGGGTGTGAACTTCAGTGAAATCAACAGATCTGGAGGGGAATTGAGGAAGGAAAAATGAAACAATGAGCAATTCTTCCCTTGTCATTTGAAAAAAAAACACCTTTTCCAGGTCTTGAAGGCTGCCTTGGCCGCTGGGTTTTCTGGTTGTTTCTTTTTCCAGTCCCCTGTCCTCACGTGAGTTGTGCCCAGGGCATCACATCGGCGCTGCCTGGGAGCTGCTGTCTCATGTTTTGACAGATTGTGCCATAGCTCTACTAACTTGCACTCTGATCCATAGCCAACAGCACCAAGGGATCATGGTGGTAAAGTTGGAGCTAAAGCATGGTGGAGGGCAGAAAGGAGGGGAGGTCAATTTGTCCCCTTCTCCTTAGGGAGAATGTGGGAGTCTGCCTGCAACTGCAGCAACAAGGCTGTGGAGAGTGTGCATGGGAGTTTTCTCTTGAGGGTCCATTGAACATGAAGGGAGGAAAAGCAGCAGGTGATGAAGAAACAGGCCTAAGGAAGGTTTGGACTAGCCTAGGTGCTGCTTCTGGAAGCAATGTATGTCAAGGTCAAGGCAGAGGCTTGTCCTAACCCAGACCTGCAGAAGGTTAATCTGTGGTCTCTACTCTGGAGTTAAAAGGAGATCAATGTTTCAGTATTAGAGCTTGAAAGCCAAATATGAGTAGCTGCTACTCTGGGTCCAACCAGGGAGGTTGATGTGGGCCACGGGAAAGTCTTGCCTCATGCATAGAGGCTGCTACTCACTTTAGTCTCCCTGAGGCACATTGTTGTGATGGGATATATCTGACCGTGGGAGCAGAGCAGAGTTGTGTTTGGTGGGGGGAGGGGGGTTGAATACAAGGGAAGCCCCAGTCAGTGTAGGAGTCTCCTTCCTTCCCACCTTGTCCTTAGGAGGATGCAGTGTGCTTCAGGAACAGAGAGACTTGCTTTCTGTCCTGCTGAACAAGAAACATAGCTGCAAAAATGGAACACATTTCTGATCATTATGCTCTCAGACTTGAGGTTTTGGATGGCCTCGCTCCTGTTGAGCTGAAATCACTTGTGTTGACCTGTGCAATCTCATTTTTTCCTCTTGTGAATACTTTGGTCAATTAATGTTGATTAATGTAAACCTCCCATTCAGAACCAGGAAGCATTCTTTTCCCTTGAGCTGTGGAGGTTCCCTTTCCATGTGGACCACTGCAGTATAGTCTCTCCTGACCCCTCTCCACAGCAGGCTTGTGCTGCTAGAACATCACTGTTAATTGGGGGCTTCCAAGCCCATAGTCATACCTCTGCTTCTGATGCAGCTGCAGGGGATAACTGTCCCATTCCATGGCAGAGAGCTCTGTTGACTTAAGTTACCTAGAAATTGGACTGTCTCCACTTTTCTACAGTTACACATATGGATGTTTCAATTTATAGACCAAAATAATGATAAATGGCACAAAGAAACACATGTAGACTCGCCCTTGGGAGCTTCCCTCTAAAATGACTTTGAGCAGGACTGATGTCTTTAATTCATCTCTCGTGAACTAACTCTGAAGGCTTTTGCTGACAGTTTAAGCACTCTTATTGCTACATGATAACTTGCCAGGAAAAGGATTTGAAAAGTCTGGATTTCTGCCCTGTTTTGGGGGATCCCATTGTAACTATATTGTCTCGAGTTTTTAAATTGCTTGAAATAGCCAAGGTAGAGTCCTTCAGCAGTGAGACTTCATCTGTGCCGGACACTGTACTGCTTTCACTACTTTGTTTTTGAAAAAACAGAGCACACCCTCTTCCACCCCCAAAACAGTGGAGTTGATTGGATGCAGCAACTCACAGCTAGATCCATGGATCATCCACCTCTTGTCCTCCAGCGCTTTGCCCTTTTACCGTCGGAGCAAAGAACTTGTCAGTTGTGTTTCCCCTTAAGAACTGATGCATGAATATGCATTAGATTCATAGCCTCAGACATGCTGAGAACATGAAAGCTCATTAGCTGAAGAGGGAAACACAATATGATTCAGTCTGCTCACACCCTCATTATTTTCTTCATTTTCTAATATCTGGTTGTCTTGAAACCGTGTCAAACCCTTGGAAGGGAAGTTCTGTGCTACAGATGTAACGTTTTCACCCCATCCTCTAATACCTGGGAAAGCCTCTCTCCTGAGGACAAGAAAGGTAATACCAGGAGTTCCTAATATTCATTAGATGGATGCTTTAAAAAAAGCAGAAGCAAATCAGACTTCTTTCACTTGAGTGAAACCCAAAAGGGCCAAAGCTATTTTTCTTCTTCTTTTTCATGGTTTCATGTCTAAGGAAGGTAACTACACATCTCAGTGGTTCCACATGTGTGGTTCTGTATTCCCTCACAAGTAAACTGACAGCATTCAGGGGGCAGAAGAGTGGGATTTCTCTTACTGCTTGGTTTTGGACACCTCAGTACAGAATTAGAATTGCCCTTGGAGTTACTTTCCTGTGGGTAAAAGACCCTCTGCCTAAAAATTGCATTGAGGAAAGACATCTGTAGGTAAAATCTGAAAATACATAAAACCCAGTTTGTGAACATCTTATGGGTTCTGCCTTTCAGATGCTTAAAACATTGCATAGAATTTGGTAAATTTTCCAGAAGTTTGTTTCTTCTGTTTGTTTCTTCTGCCAGGTTTCATACAAATGTAACACTCTGCAAGTGGCAGTAAAGAACTCCCAGGGAAGTGAGTCTCAGCCATTGTTTGGTCTAGGATAAAATCCAAACGGTGTCTCTAATGTGACAGGTACCTGAAAACCTGCTCTGGCTGATATAAAACCCCTGGGTGTTCTGAACAAAACTAGCTGTGAGTCTGAGCTCCAGGATGAAGTCATGGGCCAAGAACAATTGCCACTTTCCAGGCTCGTTGGTGCCAGCAAATGGTCCGTGGGCACAGTGCCCAGGCACGTGCTCTTCTGCAGGCACTTGTGGTAGAGATCCTCCCATGGGGAAGGACAGGTAGCTCCAAGGCACTGGAAAGAGAGGAGAAATTTTTCTTCCTACAGCCAAATGGAAAAGTTCTCTCAGGTTGCTCTTTGCTCTGTGTGCTGGGTTTACCTGTGGCACAAATACTAACACAGGTCATACACTGTCAGCTGCCGTAGCTGAGTGAAGCACAGACCTTCTCTGGTGAAAATTGCTTTGGAGATGACTGACTGCCAGAGCTGCTGGGATGCTTCTCTGGGAAGGTTCCCTGGCACTTGGAACACTAGGACAGGTTTGTCCCATGTAGTGATCAAAACTGCTGCTCTGAGGTGGCATCATGATGCTTTACTTCCAGAAACTAGGGGAGGTGGGTATCAGCTTCCCCAAATCTGGGGTGGGAAGAACAGAGGGGATGAACACAAACCCTGAATAAAGACATGGAAGGGACCTTTCTACTGAGAACAGTCAGTTTCAGCAGTTGCTTTAATTCTCTACGGTTGTCTTCTCAAATGCTCATAGATGAGCATCTGAATCAGTGAATCAGGGATTTAATGTTTTATTGTCACTTTGAGCTATATCTGGACTGCTTTTTGTGCTCACCATAAACCTTTTGACTTTATTACAAGCATTTCCTAGGTGTGTTCATGCTTGTGTCCAATAGATTACAGGTAGATTCAGCCTAATGTGAAAGAAGAATAATTCAGTTCCTCTGAACAACAGTGGGCAGGGCTTTTAAAGCAGCACTAGCTCTCTGTGGCTCCATGGGATCTCTCACACTGTCTGGTCTTGGACACCTCAATACATAATTAGAGTTACCCTTGGAATGGTTTTTCTGTGGAATTTGCTGTTGCCAAGATTTTAGTCTGGATGCTGATTGTCATTGCTGCTGCTTTTCAGATCCCACCTACCTTGTCTCCACAGCATAGCCAAGCCCTGGTACCAGTTGGTACCTGGTAATAGGGGGAGAAAGTTTCTTGACTGAGGGTTCTGGGAAAGGGGTGTGTGGTCATACGTGAGGTCAGAGTTTGGTTTCTTGCTCTGCCACATTCCCAGGATGCTCTGGGATTGTCCATGTTCCTCATTTCCACGTCACAAGGATAGAATATCCTCCTTTTGACTTGCCCCTATGACTGCAGCTGTCAGAGGTGTGGGCTGGTGCAGGGGTGTGTTTTGTAGTGATCTGTTAAAAAAACACTGAGTGCTGCTAGAAGTCAGATCAAATCCCTCAGCACTGAGCTCAGGCTTTCTGGTGTGATGTGCTAAAGGTGGCTGAAACGTGCTGTGTGCACAGCAGAACCTTCAGCCCCACCAACCAGGGGTGGGTTTGGAAGTCCAGCAGCAGGCTGGCTGCATGCTGTGACGATGAGCTAGGCCAGCTGTATATTGTGCAATGTATGGAATCCTTGAGCTTCTACCTGGGGACCCTATGGTTCTTATACCAGCTCTGCCTTCCTCCCACAGAGGGGACAGAGCTTAGGCCAAGGACCCTGAAGTGTCACAGCTTTGGCCACATTACTCCAGGCAGCACAGAGGAGTTGCACATTCACCAAGGACACCTGTCCTGGGGTCAGCTGGCCAGCCTGTTGGTCCAGGGAGGGGAAGTGATGTGGGGGAAACCATCACATTTTCATGTATTTGCAAAGTAGGGCTTGTTTTCTAGAGGAGTCAGGACACCTATCCCCACAGCCAGGAGTGTCCAGGTGCTGGATCCCCACCAGGAGTGTCCTGCTGCTCGATCCCCACAGCCAGCAGTGTCCAGGTGCTGGATCCCCACAGCCAGCAGTGTCCAGGTGCTGGATCCCCACAGCCAGCAGTGTCCTGGTGCTGGATCCCCACAGCCAGGAGTGTCCAGGTGCTGGATCCCCACAGCCAGGAGTGTCCTGGTGCTGTGCACTAATGTTCTTTGTGTCTGGAATTTCCAAGCAGAAGTCACTCTGTGCAGCAAGCCCAGTATTTCCAGGAAGCACGAGAACTGCTTGTGCACAGACAATCCAGCGCTGTCTGGACACATCAGACATGCCACAAAGTCACCTGCCAGCTATGCAGAGCATGGGCTGTAGGTGTGACCAGCTCCCTTCAGCAGGCTGTGCCTCCTGCATCGGTGCTAGCGACTCCCAGGATCCACGATGCCTCCTGCGAGCCCTGAAGTCACCACGTGGAGCTCTGCAGCACTGGGGGTACAGGGAGTAGCTGAAATTCAGCTCTCCCAAGCGAAAGGACACTTCTCCGTGGGTGCCTGGCCAACACAGTGCCCCACACTATGTGATGAGTCAGCTTTTTCTCTTTGCCCTTGGAGACAGAGAGCAAGGTGCTGGGGAAATGCACTCCCTGAGAGGCTCATAACTGCCACTGCAGCCCAATAAACTGCTCTGGAAAGAGGGAGGCTGCTTGGGTTAAGTGCTGTTCCTAAGCCCTGTGAAGTCTGTTGCGTGGGAATCCCCAGAGGGTAAGAGGGAGGGAGAAGTGGTGGGGGGTGTTTGCCTGGAGCAGTAATGAATATATTTTTAGGGGAAGGCAAGAGACATCTCTAGTCGTGGGATAACAGCTGCACAATTTCCAAATTCCTCTGACAAGATGTAGCCAATTCCAGGGCTGCAGGGTTTTCAGGGAGCTTTTTTTGTTTGGTTGTGGGGTTTTTTTTGTTTTTTCCAGGCTTCAAGTGCCTTTAGCCGATCTCCTGCTCCTTGCATGTGCTGTTCAAAGCACAGATGCTGTTTTGCTGTGTTGAAGCCTGAATGGGAGCAGCTCCCTGCTGCCATCCGTGCTGTGCTCTAGCATCCTCTAAGCATTGAGCAGCATCACCTGTTTGCTGGAGAAACTTTTAATTTCTCAGAATCAGCTGAATCCCTCCCCTCATCACTGCAAGGAGGGCTCTGGTGTGTTTGGGGTGTGGGACTTGTCAGGTCCCTCATCCATTCCCTTTTTATCTGATTTTGAAATGCAGCTGAAGAAGGGAAACTCAAATGTGTTGGGTCCTGTGTAAAGCCCTTTTTTTTTTTTTTTTTTTTATTCCCCCAGGGATCAGCAGCAGGGATTTAAAGTCCATGCAGGATCTCTGTTCTGTATGTTCCTGGCAAAAGCAGCCTTTCTCCTCCCTCCCTTGTCTTGAACTTGCAGTGGAAGAGAAGCATAAACCTGTGGGAGTAACTATTTCATTGAGAGATGGAAAGATTTCTGTGGCTTGTTGGACTTTTATTTTTTGTGAATGTTTGTTTGCTGAGATAATTCTGCGGTCAGAGGGAGAAGGAGCCTTGGGTAAACACTGAGAGCCCTACACTACTGTTGTCCCATCGTAGACACATGGGGTCAAGCACAGTGTGGGACCCACAGTGGACAATGTGGGAATCTGGCCATCTACTACTTTCCATGCTAAGCACTATGGAGGAAGGAAATTGCATTAAAATGTTCAACTGTTGCCCTGATTTACATTTTCAGAGAGAAGAACTGGTGGAGTCAGCTCAGAACTCGCAGTAACCTGTGAGGCCTTGGGAACTGGCTGATATTTCAAACAAACCAAGGTCCCTGGCTGCACTGTCAGGTTCCTACCGCGTTGCTTATTGTGTCTTTCAACAGATCTTGGTGAATTTACTGCTAAGAGTACTGGTTTCAGCCAGGCATGGCAACACCTCCACCTCTGGAGTCCCCTTTGGTGTGTGGTGCAGAGGCAGTGAGAGCACTGTCCTTTCCGAGAGAGACTTGGGGTCAGCTTAGCCAGGCTGGTGAGGAAGACTGCTGACTTGTCTCATCTAAGGAATTCTAGAAAGTACCACTGTGGAGCAGAGTGAGGTGCTGTGCAAGCGAATGCCAGCCTGGCTTCTGCACCTCAGCAGAATTTCCCTGGAGCACACCTGACCGTGGACACGGGGCCGATGGCACTGTGCCTCCAAGGGGGTTGTGTGCCCTTTGGCTTACAGATCTGCAGGACAAACCTAGCAGTTCCGTGCTACAAGGCTGCTCCTTTGTCAGAAAGGAGGACCTACCTTAGCCTCAGTGGGAGAGCCATGGTGGTCTTCATCACCAAGGGTCAGAGCAGTGTTCCTGATTATCCAGGCTGTAAGATGACAAAGTGGGCTGGTGGAGGAAACCACCATTAATTTCACTGCTTTCCTGTCACCTATTTACTGTCTGAAGGAAAGAGGAGAGAAATAGGTGCCATACAATGTCACTGTGGAGACTCTGCTGTGCTATGCCACATGGGTTCTGCTGGCAGTTGAAAGGCCCATCTGAAGAAGCAGGTGTCCTCTGGGCCATTGGAAAGTTGTTTGATGTCAGGGGCTTGTTCAACGATACTGTTGTAATTCCCATTTCCTCTGCTTTATAGGTACAATGGCTTGGTGACTGGCTCTCGAGCTAAAGGTATCATTGCCATCTGCTGGGTATTGTCTTTCATCATCGGCTTGACACCAATGCTGGGCTGGCACAACCGCTCCCAGATCGAAGGCCTGGGTTCCAATAAGTCCTCTCCCATCAACTGCAGCAACAGTATGGTGGCATGTCTCTTTGAGGCTGTGGTCACCATGGAGTACATGGTCTACTACAACTTCTTTGCCTGTGTGCTCTTACCCCTTCTCCTTATGTTTGGTATCTACTTGAAGATCTTCATGGCAGCCCGGCGACAGCTCAAGCAGATGGAGAACAAGATGGTACACGGGGAACGTTCTCGCTCCACTTTGCAGAAGGAAGTCCATGCAGCTAAGTCTTTAGCCATCATTGTTGGGCTGTTTGCAGTCTGCTGGCTTCCACTACATATTATTAACTGCTTTACCCTGTTTTGCCCAAATTGTGCCCATGCCCCGCTCTGGCTGATGTACCTGGCTATTATCCTGTCTCACGCTAACTCCGTTGTAAACCCTCTAATTTATGCCTACCGGATCCGGGAGTTCCGATACACCTTCCGTAAAATCATCAGCCAGCACATCCTGGGCCGCAAGGAGCCTTTCAAGGCGGGGACAGGCAGCTCCAGGACTTCCACTCACGGCGGGGACGCAGAGAACGCCGGCCTGCGAATCAGTGAGTATGCGTTAGAGGTGTACACCAACGGGGACATCCACAGGGATCCCGAAAAGCAGGACTTGACCAAATGCAAAGCCGGCCTGGAGTGGCACCATAATGGGAACGCTCTGGACGTGGAGACAAATGGGCATCTCCCCCATTCCTGCAGGAACGGGCTTCTCTCAGATGCCTGCATGAACAGGGAGCTTCGCGGTGAAGAGCTAATCGATGCCCAGGTGTCTTACTCAGCTCTTGAAAGAGCAGCCTTCGCAGCAGCTGATGTTTCCTGATGAGACTTTAAAGTCTTCCTGGTAGAATTATTTTTTTTTTCCATTGGTGACCTCTGCCATGGCAGACAGGGAGGTGGGGGGGGCGGGGGGAGAGGTGTGTATTCAGATTGCTGTGGAGAAAGGGGTCCCTACCCAGGACTGTTGGGAAGATCCTAAATACTAGACTGGAGTAAAGCCAAGAGACCACTGACATGGACTGAGGGAGAGGGGGGCACGTTACCCATCAGTGACCTGTCACCAGGAGCTGTGCCAAGGTCACGGATGGCATTCCAAGCTCAGCACTGGGAGACTCTGCTGATGCAGGGCCTGTCACGACGTTACGCTGTACTGTGTGTCTGTGGTTGTGTGTTGGGTTTGCTGTCTTGACCCACGGAAATAAAAGCATGGCTGGAAGAATTCACTGAACCACCAAGAGCAGCAGGGAGGGGCCTTTGAGTACTTTGGCCCTGCAACAGATGGAAGGGGGATAGCAACATCTATTGGCCAGGCCGGATGCAAGCAGCTGCTTAGGAGGGGGAGGAATTTACCTGATGGGAACTCTGGATACCTTCAACCGTGGCATTTTGTCTTTCAGTTCATGTTTTTTAAGCTTACACTGCAACAGGTTGCTCAATTATTTTTTTTCTTCTCTTGATAAGATTATATTAAGTTATAAAAGTTGGGCAAAAACTCAAACCCGTTCCCTGGGTGTCCAATGTTCCAGGTGCACAAGGAAAATACAAGCCCATAGTTCTCCACTTTGTCTAATAAATTATGAAAACGAGACTGTGATGTGGGTGTCCCTCTGCCAAAGGGCTGTTAGGAGGACTTGGTGCTGCAGATAGCAGACCAGTAGGCCAGGCTGTGGTCTGTGTCACCAAAGCAGCTGTTCCCCAAGGTGTGGTGAAGAGCTGTCGGGTGCATGAGCTGCCTGCAGGCTGGTGGGCACTGTCTGCTTTCCCCCTCTCCATCTCTGTGCTTGTCCTCCTGTAATCCTAGAATGCAGATTCTTTCCATGTCCCAAAATGTGTGTGAGGGGAGCTCATTTTCCATGTTTTCATTCTCAAGGCGGTGGGATTCTTTCTTCGTTCTCAGGACAGGGAGGGGGACACACACACATACTCATTGTTTTTGAAATTTCAGTGAGTTCTACTTAAACACCTTCTCTCCTGTGATTTCAGTTTCTTCCTGATGTGCTTTACTGTGAAGCCTGCAGAGGCTCACAGAGCTGTGTCTCTGCTTAGAAGATGTTCCTACTCGGAGAAGCTGAAAGGCATCGGTAGTAGTGGAAATCGCTCAGAAACTGCAGTAGTCTGTGTGTTTCAGGCAAATCAGTGCTCTGCCAAGAGTATGCACTGGTGTAGTGGGTTGGAGAGGGGTTTCACAGCAGTCTGGCAATTTCATCCATCACTTAGGAAGCCCGGTAGCTCAAGGACAACAGAATGCCATATTGGCTTGAGTTCTACCTAAAGATCGTCTGGTCTTTGTTTTCCAGAGAAATAATCCATGTCCAATTCCACCAGCCTTCTGGAGAGACAGGCAGTAATGGTCCTGCTGAAAAACTCAGTCTGATAATTCCAGGGATCTAAAGCTGAAACAATCAGAAGTATCATCATCCCCCAACCCTGGCTCCTCCTTGTGTCTCTCCACTAACATCTCATAAGAAAAATAATCTAATCAGAAAGGAAAGGGGAACTGGATTTTGATATTTGAGGAAGATTAGGCTAGGATTGTTTTATTCCATGTTTATTTTAAATGTTGTGAACTATTAAAAGGAAAATCCAGTTTTATTTGAGGAGAATTTTCTTGTTGCCAGTCTCCCTACATGAAGGTGGGGGAGTACTTTATAATGCCAAACATGTTCAAGTATGTAACGGCTCCAAGATAGCACAAAGCTTACTGTGAGATGGATAAACAGATGTGGTTGCCACCATAATCCTTAGCAGAAAGACAGGTCAGTCTGTAGAACAATAGACTTCACAGTTTAATTGAATTGCTGCTTTCTTGGCATGGCTCTTCCATGGAGTCTAACGTCAGAGGAGTGCATTATCGCTCCAGTGCCATTAACAAACACTAAGCCATTGCCCTGTGATTGACGTCGTAGGGTGCTCCTCCGTAGGGTGACTTGGGATCTTATTACTCTTGATCTTTCTTAATGGAATATTTCTGTAGGTTATTTGTGGGATGGTTCCTCTGACCCCCTGTAACAGTGGCAGAGGAACTCAGGAAAGCAGGGGTCTGATCTCTCTTTAGGCCTCAGTTGGGAGCTGAAATGTTGCTAAGAATAACTCCAGATTACATCCGGTATTCATGTCAATAACAATTAGGTCCACAAAGAAGCAGAGCAGGGAAGGAAGTGTGGGAAAATACCAGCATTGCTCATGTGAAGGAACACACACAAGTGCAGAAGTGTCTCCTGTTGAGCTTTACTTGCCATTGTAAAGGGATGTTTTATGCCACATTGCGACAGACTTTCAACAGCTCGTGTGAGTTGTTGCATCCTATTGTGTGCTGAGCTTCTTCACACTTAATTATGGCAGCTTCTTGCTTGGTTGCCTCAAGAATCAAGTTGATCTGTGTTGATGTGACAAATTTAGGATTGATGCTCTGGAAAACTTTCCTGCCCAAGCAGATCACAATGAGAGTTTACTGAGTTTCCAGATGTCTTGAAATTACCTTTTCTGTTATTTTTTGAGATGTCCCCCAAGTGTGTGCAGTCCCTCCAATCCAGATTTGAAATGAAGATGGGGTGTGAAGTGGCTGGGGGCTGTGTGCAGGAGGAAGTGCAGTGGAGGTAAGGAGGCAGCGTGTTTTATATGAAATTAGAAGTCTGTAGTCACAGGAAGGAAGGGATGGCAGTTGCACCACATGCTGTGTGCCTTCTGGCCAACATGTGCCTGAGATGGACTTTCAGAAGATGTTTTCAAAACAGCCGTTGAAGGGAGCGTGAGCCTTTTGAACAGAATTTTGGACTTTTTATTTCTTGTTTGCTAGGGATCATGATTTCAAGACTCTTTTCTTAAACAAAGCTGTACAGTCCCATCAATGAAGTGTGCTCGTTCCTTCTCCTGGCAGCGTGCTCTGCTCTTGAAAAAAGTACCTCTCTTCCAAACTGGACAGGTTAGGGATCATTAGAAAACTGAAAGTCAAGTAATTTTGTCCTAACCTCTCTACTCATATCCCTGTTTTCATTCCAGCTGGAGAATGTTTAGCTGTTGATATAAAGCTGTTCTGGATAACCAGAGATGGTGCCAAGACAAAGGGAAGAATGAAGTGATCATTAGGAGAGGCTTCAGAAGACCTCCTTGGGAATCCAAAGTGCAGTAGGTCTGGAGAATAAGAGCTGGGGTAAGGAGACTAACTTCAAGGAACTGAGCATCTTACTAAAAATGGCTCAGGACCCATAGAAAGATGCAGTGCCTCGTTTGGCATGAGGGCATTCCATGAATTTCACCATTCCCTGAAGACTCTTAGGCTCCAGGGTTTATTTGCTTTATAGGGTTTTGGAGAAAGTTAAGTCTGATCAGTTGCCAGGAATAATTTCATCAAGAGTTCTTCTCGGGGCCCTCTCCTGAGTAGGGCCCTGCTTTTTGTGTGTGCAAATAAATGCACTTAGAGTGTTCTCCTGCAGAGTTTCTTTTGGATCAGTAATATCAAAGCTCTGTGCAAGCTTGAACTGCAGCTCTTGAACACAGAAGCAGTTTGGCTTGGTGGAACAGCTGAGGCTGCTGTAGAAAGGATTTTCCAGTGACCCCAGTCGGTGCGGATGGACTTGGGAGTTACTGAAGTAGTCTGAATCTTCGATCGCTCCTTGAAAAGAGCTTCCAGAGGATGCTGGTGGATACAGAGAAGTCTGTAGGGTGTGGAAGCAGACTGGAGGATGAGGGTTATGGTTGGGGGTGGAAGTCTTGGATGGTGAAGGAAGGCTTGTAGGGTAGGTGTCTGGGGGGATTCCAGAGGGAGCAGGAATGTGCTGGGCATTGCACAGATGGTGCTGGCATGAGACCAAGGTGTGACTTGCTGAGGAAGGACTCCAGTAGGGACGTACATCTTATGGCAGAGGGGCAACCTTGCCTGATGTGTGCAGAGGGTTGACTTTGTATGGTCTATATGTGACTGGGTAGAGAGAGTTCTTGCAGATTATCTCCATTTCAGATGCATTGTCTCATTTCATGAGTATGTTCGGATAGAACAACAAAACAACTACAAAAGCCCTTCCTCTTGGTGAGGATGACCCCCACCTGAGCCCAAACCAATGCAGCTGCGTTCTGTGGGAGGGACAAGCATGCTGTAGCAGTGCTGTGATGCATTTACACTGTAGGATACTCACCAGTGGTGTTTGCTAACTTCAGCTACCCAATAGTCTGTTCTCTCCCAGTTCGTTTTGGGCATCAAGCTGCACCACATCATACCAGAGATATTTCTTCTCCTTAGCCCTATGCTTTTGACCTTTACAGTAAAGCACATCAAGAGTAATTAAAATCAGACCAGTTCCTCATTTGCCTGAGGTGACTAACCCTGACAGACTAAGAGTCCCCAAACTGGGGCAGTGTGGTGTGTGACTCCCTGTCCAACTTGTCTGTTGGGACTGTTCACACAAGGATGTGTTGAAATGAAAACTGGAACCTGCTGACCAAGGAACATCCTTTGCTTCCCCCACTCTGCCTCAGGAGCTGGTGTTCCTGCCCCCTGTCCTGTAGGTTGTGTCTAGTCTGCAAGCCAAGACACTACGAACACCCTGCTGCACACGCTGACACTATAAAACAATTATTCTTTTAATTTAAATGTTTTATGAATATAGTTGTTGTTTTCCCTCTGTTTGTCAGTTACCAGTGGGAGGGGAGGGAAGGGGATGGGTGAATCTGTGCATGCAAATGTATTTAAAGTGCATTGACCAAAATGTTTTGGTTTTGTTTTTTTGGGGGGGGTGTTTTTTTGAATCTGTGAAATTTTCATATCTGTGAAGTCATCAGACTGCTGGGCAGTGAGGAGCCGCTGGTGCTGCTGAGTCTGTCTTGGTAACATTTCTTAATAAGCATTAAAATAATAAAATATATTTGTAAAAGAGAGAGTGAGTGTCTTTGTCCCAGGAGGGTCTGGCTGGCTGGCCCCTTTTTGTGCAAGTGTTTTGTTACTTTATTGGCCTTTTCCTTAGAGAGATCCTTCTGCAGAGCTCTCCCTGGTGCTGCCGATTCTTTTGCAGATGATGTTAGCCTGGGCTAAGGTGACAGACCCAGGTGGACTAGCAGACCCCTAACATCTCTGACCTCCTGGGATCTGTCATCTTGGCAACAAGCAAACATTTGCAGCAGCATACCGAACACAAGGTAGAGCACTGTATTTTCCCAAACCACTGCAGAGTCAGGAACAGTGTGTGACACAGCAGGACCTGAGTGGTCCATAAGTGGACCATGGAACGATTTTGGCAGCTGTGACCAGGGCATCCCAGCCTGATGCCTCTCCTTCCACATGTCTGTGCCCTCAGTCCTCCTGATGAGACCATCACAGTGTCAGAGCTCTGTCCTGTTCCACTAATGCCACTTGGGCTGAGCTAGTGCCAGATCAGCCTGGAGATGGGAGGCAGTGAATCTGGATGCTACTCTGGTGGCTCTCAGCATGAAGCAGGAGTAATTTCCAGCTATTTCCAGCTGGCAGCTACTAAATGTGCATGTGGAGAGGTTAGTGAAAGTGTGTACAGTCCAGGAGCGTTGGGAGTTGGGAAGTGTTGGAATGAAGGTTCACCAGAAAACCATCAGCTTCTGGTCATTTGCTCCCTTGGCTCACTTTGCAGTGGGACCAAAGGCCTCGCTGGAGGTCCCAGTTTGTGGAGAGGTGCTGGCACCCAGGTGCTGTGAGGCCAGCTGTGCCAGAGCTGTTCAACCAACTGTGTAATTGGAAAGCTTTTTGATTTTTCCCTCCTTTCACAAACACTGTATTTTGTTCTGCAGCATCAAAGGCCGGGATCGGAGGAACAATGGGCGTCTGCAGGAGCCCAGGGGAACAATGACTGTACCTGGCCCTGGGAAGAAAGCGAGTACTTGAAAGAACAGGGAGAGCTCCCAGTTTACCAGCACAATTGGCCTGATCTGGAAATCTCTGCTGAGAGATCCACACCTTGGAAGTAACCCAGAGTAACTAGACTTTGCAGGGCTTTTGCTGTAGACTATGAACTGTCTGAGGCTAATGCAGCTCAGTAGTGTAATATTTACTGCAGCACTGGGGAACTGATGACATTTCTGATGGAGGATGGGGCTGTGAAGGATGGGTGAATAATGTTTACAGATAAAAAGCTTTTCACAGTATTTAAAGCAGCAGGATCTTCCTTGTCACTCTGCCCCCAAACAGGAAGCCTTTGCTGCTAAGAATAGTACATACAAGGGGCCTGCTGTGCTCCAGAAACCATGTGTTTCAAGGAGTTTAGGGGAGTTTACAAGTTCTGAGCACCTTTTCTAAGGCCCTGTGGACCTCAGGATTTACTTTCACAGGAAAGATTCCCAGCATCTTGCATTTGACTGAAGTGACCAAGTGAAGAGTGAGATTCCCCATGCGTTCACGGAGAAAGACTTCTGCTGGCTGGGAGTGATTCTGGGTGGATTCCTCCACCTCTGGTCTCACAGACAAGCACTTCAAGTGAGATGATGCAACTCACTGCAGCTCAGAGTGTCGCTGAACAGTAAGTGGAGCTGTATTCCCCCTGATTTCCCAACCTTCTCCTCAGTGCTGTTTTAGAAGGAAAGGGAGGGCACTTATACTGGGGAGGTTTCCTCAGAAATGACCCAGTGCATGGGACTGTTGCAGGGCTTCTGGCTGTAAGATGCACTGCTCAAGAGCAGTATCATTCCTCTGTTGTGTGACTGCACCTGCTGAGGTCCTGCAGTGTGGTAGGAAAACACTACTTGGATCTCAGAAAATCAGAAATTAATTTTGAGAACTGGAATTATTTCAACCTGTCAAAGCCAAGTTTGTGTCTGAGAGCAGCATGGTGATTTTTCAGTAAGTGAGAGGATTGGGAAAAGAGTTTCAGTCTGCAGGTTCAAAATAAATTGTGTAAATATGAGGTTATTTGGAGTGCAGATCCATACTGTGTGGTCTGAGTCTGCTGTACTGAACTCCAAACGTGGGACTGTGGGTTTTGGGAGTGTCCAGCTGCAATCCAGGGAGGTGACTGCAACTTCTAGAGAGCCCAAGGCAGTCTTTAAATGTGCTAACTTAAAACACTGACAGCGCTGGAGCTGCAATCTCGGGCTTCCTTTGCCAAGGATTTACCCAGAGCCCCAGGCAGCTCCATTTTTGCCTTACCTAAGGCAAGGAGATTAGATAACAGCTCATAATGACAGTGAAGAAAATCTATGTGCATGGGGTATTTTGCTGCCTCAGCTGCCGATGAGGTCATGGGAATGTGTTTTGGGCAGGTATCAGCCCAAGATATGACTTCTAAATTGGAGTTCAGCATATCTCAGTTGGATGCTTCATGTTGCTGGAGCACTTGCAGCTGCATCATTTAGGCATTTGGCATCATTTGAGCTGTGACACCTTGTGCCTGTGCTTTAGGGTTTCCAGGGATGCACAGCTCTTGTGTGGTGTGATGACTGCATCCTGGGGGGTCGAGGGAGGGGGAGAAGTCCTAATAAAGTGAGAATTGAGCAGCTGGGATTGGTTCTATGAAGAATGCAAAACAAGCCTGGGCCATCTCAGGGTAAGCTGCACTCATGGTGCCTCTTGAACCCATGTCCTGTTATTGTTGGTGTGGAACGTGAGGGTCTGGGCCAATGAAAATAAGGAAGGCGGCTTGACAGACACAGATTTTATCTTTTGAGATTCGTCATGACCTTTCTAGTGTATAATAAATAAAGTTGACTCAGGAATTGGCAAGTGCCCTATAACATGCAGTCCTGGTGTTGGGACTCGGCAGAATGTTCTGCTTAGCAATGCACTCTGTTAGCTTTGTTTGCCAAGTTCCTATTTTGGAGGTGTGCTGAATGGAGGTGGCAAATGCTGAAGCCTGCTGCAGGGCAGGTGCACTGGGCCTGGCATCTCTGCCCATGCTGATCCAGGCAGGAGGAAGGTCATTCTGAATCCATTCTGATACAACCTTTTGCTGCTGGGGCATAAAAACAAAAGAAATGTCTTGCAAAGTAAGTCTGCAGCATGCTGTGGTGTGAACCCTGGGCCAAGAAGGACTCCCATCCTTCCACATTACTGTACAACCTGTCATGCCTTTAAGCCATTATTGAACAGTATTGCTTCCTGTATAATGTTTTTGAGCAGTCCTGCCATGCACGCTGGATCCTGGGAAATTAAACAATTCCATCATCCAGAGGATGTGGCCACTTTTGCAGGTGACAGGAATGGTAGCTCTGAGACTTGCCTGCTGCTGGGTGATTCTTCCATACCATCTCTGCTGCTAACTGTGGCCGTGAGCAATCACAGCTGGGTTTTCTGAGTGGCAGGGACTGTGATACACAGGGCTCTGCAGACAGCTGGGAATCATGTGCTGCTAAATTGAAGCTGTTCTGTGGTGGTACCACATCAGATTGTGAACTTACTCTGCAAGGTCATGATAATGGGGAGAAGAGGGCTCTTACATGTGTTGCTGGTCCCAGGGAGGCTACAGGAGGTGCAGTTAATTCACAAAGATTATGGGTGATTCAAAGGCAGAGCCTCATGAGGAGAGCACCCGGTGATGGCATTGGGGTGCTGAGCTGCATGAGCACTCAGCACCTTAGAGAACAACTGGCTGCCTCCTTTCTGAAGTGCCTGCCATTTGGGAGCAGTCCAGTATTCCAAGTGCTTCCTGCCTTTCTTTATATTTATGCCAGAAGCACTAACAGAATAGGGTGGAGACAAAAAAAAAAAACCCTCAGACCCTCCTCAAGATCATCCTTTAATTCTAGAAGGATCAAAATGCTAAAGGTTGCATTAGAAAAACAGAACTAGTCTTTTCTCCCACAATTGGTAACTCAATGCCACAGCTAAAGCTAAGAGTCAGCTGCTTGTTCTACAGCTGTGTCCTTTCTGAATTCTTGAGAAATAGCATTTTGATTTCCTTCCAGAGGAAATATACAGTAATATCCCCAACTTGCACCGAGGCCTTTCAGTCTGCTCAACCCAAGGAGCATTCATCTTCAACTAAACTACATCCAGGATCCCTTGTTCCTTATGGACTGCACCAACACTTTACTCAGAAGCCTTCACAGCTTGCTTCCTCTGAGCACTTGTTTCCCAGGCAAGTTCCTCCCATCCCAAGTGCTAGTGTGCAGACAATCCCTCCTTTCCTGCTGTGTGCCAGACGTGGGAAGCACAAGACGTTTATTCAAGATGCAGGGGCTGTCTGTCCCTTTCCACTGTACCCAGACTTTCAAAAGAACTGTAGCAACCAGGTTCCTGTAGTTTGTCACTGTGTGGCTGGAGGGCAGGATGCTCTGTCTGCTAACAGCAGTCTCTGATTCCCTTGCAGGAGGATCTTTCTATCAGCATCTGATCTGGAAGCACCATGTGGGACACAGGATCCTCTCAGGGACAGTTTAATGCTTTCTTTCCGTCAAAAGCATGAGGCTGCATCCTGGGGTCAGGATGTCAGGGACATGTGGATGACACTGGACGCTGAAGCCTGGGTGTCAGGTCTGGGAAGAGGTTGTGCTCTGCTGCAGACACGTTCGCTCTCTGTGAAGGGAGGTCCTCGTGCACGTAGCCATGAGTTTGGTGTCCTCCAGGTGGCCGTGTTCTGTCTGTGCCAGATGAATCCCAGCGCTGTACAACAGGCATCCTTGTCCTGCTTCCTAAAGAGATGCATCTGCTGATGTCAGCTTCCAGGTAAGACACACAGGAACCTGCTCTCTCTCAGCATCTGTGGCCTTTGGCCTCTGCTGGTAGTCAGGCATCCTAAGGAAACTAGGAGTGACCTAAGGCTGTTTTTTTTGCTAATCCTTGGCTGGTGTTGCAGATGGAGAAGTAATGGCAGTTTGCCAGCAGGTGAGACCCTCCAGGCCAGCTAGTCAGACAAGAAAAATAAACACAGGAAATAACATCCATGCAATAAAAGAAAGGAGAAGCTGGGAGAGCTTTCAGCTGCCTGTGTGTCAGGGGAAACACAGAGCCTGGAGTGCTAACAGGAGCAAGACCCGAGGAAGGGGGTTTACTGACTGGACAGAGAGGAAAGGAGAGAAAAAAGGAGGTTTCTGCTTTGATCAGACAGAGAATCAGTATCTCTCTAAGGCAGAGAGGGTCTGTGGAATGAAGATCCTGGGTCTAGATGTGGGGTGAGTTAGTGCTTTGCTCAAGGCAGAGACTCCAATTAGCTCTGCTCCACCTGGATGTTGCTCCTGTCTTTCTGTTTCAAAAGCAGTTCTGAGGGTCTCTGTGTTGGTGGAAGCTCCATTCAGTGAAACCCATTCAATGAACTCCTCCCATTGGCCTCAGCCTCACATCTCATGCCCTGTATCCTGTGGGTTTCTCTGAGCCTCCACACTGTGTGGTTTCTCCCTGATGGTATGGCTGGGGAGTGTTGTGGCAAGGCATCTGTTGGCTCCATCCTGTGCTCAGCAAGATGGAGAAGCCACCTGTGGTGCCCAAAATAGCCTCTGCCTGGGCAATCCAATCCAAATGGTGTTGATCATGGTGGGGGATTCCCATGCCTCATAGAGAGGCTTTTGTTTGGAGGATCTAAGCTGAGCTCCAGGCCTTGCCAGCTGTGTAGAGGAGCAGATGGGCCTGCAGTATAAAAATAGAGTGAAGCAGACTTGTTGTGCTGCTTCTCTTCACCAGCTCAAAGTACAGTCCCAGAGGTGCCTGGTCAGCCGAACCAGAGCAGAGAACTGGGTGCTTCGCAGCTGCCAGTCTGCCTGGAGCCCATTAGCTGTTGTCAGAGACGGGAATTTATTTCTCTTCAGGCCCATTCGCCTTACAGCTGCTGTGTGGACAATCTTGTTTGCTCACAGCTGTTGGCAGCTTGTTACATCCCATTTCAAGCAGGAGAAAGCTGCGTTTCCGTGAGACACCGTGTTCCACAGCTCTGCTGTGCTGTGCCTTGAGAAGCAGAGGTGGCTGGGTGAGATCTGTGCACGCCACCTAAGGAAATGTGCTGAAGCCACGCACCAGTGAGTCACAGGCACAGTTTCAAACAACTGATTGGAAAATTTTGTGGCATTCAAGACCTCTGTGGTCTTTTAAATGAAAGAAAACTCTCTAATTTATTACACTAAACTACACACACAGAGAAACGAGAGTCAGAAAATGAGAAGTACAAAAACCTTTTCAAATACCACCCCCCCACCCCTCCCTTCTCTGCAGACTTCACTTTATTCATGATTTTTCCTCCCCAGGATGGCACAGGGGGAAAGGTGGGGAATAGGGAGTGGAGGCTTCAGTCTTCAGTTAGTTCCTCATGAGTTGTTCTCCTTCTAGGGGTGTGTGTGTGATATTTCTCACACTCCCTGTGCCAGCATGGGGTCCTACCCACAGCAGACAGTCCTCCACGACCTTCTCCACGTGAGTCCTCTCCCACGGACTGCCCCAGCTGGGTCACTGCTATAAACTTATAGAACGTTTCTGGCTGCTCCAGCCTGGTCTCCCACAGCCACAAGCCTCTCCCAGCAAACCTGCTCCGGTGTGGATCTCCATCTCTCTCTGCCTCTTATCTCTGTCTGCGGGTTGCAGGTGCTGTCAGGGGTTTGCTCCAACATAGGTCACAGATTCTTCTCTATTCCTTCACCTCCTCCATGGTGGGTTCATGCCTGGCCCAGATGCCTCTCCATGGGCTGAAAGTGGGGTCTCTGTCCTCTATGGGCTGCGGGGGGACACCTGCCTCACCGTGGTATTCTCTACAGGCTGCAGAGAATCTTCTCTCAGTGCTTCCTCATCCCCCTCTTCAAAGAACCATTTCCACAAAAGGAAATTTCACCTTTTCCCAGCACCAGCTACAGGGGGAACATTTTGAAGTGCTGTGAACTTTGTCGCTGGCCCAAGTACCTTGGTGGCTTGTTCCAGTGCCATGAGCTCATCCCAAAGCTTAGATGTTAAAACACCATCCCAAGGCATATGAGGCTCATCATCCTTGGTCTCTCATGTAGATGAAAATGGCACGTCCCCTACAGATACTTCCTGGCCTATTTGTTCACCCTAGCACTTTCCATCTGGGCTTAAAGATTTTTCATCTTTAAGATACAATGGGTTTGGTGCACAAAAGCAATTGCAAGGCTGCATCAGTGCTAAGAAGAGAGCAGGCAGGATGTGGTGTCTCTGCACTGTGCCTGCAGAGCACTGCCGGCCCATCCGTCCTGAGGCATGTGTTTGCATAAAAACCCCTTCTCAGTTGGCATCCCCACTCCATCCCGTCCTGCTAACTGAATAAGGATCACATGGATGCTTCCTGAATGGGCTTTTGTAAGGCACTAATTTGATAGACTCGGGCATCTTCCTGTAATGAATGTTCCTGAGGTAAATGAAGGTGAATTTGCATGGGTAGGTGAAGGGAACAGGGCAGGACTGCTGGCAGATAGCAGGAGGGATAAATTAAACACTTTTGTTCCCGTAAATGCTGCATTTGTGTTGTCTGTCTCCCTAGCTTCTACCTGTGCTGAGTTTTGAAGGTGGCTGCGTTCTTCCTCCTCACTATTTTGGTGACAATTTTTTCAATTTCATATTCTGCATCTGTTCTGCTGCTTTTGGGTTTGGGTTTTTTTTTTTGTTTGTTTGTTTCTTTGCTAGTTTCTTCCCTCTGCTCTATGTCCTCTTTCTTCCTGAAGAGCCACATACTGCAGTGTGTAAGGGAGAAGCACAGAGACTGGCTGTATCTCTCTGCGCTGGTGTCACAGGACATACTAACCAATTCCCTGCTTTTTCTTTGAGGGAGCCATATAGGAGCAAGAAGGAAAGGTAGCAAAGGGTAAGCACCACTGGGAGAAACCAGGTCAGAGACTGAGAAGCTGGGTGCAGATGTGATAGGCAGGCAGGCAGGGCCCTTTTGATGAGACATTTCCAAGAGGCTGTAGATGACAGCTGTGGAGATGACCTTGTTGGGTGGAGTCTTGCACTTCTCAGTGCTTTGCACTTCTAGAGTGCTGCTGAGGTAGTCTCACTTTCTGAGTCAGATATGTCCTTTTTCTTTATACCAGAGGAGTCTTTACAATTCGGGTCCCCAACTAATTTGGTCTCCCCTGAGATTAAATGCTTTGCCGTGGTGGAGGTGGCATTGGAAGCTGTTCAACCTGTAGATGACTCTGTAGAGAACCCAAATCAAATACAATTACTGCTGTTAATATGTAAGGTATAGTGCATCTCACAGCACCCCATGAGGAGTTCTTCAGGTTTCTGTGGTACCATGGTCACAGCCTGTGTGTGACCATGAATTTAGATTTGGACCCAGTGTAACATACCATTGAGAAGAGATGGGCATTGCACTTTTGGTATTCAGCAGAGGGTGGACTAGGCTGGAAGACGCTCATGCAAGAGGTCCACCCTGATCAGGTAATACCTGTACAGTGTCATCCTGTGGGAGACCAGAAGAAATAAAATCCTTTTGATTTTGGGTAGAAAGCTCAGGTCTGTAAATCAGCTTATTCTGTTGACTTATCTAGTCATTTTCTTCAGTCAGGTTTCCCCACTCTTAAACAACACAATGATGGAGGCTCAACTGTTGACCCCAGGATAATACTCTCCAAGGTGACACTACCTGATTCATCATCAAGACTAAGATCCTTAGGGAGCTGCTAGGAAGTCAGGTGGGAATGGGGCATCCACAAATTGTTTTTAAAAGCAATTAAGCAACTTAATAGTAAAAGTGTCTCTAAATTATTCTGAATGTTTGGCTTATTAAGGTTATTAGCCCAGGTCCTTGTTTGTTCTGGTGAAGCCTGAAACCATACTGGCTAGTTGAACTGGACAGTGCCTTGGCAGAGTGTTTGCCTTGCCAGCAAGCTGGGTGGGAACTCTTTGCCTTGGACAGGTCAGTATGGCCTCTCACCTCGTGTTTATGACACCTCCTTTTTCTTTTGGAGGGTCTTCTCTTCTGTGTGCTTGCTTTCTGTTTTCCCCCCAGCACTCACTCTGTGCAGACCACATTTTGGAGTTGTCCTCAGAAGGACATTCCTGTGTGTCTCAGTTGTACATAATCGATCCTTTGTTAGGGCATTTCAGTTAGGTGTCCCTGAAGGGTGAGCAACTCTGGTCAGGAGCAACAAGACTTTCTTGCTGTGATTGTTCACCAGCCTGGCAACTCATAAAAGTGCTGTTTTTCTTCACCTCAGTTAAACTGCTAACATGTCCCGGCATGCACAAGATGCGGAGGCTAAATAAACCCAAAGGGCTCATTGTTCAACAAGGTAAGTCATCCTAAGAGGCCAGGCATTAGATGGTTTCAATGCTTCCCTCTGTTGTTTGTCAAGGATCAAACAGTGAGGTGATGTGGCAGAACAGTCCATAGCATAAACAGAAAACACTGTGTCCCAGTTCTCCATAAAGGCCCAAGAATAGCCAACTTGGTGCTGGTTGATGCTGAACCATCCAAAAGACTTTTTCTGTGGGTTAAATTGAGCTCTCTGCATTTAAGACCTTCTGGAATATCTCCTTTTGCTGTTAAGTTTGGCCCTTGCATTGCTAACAGTGTTTAACAAGCTAAAAAACACAGGGTAAAATAGTTACACATAGAAATAAGACATAGGAGTAATAGAAAAAACAAGCATCGATTCGATCTGTGTCTGAGTTCATCCAGACCATATGGAAGCTGTGAATTTTAAGCAGGCAGCTGAGAAAGAAAATGGTAGCAATTTTAAAAGTTTGTTTGAAAGTATGAAATTGAGAACATACTTATAGGTCAAGCACACTTGAGTGCTGAATCACCAGCACATCAGAGGCAGGAGAAGGAATGGGATGCTGAGGTCTAAACTGGAAGGTTTATTTCCCAGGATGTGAATATTTTGTCTAATGCATAAGGAGATGGAAAGGTGAAGAAAGGCCACAGGCATACTAATTCCTTGCAAATTGAACTGCCATCTTTGCCTCTGCCCAGTTTTAGCAATTGTTTGGTGCAGACTACATCCATCCATCTTCATGATAGCTGGATTAAATTGCACAATCATTATGAATGCCATTTGCAAGCAACTCTCATTGCTGCTCCCGGCCTCTGCCCGGTAAAACGTGGCTCCAGAGTCTTGGCGCTAACGTCGTGGAACTGGTCAATCAGAGAGTATTTTTATGATGCTGGTTGCCTCACCTTTTTATTCCATCATTCTGCTAAATCACTGTACTATAAGTAAGAAATCTTCTAGGACAGGACTGGTAATTCAAGATCCTGTGATGCAACATGACTAGAGAATGGTTCTTTGTATTGTACAAAGCGAGGAATCCTTCAACTAAGATTTCACTTCTAGCCTTGGGGGGAACTTCTGCACCAAAAACTACAGCTTTGTTCTCACAAAGCCTCCCAGGTAGGTTGGTAGTAGTTCCTAAATATAGCCTGCCTATGGTGGAAAATTACACTGTTAGAAGGAAGCTTTGAAGACCTGTAATAATTAAGATGCAATTGAGCACATAATGTCAACAGAGAAGCATGGACCAGCAGACAGTGTCAGTGAATCTCCTAAGTGTTGCAATTCCTCAGGCCCACAGCCTAACTTAATGAGCTGCCCTTTGGTATCATTGCTTCTTCCCTCCCAAAGCCTGAACAGCTGAATGTATGGTGACAGAAGTGATCCAGCAAGGAAGAAAAATGGTACCCCTGTGTTTTAGAAAAGAGGCTGAGTACTGTCTGAGTCACAGCACATGAAAGAGACACTCCAACATCCCCCAACGGTCCCATCCCACAGTAACAGTACCACTGCTGCTCTCCTCTCTGGGGAACTGCTGTTCTTGGTGACTGCTGCTCACCATGAACATCTCTAAAAGCCCCTCTGCCATCATCTGTAAATGGTGACCCACAAGCCACTCTCAAGGGAAACTAATGATATTAACCCCTGCCTTTCTGCCTTAATATCAGTTTATTCTTTCTTTCAGGTCCATGTCTCTTAATTTTCACCTACCACTGCCCACCATGCTGGAGAAAACGTACAACCCTTCTATTACAGAATCATAAAAAAGCTATAGCTGGAGGGAATGCAGCAACAATAGAGATAACCACAGTCTTCCTGGGACAGTTCTGAATTTTGGTGCCTCTTGAAGAAGCCATATGAACACTACTTGCCCATCTTCACCTCAATTTGAAGTGCCTGATAATGCTCTACTGAGTCAAGGTGAGGAGGAGAAGATGGATGAGTAAGTAAGCATATATGTGCTCTTCACTGATTTTTTTTTCTGATTATCACAGGAGGTGGTGGCTGTGCTAAAGAGACTTACTGGAGGCTTTAAAAATTATTTTATTTCATTCAGTTCCTGGAACCAAGCTGATACTGATGGTTGTCATTGTGCAAGGACCCAGAGGAACTGAACTGAGTGTCATGTTTGTGAGTGAGCTCACAGAATCACAGAATGCCAGGAGTAGGAAGGAACCTCAAAAGATCATCTAGTCCAACCCCCTGCCCAAGCGGGATCACCTAGATTAAAGCACACAGGAACGTGTCCAGATTGGTCTTGAATGTCACCCATGAATGCTTCCCATTGTGGAACAAGAGAATGTGACCACTGATGTCTTCATAGACTCCCTCTTGCTCTGGAGACCGAGTTGAGTAAGTGTTGCAGAAAATGTGTTGTGACATTACCATTTGCCAAGTAGCAACTTCTTTTTCTCTGCTACCACTGATGAAAGAAAAAAAAAAACCTCCTTTATTGTCATCAAGTGCTCTGAATAGCCTGTCTGATCAGCCAGAGATTTGATTTAGTAAGGAGACTCTGTGCTAGCAGTGTATGGGCACTATATCCCAGCTTTTTACCCCTGTGTGCCCCTGTTATCCATTCCACAGTCCTGCCATGCTCACTCTGTGCTCCTCTTTCTTACATCTGTGCAGGGCCCATGTCTTGTAGATGATATGTCCAGGGAATGTGTGTTATGTTTCCCTTCTGTTCACATGACTCTGGGAATGTTTGTTCCTTCAGCAGTTAGTTATGAAATCCTGTGAAAATGTAGGGTGTGCAGTCAGTGGGAATCTCCAGGCATCTATATAAAAGGGGCTATGTATTTTTTAAAAAAATATTTCTTTCTGGGGGGTCATAAAGAAGCATCCTTTGCTCAAGGGCTTTGTCATCCTGAGTTGCTTCTTGGAAAGAAGCAAGAGCTAGTGCTTATACTGTTGCCAGTCATTTTGTTAAGTATTCCCCCAGGAGATGCTACATACCTTTGGTGTGGGCTCACTTTGGGTGTTGGCTGCCTCTATCCCTGCTTGGTGCTTTTTCTCTCTCTGCTCTCCCAGTGCCTTACAACCCTACCAGCATTAAATGGCATCTTTTGAATACTCTTGGCTGACACAAGCTGCCTTAGTTGTAGTTGCTGCAGGGATTGGGAAGGCTCCTCAAGCAAAGAATGTTCAGTCCTTGGGGTCATGGAAGCTAGCCAGGAATTTCTGCTCTCCCATTCCCAGGGGCATGAGGAGCCTGCAGAGAAAAACCAAAGGTGACCATTTCTTCAGTTTAAATGTCATTGACCTGAATTGGAGACATTTTCCAAGACTTCTTAAGATCAAGAGAGCACTTCTGGAACTATGACTGATGGAGAAGCAATCATTTAAAATTATACAGTCCTAAAATGCAATATAGCAAATTATCATTTGAAGAAAAAAAGAAAAGCATCAAGCAGCATCTCTTTAAAGCTTTCAGAGCTTCCCACCCCTGCCTTTTACATGTGTGTGGCTTGTTCAGTGAGGAAGTTGGATATTAAATGGCCAGCTATCATTTCTTGGCTGTATGAACACAAACAATCAAAATAGGCCAAAAAGTCAGCTATATGATCACTGAGGATGGTGTGTTACTTAAAAGTGGAAAGGAGGTGACAGAGGGACTAAAGCTGTCTCTTTTCTGTAAGAGTGATATCTTAACAGCTCTCATGGGAGGAAGGACATGTTCAACCTAATAGGATAATGGAATAATATGTTGAACATATCAGCTTTGATACAGACCAGCTGGTGGCTGTAGACACAAATAACCTAAGGAAAACAAATTTGAAATGTTTCAGGAAATGGCTATATGCATGCAGTGCCGGGGGGGAGGGGGGTAGTGGTGAGGGGGTATGTGGGGCAAGAGGGTGCCTTGTGTGTAAAAGAAAAAAAAACAAAAGCCCCTCTTTTTGGCTGTGGGAGGACTGTCTCATTCTTGGAAAGGACTACATTCCATCCTTACTGATAGTTGGAGTTATAAATCTAGGACTGTCTTCTCCTCTGGACCCACAGAGTTCTGCACTGTGAGGTTGGACCAAAGGTCCAGTATGGAGACTGGTTGGTAAACAAAAAAATCCCCAAACCAAACAAAACACCCTCCTACAGTTACTGTTAGAAATTTCCTCAGAAATTATTGCTACGGTAGCTATTGCTCAGCAGGAAAACTATCTCTGCCCACAGGTTCTCCACAATCTCTTTCCTTCCTTCTTTTTGCTGCCTTTGTGGGTTTTTAATCCATCTTGTCTTTTCATTTCTACCCAACTAGCTTAAATTGCAGTCTGTAGACTGCTGTCCAGCAATGAAATGGTTAACACAGACTTTTTATTTCTGCCTCTTCTTTTCCCTTTGAACAGTTGGTCTTTGAGTTTTGGAGCCTAGTGAGACACCTGGGTGCAAGGTAACTGCTCTTCTCAGAGCTTTGATTTCAGGCTCTCTGCAGACCAGCAGATGCTATTTCAGCTGCTCCATTCTATTCACATATGGATTATTTTCTTTGAAACCGTGAAAGATAGAAATTTGCTTTTCTTTCTAAATTAAAGCTCAGATTCTGAACTGAGGCACATCAGGCAAACCACAGCCAGTTGGTGGATGAATGCATAATCATATAGGTAATACCCTTCTTTCTGTGCCTGCCAAAAGTTTCATATTGTGTCTCCAGGGAACCTGCAAGTCTGTTCTGTGCCTACAACCCAACTGGCCAGATTTCACTATGTTGTGTGACAACCATAGCAGGTGACTCCAATTCACGCTGCTGTGGCCAGGAGCAACGTGACACAAAAGACAGTATCAGTGATGTAAACTGCTAGCCAGCCTTTGAAAGGTGCTGAAGATACCAAAGGTCTTGGAGAGGCCAGTCAATCCACCCCTTCTCCCCTTGGTCACTGCAGATGCACTCTTGCCCTGGCATGTGTGTGGTCGCTCTCTCTTCTAAGTCTACAGCTTATGCCACTCCAAGTCAGCACAAGGACAGCAGAATGTGCTAGACTCTTCATAAATGCAGCCTCTTCTTCCTCGTTTGCCAGCAGCGTATCAGCATCAAGTAACACTTTCTTTTGCAAGAGTGCCGTGGGTAAAAGGTACGCTAATGAGAGACACTCCATTGACGAGTTATTTCTGGCACAGACAGAGCTGGAAGGAAGTCAGCATTACACACAGACACTCTTTGGCCTGGGAAGGTCTGGGAACCCTTTAAATACTTGGCTCAGAAATGACTCTTTTCCTTTTATCTAGATTTTTGCTTTCCTGTTAATTAAACTTCTGTTTTGTCTTCCTCATGCCCTTTTGCCAGCATCTAGACTTTTCATGAAGACACTAGTTCAATAACCATCATTTATAGTGTCAAGCTTAGGTTACTACTGTTTGTTTGCCAAGTGCAGCTGCAACTGTCTGCCCAATTTCACATGTTGCTGTGAGCCAGAGATACTGGCCTTCAGTACATGAATGTGCTGCTGAGGGCTCACAGTGTCCCTTCCATGAGCTGTCCTTACAAAATGTCATGCTTTGCTGTCTTCCCACAACGTGGGGAAGAAAGAAAAAAAAAAAGAGCTTGTTTACAGTGGACACTCTGGATTGCAGTGGAGTCTGCAGGTCCAGTGAAATATTACTTCTGGTTAGCACCTCATATGGATATTCTCACTGTGGGATAATAAGAGAATGCTACTTCATGAATAAATCCTAATGCAGATCAGGTCATTTTGAACCAGAAATCTCCAGTCTGGGTGTCAATGCAAGTCCCTGTACATAAACTCCTGAATCATAGAATGTTTTGGGTTGGAAGGGAACCCTAGAGGTCATCTAGTCCAAACCTCCTGCAGTGAGCAGGGACACTGCTAACTAGATCAGGTTACTCAGAGCCCCATCCAATGTGGCCTTGAATGTTCCCAGGGATGGGGCCTCCACCACCTCTCTGGGCAACATCTTGAGGAACTGGGGTTCCTGGGTGCCCAGGGGTATGTATAATTTCATTGGGCAAATTCAACTGAAGGTTTGAAACCCTCTTTCCCACTTCTTAGCAGAAACCACCTCCCACCCCCTTTCTCCCACATCATGTTGCAGCAGCGTGATCCCACAGATGCTCCCTTTTTTCTTCCCTTCCCTGCCACCCAAATCACACTGCAGCCTTAGCTACTTCTGGTCTCTGGGAGCCATGAGTTGAATAGCTATGAGACTACTGGGGAAGTATTTTAATACATTCTGTCTTTGAGCTAGTCCACACAGTCTGCACTGGAGGTGCTTTTTTTGGCAGCGTCTGTAGCAATCTAACAAGTTCTCCATCACAATCCTATTGGTAGGAGGGGTCTCATCCTTTGTTGGGGACAGGCCTTACTCTAATTTCTTGGTCCACAGTTCAAATGCCCTCCCAGAAACGTTAGTGGATGTTGTTCTTCCCTTTGTGGTGCCACATGTGAAACTAAAGATGAATGTAGCCCTTTATTGACTGCTGTGTGCAGGCTTTGATCTGCCTGCAGAATATTCTGTGCCTATTCTGTGTCTACAAATTCTTCATTAGGCATTCAGGTCAGTGGGCTTGCTGAAGGAACAAACCTCTCCAACCTCACTCTTGAGTTGCTTCAAATAACATCAAACTCAACCCATACAACTGTGGGCCAGGGTGGTGTGTGGAATCTTTTAACACTACTTTGTTACTAGCCAAGCTGTTAGCCAAGGCTGTCTCACCTATAAAATAATGGGTATTGTGCTATATAATAAGCATACCTGAAAGAACTTACAGGTTTTTGCATTAAATAATTTTTCAATGATCCTTTAAATCTTTTTCATAAGAGCAATGTAAGGCTCCTGTGTTCTGAATTAATTTTTTTTTAGCTTGGATGGCTCTGAGGTAGCTTTCTGGATTACTTTACACTAAAATTCTTTATAGAGGGCTAAATGACTGAAAATTATCCTTTTCAGAATTTCAAATAAGTTCCCACTGCTTTCTATATGATATACCTATCAACCCTATCAAATGCTTTTTCAGAGTTTATGGAAACTCAGAGGAGAATCCCTTAAGGATTTTCATCTTACCCATGTGATAAATTCAAGACCATCTTTCTCAAAACCAGATTATTCAATCCTAAATTATATGTCTGCTAATTCCATTCTCTAACACTCTTGCCAGGAATCTGGCAATATGGAAATATCATGTTCCAGGCATTGCCTCATGTCTCCAGCTCTTACACTTTGAATGTCTCATTTCTGCAAGGAGTGAAACAAAAGATCTTTCTCCTACTACAAAGGGAGGGACATCTTCCTCTTCCCAGATTATACCTAATATTCATTCATTTGGGTATAGACTACTACCCACTTTGATGAAGGATTAGAACATTCTATTTATAGTAGGTGCTTAAAGACCGGGCTTCCTGAACCCGTGGAAAACAAATGCGCCAGATTTTATTCTTTTGTTCTTTTAATAAACTGTCCATGAGATTCTTCCCCTCCCCTCCTTTCCTGGTGGTTTACTTGCATTCTTATATGTCCAGTGCTTTTTTTTTCTTCTGTCTTTGTTCCAGTTTATCAGCAATTTACACACAGTTGTCTCCCAGACCGCACGATTTCAACAGCAAAAATAACGCTGACCTTTTGAGCCCACTAGCAATCTTGGTGGTGGTAATTTAGCAGAAAGTTATAGTAATGAACATGAATGGTGCTCTTAAATGTTAGATCATTAAACGTGTTTTATGAGTGTTTATTGCTTCTTTAATGCACTTCCTGTACACCAGGGAGATAGCCATATTCCAGGGGAGAATGAAGTTTTTAACTGGCAAAAGTGGTCAATTTGTGCGACTCTTATGGTTTCAAAATATAAGTCCAGGTGTGATTTAGTCAAAGCAAGCAAGAATATTTCTAGCTAGAAAGACAATAGTGCTAATGGCAGAAGGACTCTTCCAAAGGTAGGTTAACTTTGAAAACTGTGAGCTGTGCTTTTCCTGAGAGAGGGAGAGGAAGGTGACTAAAAACTTGTATTTCACTGCCCCAACCTGGGGCTGTTTGGGGACTGCTTTGGTCCCAGGCACGCCTGAGAGAAGACAAAATGTATTGTCAACAACAAATTTCCTCAGTTTTCAGCCACTTCCCCTTATCCAGCCTTCAGAAAGGCAGGAAACCAAGAGCAGATGACACTAAGCCAGCTATATGGGATTTATAAATAGGCTCTCCAGCTCTGTAGGTGATCGTACCTGTGGCTTTTGCAGAGTTTCATGGAAAGGCAGGGAATCTAAATGCAGACCAGAATTTTTCATTGATATCAGAACCCTCAGCTTTGCTTTGGTGTGTACAGATCCGTTTCTAAAACTGAGAAGAAAACTTGAAAAAAATTAAACTGAATTAGGAAAAGAGCTGTGTCTGTAACAACTGTAAAGGCCAAAAAAAACCCAAATCCAAAACCTCAAACTCATACCCTTACCCTCCCTAACTTAGGTGTTATTAGCAAGAGGTCATGGTACAAAGAATGACTTCAAAACAGAGAATGTTGGTTTTCCTTCACCACAGCACCCTTAAAGCTTTTTGTCTCAACGTATAAACCAAAGCAGGACAGAAACAAAGGTTACTGTTTTCCTTATTTTAGCTGTTCATTAAGTAGCATGAAGCTAGTGTTTTATCTTCTCCCTCTGTTTTAGCCCAGTCTCCTCTCACAACTTGTATTTTGCTAATTACCCTTCATTGCTCATTTTTCACACTTGAAATGTTTTGAATCAGGTGTACTCCAAGACAGTTGTTTTATATCTCCATATGAAGCAAGGGAAACCTGTATTTGAGGTGCAGTGATGTTCAGATCTATTTCAGTGACCTATTCTGTAGTACAATTCAGTACTTTATTTTGTGGCCACTGGAAAAGGACAGCGTAGAAGGTCATTTTAAAGGGTGCTGCAGCATCTAGAAAGCAAGCTTAGACAGAGCATCAATATCATGTGGCCTTGCAGGACGTGTCTGGGCCCACGTCCACCTAAAGCCCTTGACAGATGTTAATAACAAGCAGCACGACCCTGTGGGTGATTTGAGACAGTTATTGCATTAAGGACATGAGTTATTTCATTTATTTAGGAACTCTGTGTGACCCATTGCAATGACAGGAGAGAAAGTGTCTGGAAACATGATTAGCATGATAGTAGCAGGGTTTGGAAGAAGCTGGGAGTTTCAGGGGGAGCATAGGTCCTTACTACTAACTTAGGAAGACAGAAATGCTGCCTGCAGTCCTGCCTGAAACGTGATGCTGTTCAGCCTTCACTCCTATCTTGGGTTACAGTGGAAAGACTTTGTTTGTTTGTTTAAATCTTTTCTTGAGTCTTACCCAATTTTAGCCTGAACTCTAGATATTTGGCTCTTAAATTCCATCTCCAGGGTGCTTCTGACTAATGCCAGGGTGCTATTGTGGGGGTTTACAGGAACTCTTGGGAACAGTCTTGCAGCACAGAGTGTGTGGACCAGTTTGAGCTGTGAAGATGATATTGGTACAACACAGGGTTTCAACACAGAAGCTCAAAAGGACTGGGTTTTTTCTGTACAGATTGCACTGTGTGGTCCTGACTTCTATATCCAGCTTTCTGGACCACCCTGACTGAAGGCAACAGAGATGAAAAGCGTGCATATTTCACAAAGGTTTTGTAGAAATTTCCCCTTGATTTAAAGAACTTTTGTTCCAAAAAATACTTGTTTTCCTCTAACCTGGTTATTACAGCCTGGGTTCATACCAAAAGGTTCAGCTATTTCCCAAAACAATTACTTTGTCCAGGTAATACAGAAGTGGAAAGAAGTTTAAATACAGAGGTTTGAAGAACTCAAAACCAGAGCAGGGATCTGGATTCAAGCATCACACTTAACAGGTAATTGCAATGACTGAGGTAGAACGCTCAGACTTAAATCCAAGCTTTCTAATATGCTTTGTCTGGGATATGGAAGACATCTTCCTTTATTAGGTTACTTTCCTGCTCAACATTAACATTTTGTGCTTTGAAGGTTTATTGTGTTGGCTAGAGTTATACCTTTATATACACGTAGTCCCTATGGAATAGCCTGAACTCCTTTCATCATTATTAGTAATTCCAGCCTTGTCATTTCCTATTCACGCAGTCACTGCGTTGTTGCAGGATGGTTGATACGGTGCACAGGAAATGTACTGTTTTTTCAGGTCTCGACTGTTCGTGAGTATTCCTTTCAGGGACTTTAGTTTTATTGCCATGAAGTCTATTTCCTACATGTAGTACAATTTACTAAATTACAAACAAACAAGGTACCAATAGAGAAGTCAGTGAAAGTTCACACTAAGAATAGAAGCTTGAAGAGAAAAGTTCAGTTATGTGACCTTCTTCAGGAGCTGGATACAAAATAGACCTGCTATTTTTCCCTTTAATTTGTAGTCTGGGCAGAAAAGAACGTGTGCAGCTCCCAGAGAAACCCAGGCCGTTCTGTTTGTTTCTCTCAATCCTCCAGAAATGCTTTATCTGGTAGTTGACATCTGAGTAAGCTGATAGGGAAATTAACTTACTCGGTCTTATAATTTCCCTCCTGTATTGTCAGCTGATTTTTGCACTGATCTCCTCTCATTATGCAATGTTCAAAGACCTGGCAGCCAAGAAAAGGACAAAATTTTACTGATATGTGCCTTAAAAAGTGGCCATTAAAGTAAATTCAGGTGAGAAATACCATCAGTCCCTGCTTATTGTTGCCCTTCAGAAAAATAATTCCAAAGAACAAGGTTATAGTCACAAACAGGGAGATATTAGTCTGATGAATACAGGGAAAATTTAGAATTCACTAGCTATCAAGATTTTTTAAAAATTCCTTCCTTTCAAATGATGTTTTTTTTTTCTTGTCTTTTGTATTCACCATCTCTGATTAATAGCATACTAATTATCCCTAACTTTATCTTACCTTGAAAATTCCCCCAAAGACTAAAGGTTTTTCCCAATTTCTGTCTAAAGAGATAGTCCACTCTTCAGCAATAATTCCAAAGAGTTCCTGCTCCTAACAAATCAGAGCAGTACATCTGTCCATCTGTCCATAGCAGACATGTCCATCTGTCCATGTCTCTGGCATACAGAACATTGCTGCATAACTTCTTGGGTTAAAATGTCTGGATTAGAGCAAAAGAATCACATTATCTCAAAATGCCTTGATGAAACCAGGTTATCTCTGGACACTTTCTGTGTAAAGTTAAATATTAGACATTCTCTCCCTGATATCCTTTTTTTTTTAAATTTAGCCTAAAAGGCTTAATATTTAACTGAAAATAGCTAACAACATCATTTGCTAAGTACTTAATGTTGTTACATCTTCCAGAAGATACATAAAACAGTGCTTAAACTTGGTATGTTTAGACCTGTGTAGCCATCCTTGGACTTGTAACTGGTTTTCTCATTCAAATGAAGTGCCTATGTTCTGATTTTCAGTCAGATTTTGAAATAAAAGGCACAGAAAATAGTTTAGTGGGAAGTACTGATTTAAATGGGGTGTCCACTTGATACCTGCTGAACAAAATATCCTTTATTGAGATATGCTTTTCTTTGTCCCCGGATCAAGGTCCTAATTTGTTTGATTGTGACTGACATTAACTTTGGGTTTGGGGTGAATTCCCAATTACATTAGGCCTTGAATCTATGTTGAAGAGATAATTATTTTTGATTACTGGCTCCTGTTCAAAGTGTTATTGCAAATAAAATGCGTATCTGTGAAAACCAATGCCATTTTAGATGTCTTTCCTATTTCTAAGTCTTTCTGTTGGATGGTACCTTTGTAAAAAGCTCCCAAAGATGTCCTGATTTTAGATTAATTATTTCTGAGGCTGAGGAGTTGGTCCAGAAGTGGCAAGTAGCCAGGAATAGCCACATACTTGCCTCTGTCACCCTTTGGGGTACCTCAGGGCTAGTCAACAGAGCACAGGGCTCACATTCCCAGCGGCCCTCAAGGGGATCAGCCGTGCTGGTCCCGCATGCGGTCGCGGGGCTCCGCGGCCAAACCCAGCCGTGCACCGGCCGCCGCGGCCGAACGCCTTGAAACCCCTGAGGCGAGCAGCGCGCCCGCCAAAACCCCGCTGAGGAGAAAAGGGCGTGTCCCGGCACGGACCGCCTGTGGGTAAAGTTCGCGGAGGCGCGCGCGTGCCTTACGGTCAGCGCGCACAACTGCGCGCCTCGCCTCGCCCGGCTCTGCGCCGCGCCATGGCGGAAGGCCTGGAGTCGCTGGAGTCGTGCTTGGAGCAGCACATCCCGCCCGAGGAACTCGCTGAGGTGAAGCGGATCCTCTACGGGGGCGCGGCAAGGTGCGCAGCTAGAGCGGGCTCGCCTCCCTCCACCCCGAGGGGGGTGTCCCGTCTCGTCTCCCTCCTCGGTCTCGTCGGGGGATGCCCAGCCTGGCAGCAGGGGGAAAGGTTTCGGTTTGAGGACGGGTTCGCAGGGCACAGGGCTGGGCTGAAAGGAAAGAGAAGGGTAGAGCCTGTGGTGTTTGTGGTAACGCGGTGAGGTTAGGCTGCGGCGAGATAACTGGGGTAGTTTGGAGGTCACCCGAGTTTGGGAAGTGGTAGGTAGCGTGAGGAGGTGGCTGCCTGGAATGAACTCCCAAGGGGGTAGTTTTGAGGGGCAGCTGGGGTGGTTGTAGTTTTGGGGTGAGGGAGAGGGAAAAGTAGGCATCTAACATGGTGAAAAATACCTTGGAGGAAAGAGTAACCTGAGGGGTGGCAGATGAAAGTTTGTAATGTGATCCTTGGTTTTGAAGCAAAGCAATAGTGTCTGTAAGTCACAGAGAACCCTGAGAGTTCTCTGCCATGGAGAGCAGCAGGATTTGCAGGTGACCTGGCTACCGACTGTCCCTTGTCTGATGGCTGTGTTTTGGGCATGAAGCTTGGGTGTCTCCGCAGGGGTGGGTGGTGTTTGCATACAGAACAGAGAATGAGAAGATCTCATCTTGAAATAACTTTTTTTTTTTTTCCCCCTCCACGTTCTATCCAGAAAACTTAATTTGCCAGCTGCTGCTCTATCTAGAGCTCAGGAAAGAGATTTTGAGCTACAGGGCTATGCATTTGAAGCCGCTCCAGAGCAATTGCGAAGGCCACGTATTGTTCGAGTAGGACTGGTACAAAATAAAATTCCACTTCCCACAGACACAGCTGTGGCAGTCCAGGTACACAAACTGGGGTCTGGGCTGTTAGCACATAACTCTTCCTCTACTGGCTTGCAGAATAACTCACTTCCACTGTTGATATTAGAAACTCCATCGTGAAATGTCTGCCAACTGTTGGCAACATAGGACCCATCACTGTCCCAATATAGCACACTAAGAAATTCAGATGACACATTTGGTTTTATTCTCAGAAACATCTCTGGTGTTTACCTAGTGAATTGCCTAACCTGTTTGCAGTTTTTCCAAAGCTAAATATTTAGTCACCGATTTTGCTTCTAAAATGAAACAGAAAATCATTTACCCGAAATCAAAAGAGACAGCCACTCATGGAAACCACAGGTGCAGTTCTTGTTTTAATTGAGAAATGTTCCATTATAGGAAAATCCATTAGAGTAAACACAGATTAATAAAGCTGTGTTCATTATTCTTTGTGCAGCAGTAAACAGAATCTTGTGACAGCCTGACTGTCATCTCCTAATGTCTTGGACACAAAAGCACTGAAGTGACATGTATTTAAATAGACTCCTAAAGGCACCTCTAAAAAAAGTGAAGACAAAACCACATTTGTAAAAACCCTTGGAGGAGTAGCTTTATTCAGTGACAGGACAGAACATTTCTGAAGTAATTTTTTTTGAATGATTACCAGTCACACATGCAAGTAATTTAGTTGGTGTATGGATCAAGTTTGTGGATTCTTTGTAGCGTTTGTTAAAAGACTACAAGTTATGTTAATGATTTGGTCTTATAAATGACTATTTAACAGTTTTTGTAAATCAGTGTACAATTGTTAAGTTCATAGGTCACTGCTGACTTGTCTTGGAGTAGAGTGTTTAGGTTTTTTTAATTAACCCCTGGGAGTATCAACATGAAATGCTATACCTATGTATATCTTTAAGTAGATTAAGGAAAAAAAAACACTTTGAAATAATGTTTTCTGACTAATTAACAAGTGCTTTGACTTTTTTCTTAGTAGCAATCATTTATTTAGCTCTTTAGACACAGTGATTTAGAAAACAATTGGGAGTTAGTAACTTATAGAGAATGTACAAGATCCACGTGTACGAGCAGGATTTGGAGATAAGCAAGGAAACGGACTATCCTTACCTTGCTTTTTAAAATTCTGAGTACTTGACTTGGAGTTCAGGTTTACTTAACATCATTCTGTAGGTTGTTCACAATGAGCAGCAAAATTACTTTTTTTCATGATTTTGTGAAGATTTTTTTAGCTATTTGCAAGTCAGTCATCAGTGAATTGCCATATATTTAAAAGTTGTAACCATGGAATTAAAGTTCCATGTTGGTTTTCTTTATTTTTGATAGATAAATGCTTAAAAAAATTGTATCTAACTCTATTGTCAGTGCTCAGTTATGCTAACTTCTTGAGTTATTCCCCTGAAAGAAAAGGGACTAAGTATAGAACAAGATAAATTTAATCTGAACAAAGCTTGTAAAACCTGGCTATTAATATACAAGTGAGTTAGAACATACAATATTTTTTATATCAATCAGGTTGCTGCACTACACAGACGAATTGAAGAGATTGTGGAAGTAGCTGCAGTGTGTGGGGTCAACATAGTTTGTTTCCAGGAAGCTTGGAGTGAGTATTTTCTGTGATTCCTTCTAGACTGTCAGAAGTAGAGTTCCTTCTATTTTATCAGGTATCCTAAAATAGAAATATGTCTTGTAAGTAAACAGCAAAGATCTTCCAAGATTAAACAGTTGACTTTACTGATTTTCTTTCTAAAGGTAAAATAACAGTCTTAGCAGAACTGTATGGAGGATATATGTGAAGTCTGTTATATTGAAGACTGCAGCAGTGATACTTGTTGGTGTGTTCTGTCATCCTTTGTCTTCGTTTCCTTTTTCTTTCTTCTAAAAATTTTTTTTAGACAAGTATTAAAATTTTAAAATCTAATTTTATTTAAACTGGAGCCATTGAGGCTTAATTGATGCCAAAACCAAAAGGAGTCATGAAAACAGGTTTTTCATAGAAAGTGTGTGCTAGTGACTAGGTGTATCTTGGATTTTTACCTCCAATAAGACTTCACGAAGTGCATTACTTCTTTTCTGCTTTGCTCTGTGCGGATCCAAAACTACTTGCCCTTGCTGAAAATATTTTTAAATAGCCTTTTGCCTTTAAATAAGGGAAACAATTGAATTAGTTGTAAGTGCTTAATTTACCTGCATTCAGGCAAACAATGAGTATTTTGAATGGCATGAACACTCCTGTAAATTTTTACTTCCATTGGTACTTTCCAGCTATGCCCTTTGCTTTTTGTACAAGAGAGAAGCTTCCTTGGACTGAGTTCGCCGAGTCAGCAGAGGATGGGCCAACAACAAAATTCTGTCAAGAGGTAAAAAAAAAACCAACCAAGCAAGAAATGCTCAAGCACCCCACATCCAGCCTCCAGACCCAGCTCATAAGATGTATTCTTTATGCCACTTACAACTGAGAAAACAGAAATAAAAACCCATTACTGTCTTGCTTGATAAATAGTATGATAGTGAGTGAAGTAGAAATGGACAACTATGATTAACATTGTTTAAACTACTTTGCATTCATAGACTGCCTTGCACCATGGAAGGCAAATTAAATTACCCATTTGGCTATTTCAAAATTGTACAAGGGAGGATGATTTTTGTAATTTTCATTTAAAAGGTGTTTCTTGCCTAGGACAGTTGAGCATTAAACAACGATTGTATGAGGGTGTGAGGAGGATAATAGCCTATTCTGAACAGGGAACACTTTCACAAAAATCTTTTGCATCTCCCTGTGAAATGACACAAAATATAGGGGGCTTTTTATGGACCCAAGGAGATTTGTTATTGTCTGTGTCTGGCTGTTATTTTGCCAGAAACTGTTAATTGTTAGGGTGACAGAGTTTATTTTTGTTTCCTAGCAACTATTTTTTTAAGAAGGAATTTATTTTCTTTTATGAGTGATTGAAACAACAAAAGGCTGTTTAGATGTCAAATTTGCCCAGATATTCACTGACCTATTAAGCTTTTGTAGACAGCAATTCTTTAGTCTGATCTAGGGCAAGTGTGGTGTTGCATCTCACTATGGAATTAACAGCACTCTCAAATTTCAGGGAAATAGAGAGGAGTGATTTGAAGGAAAAGACTGTGCTAGTAAACTAGCAGTCAGAAGTTGCTGTATTTTTCACTCACACGTTATTTAACATTTATTATTCATGCATAATGCTATTTTACATCTCCCTTTTCCTTTTTTTTTTCTCTATCCCCTCCTTTTGCAAGTAATAGTTTTCACCTAGTCATGATGTCTGTCTATCTGGTATGCCACTCATTTGGTATATAGTACCACAATGGAAGAAAGGGTTGGGATCTGCCTGCTCTTACACCTGCAAATAGATACAAGCATGACTTCATAGTTTGACCACTGCTGTTAGGATGCTTTCTTATTTTCCTCTTAGTACATTTCTAGCTGAAGGATTCAGGTGGTAAGTTCTCTGTGATGTATCACCTTCAATGAAGAACCTGTGGTGATACAGGCATGCCAGTGTGGGTTAAGCATTACCCCTTGATAACAATCAGAGTAATGTTTGAAGTGAAAACTTTTTTCAATTCTTCTATATGAACAAATAATTACTGCAGGTTTCTGTATAATTGAAGAATTGTGCTCGTTTGTCTAGCTGGCAAAAAAATACAATATGGTTGTGATATCTCCGATCCTGGAGCGAGATGAAATACATGGGGGTACTCTGTGGAATGCTGCAGTGGTCATTTCTAATTCTGGAGCTGTCCTTGGCAAAAGTAGGAAAAATCACATTCCGAGGGTTGGAGACTTCAATGAGGTAAGATGCAGTGTTATGATTATCAAGCTAGTCTCACTTTGCTGTTGCTGTTCATGTCAACACGTGTTGTATCAGAGTCATATTGCCAGGAAATGTACCATATTTTTAGAAAATGTGGTTTATTATGTGACAGATCAGGCTTTTCTCAGATGAAATTATAGTTAGTTCATTTATCAATAGGGAACGATGACTCTTCAAGAACAAATAACACTGAGTCTTTGTCATGTACTCTTCCTTGGCTTGATGGAAACTGCAAAAGTATTGAGGCTCTTCAAAACAAAATTCTGTAAGTCATAGCTTTATTAAGTTAGTTGTGCATGATTGGCTCAATAGTTTTTGCATGTGTGCATGTTGAAGTTATTTGGAAGGCAGTGGTTCAGGTTTGAGCCTTATTTGTGGTCTTGATCTCTGTTTCTCTGTGAGGTTGTCTTAGAAATGATAGTTCTGCTTATGTTTCTTTGAGCAGAATCCCTTAATGCATTCTGCTCTAACTGAACAGCTGTTTTCCTGCATCTTCTGTTTACTAATCACATTACTTCTCTGAAGCCAATAGCAGTTCTTAGGCCATCCTCCAGAATCGGCTTCAGAATCTGAACTGGTAGTAAAGGCAATGTCAGAAGAAAACTGATAGATCAGAAATGTGTTTATCCATCCATAGAATCATCACAAGCAGAAAGATCAGGATTAAAAATTAACCAGGGTCTAAAAATACACTGTCTTGCCTAACTAAATCTCTCCTTGTCAGCTAAAGTGAGTAATTGAGAGTCATTTTTTCTGTGCACTGGGGTTTATATACCTGCAGTTGCTTTTATTCCCTATCTGAATGTTCCAGTCGCTGAACAGGCTTCAGAATCCAAACTGCTCGTTACTGACTTTAAAAGTTTCTTTTTAGGTCTTCAAACTTGGTGTCAAAACGTTTTGATGTGGGCTCCCAGACCTGATCAGACTGATTTGTGTTTCTATAGAGGAGGCTGTTAATAGGTTTCTGGACAATGGATTTCTAGCGCAGGCCTGTCAGGAACCAATGTTGACTTCTATCTTACTTATTTTGTTATTTAATATTTTATCAGATCTGTCTTTTAGCTCCCTCATAGAAGCAAGTAGTATTTAACCAAAACAGTGCTGTCTTTTTAGCTCATTTTGTTAGCAGAACATCACATCCATTCTTCTGAGCTGAGCAGTTCTGATAGAGGAACTTCAGAAATTGCCTGCGGACTACATGGAAAGACTATGTTCATCTCTGTTACTTTAATGTTGTTTATCAACAGAGTCAACCCCCAAGGAAAGGTTGAATATGAAGTTACTTTTTTGTGGATTGTCTGCATAGAGCAGATAGGGGAAGGAGCCTTGTTACAGTCATCGTTGTTGAATTGGTGAGAACTAAACAGAAAGGAGAAAGATACTGGTCTGTAACCTATTCAGCCACATGTGGGAGGTCATATAAATAAACAAAAATCAATCCTCCTTGAGACATCACAGTTTGTTGCTGTGGAGATGCTTGTGACCTCTGGTGAGGAATAAAGAAATAAGAATTGATGAATTCCCTGAAGCAACAGCATTTTTGTTTTTCTTCTCCTATTGTAATAAAAGAAAACTGAGAATAGAAGAAAAAAATGGAAATACATTCAATAAGTGGAATTGTTTTGAAAAAGGATTGTATGAGTGTCCACCACATGTTGTGTTCTGTATAGACATGAAAGGAGATAAAATCAGTGCCCAAGGGACTGTGCAGATGCAAGAGGCCTCATAATAAATAAGGAATATGAGATGTCACATTTACTGGGCATACTGAACCTCTTGTCCCTGGTTTCAGAAGATGATCCCCTATGGCTGTCATGCCATTCGCCTATACATAGGCAAGGCCCTGGTTTGTTCCTCAGCTGTAGCTACTTGATTTAGGCCTGGTGTAGTGGGTCTTCCTTCAAGACCTGTGGCAGTGGTTGTTAAAATGGACAGAGAGTTTCAATAAAAAGGGAATTGTTTTAGAACACACATTTCTTATATGATCAGAGGCACGTCCCATTTGTTCAGGCTGGTCGGTTATGTGTCTTGTGTTCTGTTTCCCAGATCATCACAAAAAGGTACTATAGGGAAAAAGTCTGGCTGCTCTGCAACTGTTGTGCTCCTGTGGTATCCACAGTTACTGTATTAAGGATATTGGGTAGCATGTTCCTTTCTATTTAATTTCTTGTCTGTGGTTTCTTTATCAATGACTGTTTAATCCCTTATGAACTTGATGATAATACCTGCTTTCACAAGCAGATTTTGTAAGTGCAGGGCCTACTTCATGAAATAGTTACTTTGGTTAAAAACAAGAGTACAGTTTCAGTCAATAGACGCTGCTGCTGCTTGTTTTTTTCTGTATCCATCTTATCCACTGCCTTTGTGCTTTTGCCAGTCTCATTCATAACATCGCCTTCAGCCTTCTGTCTGCAGATTGAAGAGCCTTTTTAGCTTCTTCTCACAAGGGAGCTGCCCCATCCCCTTCATTGTTTCAGTGGCCTTTGTTTATTCCATCTCTAGTATATCCTTGCAGAGATGCAGACACTAGAATTGCCTGGAGAACACAAGCCTTGGGTACACAGAATTCTTATTAAACAGCAAAATTATGTTCTGTGTTGTGGTTCAGTAACCTTCCCGTAGATGTCTGAGACTTTCTCGGGGCTTTTGACTACCACTGAGCACGAAGCAGGCAACTCTCAGGGACTCCACACAAGCCCGTTTCTTGTATCTGGAAGAACTGTTTCTGTATATTTCAGTCAGAGTATCTCTGTGAATGTTTGCCTCTATTAATAGGTGTTAATAATGCCCTATCTGCTTCAACAGTGCCCTTTACAGGAACCAGTCCGCTTCTACTTGTTTAGAAATGCTCAATATGATGAGGTGAAAGTTCACAGCATATAGTAAATGGGATGTTTTAGGCCAACTCTTTGGTCCAGTTTCTTTAAGGAGCGCTCGCTAGATTTGTCCTGTAGATTTCCTTCTGGTAGTTTCAGGCCTTCTATTTGTTTAGAGCAATAGCATACAGGAGATTTAAATAACCAATCATAGCTACACAGTGATATTGCCTTATAGCATTAATAAAATCACCACATGGTTTTATATAAGTTGAATGTAGTGGAATTGTGTTCGTTAAGCAGTGTTCACCATCTCTGTCTTTAATCAGAATCAAAGGTTCATGGTGACAGAAAAGTCTTCTTATGTGGTGAAAGCACCGAGAGTGCCCTAAAGTTTCACATTTTGTGAATTGCTAAAGCTTTTATTGAAGTTTGTGGCATTTATAGAAATGTTTATATCAAAGTCTGACAGTTCATAGGTATAGTGAAGGTAAACAGAAAGGGACTTAAGTTTCATCTCAGCAGCCTGAGCTTGGTACTTTTCGCAATATACCTGCTAGTACACTGCAGCATGTACTAAATGAAAGGTGGTGTTCTCAGTTGTGACCTAATGACTTGAAGCTGGGAATCAGAAATGGGCAACTGCAAAAACAATGTTGGAGGTAGGTACTTTTCAGTTTTGTAAGAAGTCTGCATCTGTGGGTTTGGTTTTTTTTTTTTGTTTGCTTGTAGTCTACTTACTATATGGAAGGAAATACAGGACACCCAGTGTTTCAGACACAGTTTGGAACAATTGCTGTGAATATCTGCTACGGGCGCCATCACCCTCTGAACTGGCTCATGTTTAGTATGAATGGAGCAGAGATCATCTTTAACCCTTCAGCCACTATTGGAACACTCAGGTAAAATACAAACTGTTTTAGGCCCTTGCATGCTTTCTGGCTTAATTGAACCACTGTGCCCTTCACTGGGGCCTCAGGGGCACCTTGCTGAGGTCTTGGAATCTGAAATATCATCTCCTTGTTTTGCCTTCATGAAGGAATCTGCATTATTCTCCCTCTGGAGTTTTGGGCTACAGTCTGTTGAAAGTCTCCCAGAACTTTAGATACACATCTGCAGGCCTTTTCTCTCTGAGACAGAGTTAATCAGCATCCTACTGGTGTTCTGAAAACGAGTGAGAGTTTATTTAGATTATCTATGGTAATATTTTTGCTTTATAATAGACAGTAATTCAAAATCATGCTTAGCTTGCCAGCTTGCATCATCCACCTAGAAGCCTGTAAGTATAGGATTAGATTGCAGTTTTCAGAGCCAAGCTGAGAAACAATTTTGTCAGAAACTTTTTTTTTAAAAAAACTGTTGGCAATTTTGTGATTATCAGGTCTCTTGTGATTATCAGGCCACTTAAATGAGACTGAACTAGTGTAAACTGTTCCCCTTGAGACTAATCTTCTGCAGATTGACATTAATTGCATGCTACTGACTCGATTTCCTAAAAGAAAAAATAAAACCATGTGGATTAGCTTGAATATTCTTTGCCTCTACATTCTCAGCATCAATCACCTTTCAATATAACAACCTTTGAATGGGCCGTGTTTCCAAAGCATTGTCTGACATATGCTGTGTATTGCTTGGGATAATATAATATGATTGATATAACTACATTTAGGGGGGGCTGGTGAGGGGTCTTTATTCAGGTAGACACCTTGAAGAAATGGTCCCTGTGGTTCTTTATACCACTCTTGACAAAAAACACTATGCTTTTCTTTCATTCTTAGTGTTTTCTGTTCGTCATTATATTTAAGACCTTCAGATTCCAAATTTGACTATTTCTGAATTAAGGTGTAGGATTCCAGAATGTAATCACACATCAGCTTAACACATGGTAGAGAAACTACTTCTTTTTCCTCTGCTTTTTTTGTTGTGTTTATTTGTTGTTTTGTGGGGGTTTTGATTGTGATGTGTATGGTATTTTTTTCTCTGTGTGTGTGGTTTTGTTAGGGTTTTTTTCTTTTTTCCCTCGTAACAGTAGGCTCTGAAAAGTAATTTAGCATTGTATAATGTTTACATACATGTGACTGAGGAAATGATGGTAGTTTAGACTTAATTAGAAATATTAATATTTTTAATCCTTTGCAGTATAAGCGGTTAGCTTTGTATGGATGGGGGGCAAGTCTGGCATTGCAGAGTTCTTTGGAACAAACCATTGCCTTTGTGTATTAAAAAAACATGGTTTGGGCTAGCTGAACTGACAGTTGCCAGCTGCATATACAAGGTTAAGAAAGCTAATGAGAGCTTCCTAATAAAAGGATACAAGTACAATATCCATTACTAAACAAAAAAAGTCATACTGATCTCTTACAATGCTAAAAATTCTTGTTTCTCTCCTCTCTCACTTCAGCTGGCTTGTGCACATGGACTAATTGCAGAATACTTTCATTTGTTTTCTTTAAACCTAGAGGAAGAGGTATTTCCCAGTGTCAGTTTTGTGAATAAAATGTTAAATGTTCAGGCAATATAGATTTGCTAACTGGGCTATACAAGACAATGAAAGATTTAGAAATGTAAGAGAATATTTTTTTAGCATTTTTCATTTTTTCAGGGTTCACCTAATCCACTTTCTTTACCTTTTTAATGTGAAGTTGGAGTTTTTCTATGTCTGCTACAAGGTGTAAGGATATAAATACAGCTTTTATTGCTGAAAAGCTAGAAAACTCTGAGGACATTGAGCATTCATAGCAGGGTAGAAACGGTGGAAAACAGACAGGAGGTGTAACATTTTCGTACCCACAGACATTTTTACAATGCATTGTAAATTTACCATGTATTTACAATCTTGAAGAGTAGAACTGAAGGTTAAATGCAGTATTCTGTCATTCAAGCTGCCTTTAATAGTTTTTGGTATAAAAGACAATTCAGCTTGAGTGATGTTGGAAAAGGTCCTTTGAAAGAGTTGAATGAATGCACAATGTTTTTGGGGCATTTATGTCACTATTAGAATAATATTTGTGGTGTTGTCCACTTATAACCCATTAACAGGAGAGCAAACAGAAATTACCCTGTTGTCATACACTACTTCATTGGTACTTTGGGTGCTTCAGGCTCTCCTAATTATTGGCTTTCACTTGATTGTTTTTAAGCATATAATTTTTATTGCAGGAAGAGGACTCTTGAGGCCCATGTAAAAACTGTCCCTGGGGTCGCTTCTTGGCTATAGCCTTTTTTTCCTGCCTCTCGTCTTCTGTGAAATTGCTAATTTGCTGGAGCTTTTCAATAAAATCCTTTTCTTAGAAGAGCTGGCTGCCAGATTCAAAGCAATTGCAAAAAGAGGCAATAAACCCAGTCCTTTCAATCAGCCCAGTGACAATCTCTTAAGATTCTTGAGTCTGACTGGGAGATTAATGAGTCAGATGCTTGCAACCTTGTCTTGATACTCAGAATCTGGCAGATACTTGCTGTCACAGGAGTGTACAAATTGTATCACCTTTGTTTTGGAGCTCTAAGTACTTCCAGACCTCCCATTAATGAGTCTGATCCCTGTGTATCAAAATATTTAATAAAAAAAAGACTTCCAGTTTTAAACATGAGTCAGAATTGAAATCTCCTTTGGGAAAGATGTACAGGCTTGTAAAAGAGAAGGAATTCTTTGTTCCTCATTTCTCAGTTCTTGGTTTTATGTAAATTTAGTGACTGGTTTAATAGATAATTACTGGGAAGTTATCAGGATGCTTTTGTTGAACATGCTTTCTTTTTCATCAGCCCACCGGGAAAATGACTTACCAGAAACTGCTATGAAATCTGTGTATGAAACAACAGAAGTAAAATGATTTTTCTTTTCCTCCTTTTTTTTTAATTATTCCCATGATTTATATTTTTTTTTCATTTGCTGCTGCAAAAGTGTCTCCTGGACCATTTTGGGAAAAAAGATGACTTGCATCTCTTGGAGCTTTGCTGCAGTGTGATGTTTGGTATATTGAAGGTTAATGGAATGTGAAACCAAGTGTACACATTCTTTGAGTAATCTGGAAAGTAAAACATTTTATACTTTATTGCTTTGAAAATCTTGAGGTGGGGTGTTTTTTTTCTGATAGTCATATTTACCAGGTTTTCTAATAGAATTGTTTATACCTGTATTTGAATAGAAAATAATTATATTGCTTGGCTATATCTGTGGAGAGATTTTGATTGTAAAAGCAAGATAGTCTTAGTGTCTAACTCTGGCTTCTTTGACAGAAAATGTACAGTATGAGACAGTCATAATCTAAATTTAACTGTGAAGTAGACAAGTAGTGAATGCCTGCCTCCTCTTTTGTGTATTGCAGCGAGTCACTGTGGCCAATTGAAGCAAGAAATGCTGCCATAGCCAACCACTGCTTTACATGTCCCATCAACAGGGTAGGAACGGTATGAATCTTCACTTCAATTCATAATTTAGGTATTGTAGTATGAGTTCATTCAAGGTAATGAGCTGAATAGCACTAGAATGCATAGATTCCTCTACAGCATAACTGTGGTGTTGGTGTTTATAATATAATCACCAATGGACAGTGATAAAGAGATTGAGAGTTGCCTTGTTGCTTGCAGCCCACTATGAATCCGGCTGTTCTTGAATTGCTCTCTTTATAATAGGCATCTGCTCTTTTGCTAATCCTCCTAATTTCTATGGTAAAATCAATATTCTTTTAGCCAAAATGACTGAAAATGAAATATATCTTTAAGTCAGTGGTACACAACTGGTTGCTCTCATACAGATAATCTTTCTGAACACTGGAATTCTATAGTGAAAATTAATATTGCACACTATAGAGTGTTCTAGCCTTCAGATTAGTCCAAGTAGCACAAGGTAAGTATAAGATTCTCTGCAAAAATTGAGATGTGTTCTTGCTGTTACATGAATACATTTGCCACCTTTTGTGATCTGCAAAGATGTGTTTTGTTAAATGTTTTCTATTTTGCCTCCTCTTTAGGACATGAAACTAATATGAGGCTGTTCCCCAAAGTGTATGAACAACAGTCAGTGATATAAAAAAAAAAAATCTTTGTAGCCTCTTTATCATAGAAACTAGGCCCTTGTGATGAATCCCTTTAGAGAGTGCTGATAGCATGCCAGAAAAAGAATCTTAATAGATTATATAAACTACTGTACTAAATATGATAGACTAGCTAGTATTTGTTGAACGAAGTGGAATTGTACTGCCACCTACAGACTCCTTTTGTTTCACAGGAATACTACAAAAATGCCTTTACTTCTGGAGATGGTGGAAAAGGTATGTTCAGAAATTTCATTCAGTGGTTGATAATAATTGTTAAGTAGGAAGTCTGAAGAGGCGATAGCTCTCCTGCAAGTGTCTGACCCATGAAAGCTGGGTTAGCTAGCGACTGCCTTACTTGAGGCTGCTGTTTTGTAAGCTGAAGAGAAGCAGCACTTCCTATTAAAGGTGCTGGTACCATGGCACATAGTCAACTTAAGTTCATGCTGAAGGTTTCTATATAGTTTCAGAGGACCAAGTTGTGGAGTCAATGCAGTATTGTAGGAATGGAGGACAGAAATTGCACAAATTATCCTGTGTTGTCAGTGCCTGAGTGACATTTTATACATAGTTTTAAGATTATTAACAGCAGTCCTAGCCTGAGTTCCCAGCCAAGCCATTTTGCCCTCTTATGTGGATTTGCTGGAATTTAAAGAGCATGAAAAACTGTTTGTATACAATTCATTTGTATGTTGAAATACATAATTTGTCCTGAAACAATAATGACAACTTCTGACTTGACCTGGAGTGGACTTGAGCCTTTTTAAGCTATTTCTGCAGTGAAGTGTTTATAGCAGCCTCATCAGTAAGGCCAGTGGTATCTGTTGCATAGCAGTACCACAGATGTGGCTGTCTCTTGGCACTACTCAGGAGCTGTGCAATATGAAGATGATTTTTTTTCCCCATGCCTCAAATTCCAGTGTTTTCACTTCTGACCTTGTATTGAAAATTGAATGGGTGTATCTGTGTCAGCTCTTATGGAAAAGTGTGATTTGACAATTAGAATTTATTTAAATTCTAAATAAAAACAAAATGAAAGTGAAGTCTTTACAAATGTAATAACGGGGAAGCATAATAACACATTATTTAAAAGGCAGTGCTGAGAGTCTTCTCCTGTTAATTCCATATGTATGAAAGCTGTACTGTGCATAAGAGTAACTGCTGGTCAAAACAGCTTAGAATTGTACTGTGACTCTTGGGGATATCTTCCTCACAGGCAGTGAGCAACCACCAGAAATTGAGCCAGGTGTTATAGGACACTGCATGTGAAGTTCTACTTATTTGCAGATGGTGGTAAATGATTTTTAAAATTTTTCTTCAAGCACACCATGACTTGGGCCATTTTTATGGCTCAAGTTACGTAGCTGCACCAGATGGCAGTAGGACTCCTGGACTCTCTCGCACTCAGGATGGACTCCTGGTGGTAGAGATGGATCTAAATCTTTGCAGACAAGTCAGTGACAAATGGAATTTTAAGGTAAGCCTGCTTATAGAGAAACAAACTTATGTATGATGTTAGAACAAACAAGCTTTCACAATGATCATATAATCTTAGAATAGTTAAAAGGAAGCCCTTTGTTTTGTTTTGTTTTTAAACAGTCCAAAACCTGAACTGCTAAACTAATTTAGCAGGATGTTCTGGAGGCCAAAGCTGTAAATGGATTCAGAAAAGGAATAGCCAAACTAAGGACAACTAGGCCAATAGCTTTTAAATTAAAAACTTAGCCTTTGTTCCTGAAGATTGCCAGGCACTCTGAGTATATTGGTACATAGATGTTTGTCGCTGAGCTGAGATGGGTCTTTGATCTGACCTAATATGGTAATTCTTTATATTCTTATAGGCCTTAATTTTAGTCTTGGTAAAATTCAGTGAAAACCCAGAACCACAAGAATCTTTGAGCTTTTGAGAACTTCCTGTGTGCAAACTTCTTGCAGCATTAACACCCTGAACTTGTGGATCTGTTGAAGCCACAGACAAAGAGATGTGTACATTTATCTTGGAATCATCATGACACACTTTTGAATTAATGCCCATCAGATCAGGATGAATGCAAGTCTCTACACTTGGCTTTAGCAAACCTACTTATAACTAATTTTTTTCATTCTGAGAGAAAGCTTATTTGGGTCATCTGTCCTGAGGGTGTAATTTATTTTAGTTTGTCCAGCAGCAGTGCTGGTTTAAGAAATTGCCATCTCCGGACTGTAATTTTTTGACTCTTTAGTTGTGCCAGCACAAGCTCTGCAGGGTATTATATTCTATACTGGTTTAGTGGAGTGACCATCTTTTTCTTTTTTTTTTTTTTTTCCTAAACAAACCAACCACGATGTTTTAATCTGATCAAGTTTATGATAGGCCCCACAGATTTTCTGTTGGAACAACAAAGGCAGCAAGCGAAGGGAGAAAAGAGATGTCAACTTCTTAAGTAGGCTTTGTTGATGAATAGAACATCTTTCTTACTTCTGTGGAGAGGTATTACTCTCACCACACCTCATTACTGATGGAAACTAGAACGTTTTCCTATACACTCTTAAGATCAACATGATTTGAAACCTTACAAATTAGAGCAGAACTCCTGGCTAGTGGCCCTCACAGCATAGGTAGGTTCTTCAGGGAAAATGTAGTATTTAAAATAAGTAATCGCTTGGGAGGGATGTCAAATTTTGAACATAATGTTACTGCAAGCATTTATTTCATAGAGCTGGTTTACTTGGAACCACCTTGTGCATTACCATATAGTGCAGTATATAATATGTGTTGATTTCAATTTGATGTAAACATACAGTTTTTCTGTGGACTTGAAATGCTGAGTAAACTTTTAATTAAAACATAGTATCTTCTTAGTTAGAACTGAATTTCTTTGGTAGTGTTGCCAATCCATATATAGGGACTAAAGACAAAATGTAATTTCAGGTTGTCTTCTGGACAGAGTTGCATTTGTTATTTTACAGATGCATGTGGTAGGTACATGGTTGGTGACGTAGTGGAATTAAATTGTGCTGAGAGATTCCCAGGCTTTTTCAAGTCAGGCAGGCAGGCATTTAGTTTTGCATTGCTACTGAAATCTGAGGCCCTTAGAGCAGAGGAGAGATTCAATATGTCAGGAAGAACACAGAGCATTGCTTGTAACAGCAATACAAAACCAAGTGTATTGATTAGGAAAGAAAAAACCAAAACTCTGACATTTAGTTGTTTTGTATAGAATTGCTTATTTTTGTTAAGTCTTGTGCTTTCAGCACCTTAGTTTTATGTTGGTGGTGTGGATTGCTATTGTTGGCCTTTGGCACATAAGGCACAGCTGTGGCTTTTGTTTAAGTGACAGGGGTTATCTACTTCCTTTTCCTTTCATTTGTGGCTATGGCAGAGGTAGGTCTTGATATGAGGGGGAGGAATGAGGAAGTATGAAGTCATCATTTATCCACTGCAGAAAGCCCTTGATAGCAAGTAGGAAGCTATTGGACCTGCTCTGGCATCTGCATCTGCATTTGCATTTGGTGATGCCTGAAAGGGACAGTAAGTAGCTTTACTAAACTTCCAACAGCAAAATAAACAAGCTCTCCTTGTTACACTCCAGCAAGAAGGAAGTGGTTCAGCTCTCTGAGCCAACTTTGCAGTCTGTGCTTCAGAAGAGGATTGTGATCTACACAGTACTAGATTTCAGCCTCCTACCTTAATGTATTGTCCAAAGCCATCATAATATTCTGCATTATTAATGGATAAAGTAAGAGCAATCCCAATACAGTCACTGGCACATATGCAAAGTTACTGCTGGCAACAGGGTTCATCACTTATGAAGGACATAGGAGGAAGACCTAATTGCAAATATAATTCTATGCTTTCATTTATATCACTTAAAGGAGGATATTGCTGATACATAGGAAACTAAGTCCACCTTAAACGCTCAACTTTTGTCTGTCCAGGATAACCAAAATAGCCACGAGTAGTCAGCAAACAGGACTGTCAGTGAAGGACAGCTGCAAATCAGGTGTTCATTTTAATGTTTTACTTTTTAGAGTGGAAAGGCACTTCTCTCTTTGGTTTTTGGTAGAAGCAGCTTTCATAACACAATACAAGCTCTTTAGGGCACTGGAGGTCATGCAATTTGAGTGAATTATGATTTTACTCTATGGGGCAATTAAGTAATATGTCGTAAATATGGTTGGCTGTTAATATTTTGTACTAAAGTACTTTCATGGCTCACTAAAAGAACTGAAGCTTTTTCTTTTCCAGATGACTGGCAGATATGAAATGTATGCAGAAAAGCTTACTGAAGCAGTCCAGCCTTATTTTGTACCCAATATAATCAAAGAGTAAGAGAGCGCATCTTGCTGCAATCAAATAGTACAGAACAAATTAACAGGTACTGTTGAGTGATAGCTTTACTGTGGACCACAAATTGTTATTTTAATGTTGTTTTAATTTCTTGTAACCAACTTCTAAAGAATAGGATCCAAAACTATTAAGTAAAATAATTGAAAAATCGTAACTTGGTCTTGGAGTTTTGTCATTTACACTGAGTCCAAACTTTTGTTCCTTACTAAAAATATATCAAGTGGGAATATATTGATATGAAGATAGTTATTAGTGATATAATATTAGTTATATGTAGATATTACTGAATGAGAACATTCAGTAGTGCGTACTGTAACAGCTTGGTGGTGATTAGTTCATTTTTACATAAGCTTTGCACTGTGTGTCTACTTCTGCTTGGATGCATAATTTAGGGAGAAAGGAGGCATAAATTGTTTTCATCCTTTTTTTTTTTTAAATTGCAAACTATTTGATGTAGTTGTGTTGGATGTGTCTGGAACTCTGTAGTTTGAAGATCCATGGATAACATAAAGCAAGACCATTTTGGTTCTATTTCCCTTTACACTACATTACAACCAAAGTTGGACCAATGCCTTTGGCTCCTTCAAGTTGCAAAAGTAGTGCTGCAGACAGATGCTTTTAGTCTCTTCAGAAGCTCAGTACTGTGTTGGGAGGCAAAAATAGAAACATGCACTAAAGCACAGCAAAGCTGGTGCAGTTGCATCCTTTCCATTGTGAACAGAAAGCCATGGAGATCTATTGGCAACCAGAACTACTGCCCTAGAGCTGCACTCTGGTAGGATACTCAGTGGTTGTGCAGTACACAAAACAACTGTTTACAGATCATAGCACATCTGCTATTCTCAGCTACTCATGTATATTGAAATGTCATTTTGTATGACTTGGATGGTGTGGTAGGTGTTCAAGACCTGCAGGATGAATAGAGCAACTATGAATATGTAGCTGAAATAAACATTTGAACTTTTTTTTTCCCCCAAACAACAGTTTGAGCTGTGCTATCTTCAGCTAAGTATACAACACCTCTTCTCAAGATTTTTCCAACATTTTTCATAATAAGCTAGTTAATAAATGCACTTGCTACATCATATTACAGGGTTATCTGTGACTTTAAACCTTTATTGAGAATGGCTTAATTACAAATAAAAATATATTTATGTATAAAATCCCTGCATGTAAAATATCCCTTCCTTTGATATTGACATAATGAAGGAAACAAAGTGACAGAATATCATCAGAATGATTATTTGGATTAGACAATCTTGTAATGGAGATGTTCTGGATGCTTGGGTAGTGAGCTGCTTTTTGATGTGAATTTCACATAAACACTGAAGTCCTTTTGCTTGGCTTCTTCCTTGTGTTTTCATCTCTCATTGCTATCTTCCATCTGGCAGCTACTAGAGATCCTGCTGCAGTGGTGGAGCTCTCCTTTTGTATGAGCTTCAGCAGCTGATAAAGCATTCTTTGTTTTATTGAAGCATTTAAACCCTGGGTACCAAACATTTAACAGTCAATATTGTTACACCTATCTGTGCACTTCAGAACACTTAGCATGCCCTTAAGTTCATGTTATGTATAACACAAAAGTTATTTATAAGTTTAAATTTCACATTTGGATAACTGAACCTAATAGGCTAAATGTCAATTACAAGCCTTGTAAGAATTACTTTTATTTAGCTAGGTTAGCCTGCTGTAAAAATCCCGTGGCAGTTTAATGGTATTGAATGAACAACCTACCCGAAAACACTCAAGTTAGAGAAGTACTCTATCAACCAGTAGTTTAGATAGCTGTTAATTAGTAACAGCTAATACAGTCTCTCTACATCAAACATCATGAATTGGGACTTGGATGTAAAAAATCCTAGATTAGTACCCTTCTGGTGACTGACTCTGGAGGAGTCAGAAGGCGTTAACTGTTAGAGGTTTTGCACCTTTTGTCTGGGTACTAATTACTGATTCTACTGCTCCCAAATCCCAACTAATGTATTTGCAAAATAAGTCCTATAATGTATTGCATCTTCACCAATGATGCAAAATCTGGTAACACTGAAAATTTCTCATCTCTTTTTGTTTGGAACTTTTTGAAGGCTACTGTGTTTTAAGTGTCTGTTAGTAATTTTAACATTTGTACCAAGAAGCACTCTTGACTCTACTGAGCATACTTATGGAATGCTTTCCAGGTACTTTTCAGTAAGTCAACAACTGATAAAAGAAAATGTTTTCTCTTAGATTTTTTTTTCTTTTACCGTGCTGAAAGTAGATTCCCATTTATTATTTCCACCACTGAATAACAATGTCCTTTTGCAGTTACTCCACACGGTTCCTTTCCTCACACCGTGCCAGATGTGTGGGATCTCTGCCTTCCAGAGTTTTGCTAGCTTCACATAAATATTAATTTTTTTTTTCTACCCACTTCAGCGGGTGGAGTTCAGGACTTGTAGGAAGTTGTGATGGATGAATCTGAAATAGGTGGCTCTTCCTTACACTGTACAGAGCTCCTCAGCGAAGTAATTAAACTCAGATAATACATGAAAATATTATGAATGAGCTCTTAATTTTACTTAATAATGTCTAAATACAGTAGCTTCAACTTAATCCAAATACAGCTATAGTCTAAGAGGTAGAAAATCTGATTTCCTGCCTTCTTACTTGTAGCAAAGAGATGTTTGTATTACCTTTTAATGAATTTGAACTTTTCTTAGGTCACTGAACCAGTAGCAAAATTTGGCTCAAATTATGATTCAGCACTTTAGTTATAATCCAGTACATGCTGTCGGATTAGAACACTTCACACACAATACCTATACCATTAGTGTGGATGATAATTTTCTGAATTTGCTTAATAAGTTTAGTTTGTATTTAGGATGGATTCTGCAGGAATTGGCATGTGTAGGTGGCGTAATGATCAAAGGCTGCAAAGAGCAATAAAAACTTCTAGGGACCAGTAAAATATCTTCACTTGAAATTTCTGCGGCAATACAGAGCTTTAAGCGGTCATCCCAGAGGATTTAGTCTAAAGAGTTTGGGCTTGTAGTACAAGGGAACAATACTAGTAACTACGACTCCAAATTTATAGTGGCTTAAATGCTAAATCTGTATATGGTCAATTTGATACATGGGAAGTTTCCTTCAGTAATTGTGTTTCATTCCTACAATGCAGACACTACTGATAAGCCAGCACAGCATTTTTCATTACTTAAAAGTGGTTTAATTTAACATTTCTTCCTCCCATAATACCTGTAACTGAACCTCAAGTTCTTAGATTTAGGATGAAGATCAGCCCTCGATGCTTTGACACAGAGAGAAACAGGTATTTTCTATTTTTTTTCCTCCTGTGATTTTGTTTACCTAAACCTGTGCATGTACTACAATGTGTTAAAAGTTCATAAATTTGGTGCTTTTTTTCTCAAAGTGAACAGGCTCTTGGCCTGTATTCTAAAACTGCTGCCAAATGTGCAATGTTGAAAGGGTGGGGGGGAGAAAATAATCTGAGACATACACTTAAAAATTAGATACATCATCGGGAAAAACAAAAAGATAGAGCACTGCAATATAGTCCTATCAATGTCTATAAAGCCTCCCTTGTTTAAGGTCCCACTGCAGTTCTGGAGCGAGGCCTCTGCAGGGAGAGTCCTGAGACAAGCAGCCAGCTGCCATGCAGGCTGCACAGGAAAGGCCCAGAAGTACCACATGTGATGTCAGCTGTCTGTGTAGATGAACAGAATATCTTCATCAGTGCCATAACTTGTCCTGGCTTCCTCAAAGTTACTGATGCTGGTGCAGCATGTTCCTGTTAAGGAAGAACAAGGTATTACTAAGAATTCAGAAGAATTTGCTGGTGAAATGCTCTCTTATACTGGGTCTGACAGCTTCTACAAAGAAAAGTAACTAGTATACAGACTAGACCTATCAGCCTAGGTGACAAATTTACTCAGGTAGATTATTTTGTGTAACCTCCAAGGCAGTGCTTATAGTCATGCTGTCAAGAGGTACTAAATTGGCCATCCTGCTGTATTCTGAACAACAGTTTGGCATCTCCTGCTTAACCCACCTGAAAACCAAACAAGTTCACCAGAATGCATATCTCAATGCCTCGAATCACAGCACAAAATGCAGCACTGATTCAACAGATGTAGCAAACCCCCATCTGACAAATTGACTAGTGATGCTTGAAATATATGCACAGTGCTAAGGGAAGTCCAGCTGTGGCTTTGCATTACAGATCTGTTAGTAATACAGTGGCTGATGAAACTATGGAAAGGAACATGCTACTCACGGTCAGCATAGGCAGGATTGTTGTAGTAAATACTCCCTGAGGCTTTGTTGTAGCCACATAACACAATGAAATGCCCCTGGTAGTCGGGATTCCTACAGAAGCACTTCTGTCCAATAGGGAGGAAGCAGCAGTATTTGACAGGACTTGAGCAAAGATCACACAACAGCAAGACTGCATTCACTAGGACGATGGCTATGTGACCTTGGGACAGGTGGTTTTGGATGTCTTGAACAGTTACTGTGCTGCCAAAAAAAATAAATCAAACCTGCTCATTAACAACTTTAGGAAGGAGACTGGTACACAATGAAGTGTGTGGTGATGGACAGTACTTGGGACATGCAGCTGGCAGGGTTGTTTTTCTATCACAGGTACAGCTTTTTGCTATTGGATCCCGCAAGCTTTGCCACAAAGTCTGACAAAACCTGTGTCAGTCGAGGTCTTTTGATCTCATTGCTGTGCTGAAGTTTAGAGCAACAGCTCTAGGTTCTGCAATAAGGTAACTGTAATCTCTGAATGTATCAGCTGCCCCTCAGCAAGAGTACTAAAAGAGCTGTCAACTTGGTGACTTGAGAGACTTCTGTTGAGGAAGAAGTGTGAGAGTAACTTGAGAGATTTCTGTTGTGGGAAAAGTATGAAGTGTACCTGAAGTGTTCTCTCCTGCTTTTAGAAAAGCTTATCTCTGAAGCACCAAATCTTTATCGACTGAGTGGTTACAGACTGTATAATAACTAACCAAATTCAGACCTAGCCAAATCTGCCTTTGTCATGTGGGCATAGATTTCACCCAGTTGCAATTTTGGACTACCTGGTGCTCTTGAGGATTTATTTCTATAGTACCTCCTACAGAGAATGAGTATTACCCAAACAACACCTACAGTCTCATCTGTGTAAAAGCTGTCCTCTGCTGAGACTCGTGGTGTATTGCATACGCATTAGAAACCCATCATTTGGGTATGTTCCACATGTCTGGGCTATGTGCACTACCCAGCTGAACTCATGTGTTTTTTAATCTTTCCCAGTGTGCCTTCTTTTTGATGCCCCAGCCTCAGTACTGCACAGGTAGACGTGCCCTCTGTCCCTTCTGTCTTGTCACAGCTCTAGGTAAACAGATGGGGCCAAATAGACTCTGCTTACATTAAAAAGGTCACTTAAATGCTGCTAGATAAAAGTTGCATCGCAGCATCCCTCTGTTCTTCTCTTACTCCTAATCATTTACCCCACCTCAAGAACATAGATCCAAATCCACCTTCACTATAAAAAAGGGATGCAACTCAATTTGAATATGGACATTTAGTTCTTTCCCATGTAGAATATCACTGCTGAATGTGAAACAGTTCTGCAGTTTTTTTCCTTTCTAGTTTTGCAGTGCTTTCCTAGGGCTTATTTCATTGTCCCCTTGGCAGAAGATCATATCCCAGCTTTTACTTGTGCATCTGTCTAGGAACAGAGAGCTATGTTTGCACAGCTCTGGGAACAATAGGTTGTGTACCCACATAGCAATTTTTAATTCCAACAATGGCTATTTAGAGTGCTGGAGACACTCACCACTGGGTAATCTTAATGGATAACCAGATTTAAAACATAAACAATAGTCAACTCTTGTCAGCATTTTCAAATAACTTACTCTGTGTGGTCACTATTTTTCAAGCTTCATCGTTAACTCTTCATGTCTACTTTTGGGGTTTTCTGGTACATAGAGTAGAAAGACTTTATAATTCACAAAAAAAGGCTCAGAGCTGGATTTCTCTCTCTATCCCATGAAAAGCATGGGGTTTACAGAATCTCTAGTGAGAAAGGAAACAATAAGCTTACCACTTCTCCACTAGCACCTTGCAGGCTTTGGCTTGTGCAAAGAGCTGATTCACTCTGTTCTCTTCGGTGTCAAAGTGCTTCCTATAAAATGACTGTGGAAATAACAGTTATGAACTGGAATGATGGTTACCTTAGGTAATCCACCAGTTACAATCCCTACTAGCAAAGGCCTGTGTAATTTGGCTATGGGATAAGATTTCTCCCTTAGCCAGGAACAGGGTATGGTATCCTGCTCTAAATTATAAGTCTATATTCACTCTTGATCAGCTGTTACTGTAATTTCCATACTGTGGCTATTGAGCTGCCTACATGAAAGAAGCCAGCCTGGTTCATACTGGGCAGGAGCATTAGAAAGCCATTGCCACAATAGTTGCTGTATTGCAACCTAGAAGAGGCCAAGCCCTCAATGGACACAGGACGCTGAGTTCCTCTTCTCACATTTAGAGGTGGTTCTTCCAGGTCAGGGCTGAGGCATGCTGCTGCCCAGGCTGCACCCATTCTGTAGATTATTTACCTGGCTTCCATCTCCAAGGCTGTCAAATATGTGGGAACCCTTCATGAGCACTACGTTAAAGTCTTTAAAATTTTGTATTATGGGATCAAAGATGTAAATTCTGTGGGATCATATCTAGCCTCACCTCTTGAACTGATCAGTTCCAGCCTTGGCAACAGGCAAACCTTGTTTACAGGACCTGTCATTAATTGACAGTAACAAAGCAGAGCTTTTACAGCACGACACATGGGGCTTTTAAAACTCTGATGTCTCCCAATAGATAAGAGCACTAACCTGATTCTTGTAGCCCTTGTCCACTCCAAGCGTCTGGGTGCAAAATTTATGCCTGACACCAAAGTGTCGCATTAGGTAGGCCAGATCGATAGTCCAGATACTCTTTGTTAACTGGAGTTCCTGGATGGCTTTCTGAAATTCATCATTGTCCAAATGATTCAGGTACCTGTGGTATTAGGAAAGGCAGAGGAGGGAAGCACAGATCCTAAGAGAAGGAAAATACGTTCTGCTGCTCATCCCTCTACATTGCAGGACATAAAAACTAAAACGATGGGCTTGGCCAAGATATAACACACACCAAAAGAAAAACTAACCCACAAAGGAACCACAAACTGAAGGGAAGGGAGTAGGGAATATTAACTGGATTTATTGCTGACTTCAATTGGAAATGCAGGGGTATCTTGACTGTTTTATAGTGCTAGAAGTGTACAGGTACTGTACAACAGGCAACTATACTGAGCATGTACAGAACTCTGTCCCGAAGGGCTTTCAGTCTAAATGCACAAGCAGATTAGGACAAAGGCAGACAGAATTGTTAAAGACTAAAACTTGCTTCACACCACAGATGGATTTCAAACGGAGGAACAGTAAAGGAAGTCAATACTCAAAGGAAGCTCATCTTAGCGCCAGTGGCACAGAAGGCAATAAAGGGGAGATGAAGTCAGGAGGAAGCCTGGGGAGAGCTTGCAAAGGGGTAGGGAGAGGCAGTTACAGAGAGTTCTGGAAGTCAGAAAATAAATAGAAGTGAATGGGGGAAAAAAAAAGTACTGGAATTGAGAATGCAAGGTGAACAAGGTCAGATCAGCAGGGTGAGAAGATTAATCTTGAAAGCTGAGTTTTGTGCAGACTGAAGTGGCAAAGAGGTAGAGGGAATAAAGAGGCAGAGGTTACAGTAGTCAAGATGGGAAATTACCAGCACACGGACTAACGTCTTGGCAGAAGAGATGGAGAGAAATGAAAATCTTCTGCTTCATATCTACTAAGTGGACATCTAAATAGGTATTTCTCCTGCACCTAAGCTCATGTTCCTCTGTGGAAGGAAAGAGGAGTTCAGCAGGACAGCTACTAGTTCAAAAAAAGAAAAACCGAAACAAACCAAAAAACCCCAAAGGGTAATACAGTGCGTTGTTTTGAAATGGAAACTACTGGAACAAAACCACTCATCCCACAGCTTGGGGGATCGTGCTGAGAGCGGGACAGAGGGAGTATATACTCCTCAGCAAGGATACACATACCCATCACTTGAAAGCACAGAAAGGAGTGGGGTGAAGGGCTGTGCTAAGGGATCAGTTCTGAATTACAACAACAGGAAAGAGGGATAACTTTTTAGTAGCTTATGCATGGCAACGTGCAAAGTTCATGGAGCATTCTGCATGTCAAGGCAGTTGATTACTCTTAAGTGTCTTAAGGTCATTGTAGTTATTTTTTTCCCTTGGTCTAGCTGGAGAGCTGTGCAGGCCCAAGTAGCAGTCACTCTCCAAGGGGACCTGACAATGTGGGATCTCACGAGACCATTACACTCACAGCTGGTTCAGCACACCTCTTCCCTGGGTGCTGCTTCCCGCTACCCCTCTCCCATTGGCTGGGATTCCCCACCCCTTCAACCCAAGAGAATCACTTACTGAAGCACCATCCTGGAGCAGGCTAGCCCGCAGTCCCAGTGGTACAACTGCTGAATGACTGGCACTTTCAGCTGGATGCAGTCAACTGTAGTGAAAACACCTTGTGAGTCAAACACGGAAGAGGGTGATCCATACAGGAATGTTTTTTTCCATACCTCAGCATTAGAAGTCTGCTTGTGCTCAGCACTGTAGTGGGAGAAACTTGGCAGTGTTTCCTTACTTTGTCTGATGGAGAGGCTGGGGTTGATTTTTTTTTTTCTTGGAGGACCATAGGTTTGGTATTTCTATACAGCTAAGCAGTTGGTTTAATCTTGTACTCCTTCACTGATCCATATCTGGATCATCCTGCTGTATGTTCTAACCCTTTTCCTTGGAAGTTTCATTTTATTCTCTTTGGTGGGGTGACACACCTGCCAGCCCTAAATAACAGTAAGTGAGGCACCAGGTGTTCATTCTTTTCTCTTCTGCTAGAATGCATTTCTGTGCCACAGAACATGTAAAACCACACTGTGAGAAAACACACACCACAGTCTCTAGGTGTTGATCTCTTACAAGTTCTGCAGATTTGGGGCTTGTCTACAGATGTCCTTTCCCTGTAATTTATGTAACTTAATGAAGTTCCCAAATGGCACTTTTTGGCCCTTTCTAATAACTCCTCAGTAGCTCAATAAAGGCAGATAGAAAAAGAACAATCTTTGCCAAAAAGCCACAGAACTCCATCCCTCAGTTTTTATTTTACAGGGTTGGCAGTGTGGTGGTTTGGGTTTCAGAAACACCTTTACCACTCCAAGTACTTTAAGTGTTGTGCCTGTTACTGCTACTTCAACGCGAATCCACGTGAGTTAATCATAAAGGGCTTTTTTCAATAACCTTTGATCTAGAAAAGACCTTTGAAAAGTTTTGTTAACACAAGGTCAACTACACTTTAAGATGGCAATAAAAATTCATTGGCATCAGGTGGGCTGATCTAGTTTTGATGTAATTTTATTTATAAATCTTTGTAGATCACTTTCAGCTTAGCTATAGCCTAGTGTAGGGACAAGCCTATTCTGTACTAGGATTATAATTATTTTTCATAGTTGTGCCGCTGTTTAATCCTGATTTTGCAGACTGGCATACCTGTTGGTAAATCAAGTATCTCTAATTAATCTAGACTCTGGTGCTTTATGTCTCTGGGAAAAAAAAAGCAAACAAAAAACCCAGTTTTCAGATTCTTCTCAGACCAGGATCCTTGCGTGTTTTACTGTCATTTTTTTCTTGGCATGTTATGATCCTGTGGCCTTTATGTTAGTACCCAGGGCCTCTGTGAAGTCCCAGGAATGACTGAAGAGGGGCGCGTTTTCTACGCGGAGATTTCTAAGGGTAATAACTCGTTTTCTTGGATGTTCGGCTTCCAGCCATCGTACCTCCCAGCACACCCAGGCTGCAGTGGCGTCTGTCGGCTGTGCGACCTGCCACACAGCACGTAAACAGCACTGAAAACACCGCTCCGGCTTGCCAGCTCCTCGGCGCAACGAACTTACGGAGCCACCAACTCCGCGTTGTGCCGCTGGCGAAACCGGCAGCTTCGCGGCTCCGGCAGGACGGAGGGGGCCGCCGGGCCCTCTGTGGAGAAGGGCAAAAGCCTCTCGCTCCTCGCCGCGGGTAGGGCCGTGCCCAGCGCTCCCTCCCTCGGCCCGAATCGGCGCCGAGCCCGCTCCCCACCCCGCCGTCAGAGGGCTCTGCCCAGCGCTCCCCGGGGCCGACCTCGATGCTGCGGCGGGGCGCACTGACCTGGCGGCGGCTCCCCAGCCTCCCGCGGGCTCTTCATGGCGGCCGCGGGACCTGCCGCCCGCTCACTATCGGCCCCG
>VXBZ01009313.1:91632-189108 GCA_013399135.1 Heliornis fulica | reverse complement strand
TTTTTTTTTTTTTTGTGGTTTCTTACAGATACTTGGACTAGATGTCTCATTTGCAGTCTGTTAACTGGGTTTTACTGCTTTTCATTCACCAGGTTTGTGATTGTGTTGCTAATCAAGTTGTAGGTTTTGTACCATGGAGTTACTGTCAGAATGGTATAATGCATGATTGCTGTCTGTGTCACTTGAGGCAAATATCTGTTGAAAAATAGCATCTTCTTCACCTGTTAGAGCTGCTTTCTCTTTTTTCAAAGCCAACACTAACAGAAACTTGAGATTGGCAATTAATCATTGCGCTAATCATAAACTACTAAGGGATAGAGTGTGTCTGGGGGTGGATGGATGGGTGGGTGGATGACAAGCTGTTCTTACAGGGTGTCATCCTGACCATGGTTAATGTCCAGTGAGTGACAAAGGAAGTTACTATTACCTTGTTCAGTAACAGGAGAGACGAGAGTGCTCACAGTATGAGCAGAGTGACCCCTCTGGATCTGCCTTCTGTCGGGTGCCCCTGTAATCTTCAGAAAGCTAAAAGTGAGGATTGCTGCATCCTTCATTTTTTTCTTTTGCTGGGACTATCCAGTACTTGCCAGCCCACAAAGCTCTGCTTCCTCTTTCTGAAAAGCCTCCAAAAATTCTTAATACATGGAAAAGGAAATAAGCCATAGATGGGAGACTTGACTAAAAGTATTTTTTGAGAGAGTTTCAGCAGTTTGGTAATGCTGCAAATCCAGCCTTTGTGCCTCACTGTTTCCTTCTGACTGTTAAGTAGCACGTAGCCTCTTCTGCAGAGAGCAGGGCAGAATGGCACTCATCTTGAGCACAGACAGCCACTGGAATGGCAAAGAGTTTGAAACACCAAGGGGAACCCTGAAGGTTATAATGATTAAATGCTTTCAAAACAAATTAAAGCTGCCTGGCAGTAATGGGTTTGTTGGGGATCGTTTCCACGAGCGATGGTTGGCTTCCCTCCTCTATTCCTCTTTCCTGTGCAATGCCAAGCTTCTTCCTGCTGAGATCTCTCCTCCGTATCAGTTGATGTGGCATTCAGCAGCACTGAGGGCAGGGAACAACCTGGAGCTCTGAGTTTCAGACAGAAACAGTAACCCAACAGGTTTGACTGCTAGCACAAACTCTGCAGTTTATCTGCTTTAAGAGGTTTCTGCCCCCTTGGATGTTCCTCACCCTCTCTAGTTGTGTCTGTATACTGAGCAGGGGGCAATGAAACTTTGTTTTTAAACCTTTTTTTTTTCCAACTGGTGTTGCCTTTAGCTTTTAAGCTTTACTTAAAATGTTGCATCCCTAATCTGTGTCAGTTTTGAAGATAATGCATAAATTAAAGAATGAAGATTTTGCATAAATTAAAAGCTTTGCACTATGAACTGAGGTTGAGATTGAGTCTAGGATGAAATGTTTACTCCCTTCAAAAAGAAAGATACTGTGAATTAGTGTTTGAAGTTTCACTGGGGCAGGAATTTAAGCCCCAGCCAAGACAAAGACATCACTCCACAATTCCTTACCGGTCGATAAAAATCTGACTCGACTCACCGACATGCCAGTTTGTTGCAAGCTGCTCTGAAGATCCTGTGTGCATTACTACAGTGGGATAAATCCGAATTTCCCTCTAACAAATGGCGTCCTGTCCGCTAGATGGCTCTGCCGGGAAGGGAATGAAATGCAAGAAACCAGAACCCTCTGGAAGGAAACATGTGAGTATCGTGGCTTCTGCTATAAAATTCATAAAGTCGTTGGTATTACAAGTTCCAGCATGAAAATCCTCACCTTATTTTCTTTCCTCTTCAGTGTTGCCATAATGTTTTCTTCACATGCACCCGGGTTATTCCAGCTGTTGCCTGATGCCGTTGTTTCCCTGGAACACACTTAATTGGGCATGTGCACTTAGGTAGGTCATGCAGATTCCTCTAGTCCAGCAGCTCAAGTGATCTGTCTGGGCAGAGGATCCGATGGATAGATACAGGTATCTGTTTTTAACATCTGCCCTTATTTGTCACCTTTTTCTTTCTCTTTCATCACAGATTGCAGCATTTGTTTTCATGATCTGTCATTGCCTTGTGTGCAGGCTTGTAAACCTCTTCCTGTCCAGGGGTTTCATGGCCCAGTGGAGCTTCTGGCTTCTGACAGAGAGAAGGAAGGCCTTGATCTGAACTTGCCCTTTGATGTCCTCAGTGTAGATGCCTTTGAAGTGCTCGTGTGGGACACAGAAGCAGCACTGCAGCCGTGCAAAACGATGTACGGAGAAGTGCAGGCAGAAATTCACTCACTCTTCCTAGGTCAAACCCAAGGTTGTGCCATGGTTCAAAAATGGGAGGGACACTCCAATAACAGCAGGGAAGCATTAAATGCTTGGAGAAGGGATCACTTGAACAGATTGCTTCTGTCCTGCAGAACTGTAGGACCTTTCCTCATTGACCAGACACTTTCATCCCATACATGTGGAGTTGTGCTCCCAGCTGTGTCTCATGTACATTTGATCCTAAAGCTATACCTGCCTCTAGCTCATTTTTGAAGAGTACTCTACAAAATACTGCTCTGTGAGCCATTGTGTCATGGCTGAGAGGTTGGGAAGGGATGCTGTGTAGGCAAGTGGCAAGTTACAGTATCTCTTCTCTCAGTGTAATTACATGCCACACTGTAAAAGCCCTGTTCTCCAGGGTAACAGAACTTGGTATGTACCAACCCTCAAAACTGTGGGAGAGGGAGCAGCCTCTGAATCTCTGCCAATGAAAGGCAGAAGGAAAGGCATGTGGGCCACAGATATCCCATGCCCTCATGAAAACCTCTTCTAGTAGGGCAGAATGGAGTAGGAGATGCCAATTTCTGGTGCTGGTGGTCAAGATAACTGTTCAGTCTTTATCTCTTTGCTACTTTAGGTTTACAGCAAGCTTTCATTTAAAATAGAGATGCCCGATTTCCCCTTGCCATTAAATGTGAGCAAGGATGGAAGGCTGACATCCCAGTGGAGTAATGATTTAGTAAGGTAGAAAAAGGGTGGAATTCTGAGGTCTACAAGGAGCTGTTGATGATTTGGTTGCTTATTTCTCAGATGTTAGTCAAAATGGAGGAAGGTTTCTCCAAATATTCTTTGATGAGAGGCAAAAATTTAGATCTGGCCTTGCCCCTTATTGCAGCTAAGCTGATTTCCAACAGTAAGACCTGGTTTTTCTCCTCTCACATCAGATAATGCTAATTTACAGGGCCCTCCTGCCTCCAGTGGAAATATGGCTACACCACATTTAAAACATGGTCCAGGATAGCCTTGAAACAAATGCTGATACAGGCAGTGTGCTGATTACTTTGCAAGTAAGATGATACCATCCTCTACCTCCTCCTCTGCTCAGGGACAGATCATGCCTGCAGACAGAAAAGCTGCCATATGACTATGGCAGGCTGGTGCCTGAAGTAGCCAAAGCAGTGCTTGTCTGTAAGTACTTTTCCAGACTGAGTCATATTTTAACTGCTTCAGGTGTCCTGTTGTTGCCTGGTCCTGTAATAATAGTTCTTGTCAGTGTCAAGAGTTCCTTGGAGGTAATGAGTAGGGAAGTGCCACTGTTCTCTGCTCTTGCTAACTGTTCCTCAAAGACCAGGGTGTGGGATTATTTAACTGAGAGTGCAGTATGACTTGTAGGCTTGGGATGGCTTTACTCCACCTAATTCAGACATTTAATGAGAAAAGTATTTTTGGGTTTTATGTGAATTGGTTGTTCCTAGTAGACAGGGTATTTATTCCTGGCACAAGACCAGTCATTGCATAAGCAAGTATTGTGCAGCTCTGCTGCTCAGCAGAGACTATCAAAGTCTATGAAAAGTGGAGATTTTCCAGCATCATTAATTCAGGGGAGAATGTTGAGCCCTGGCAGAGAAACAGATTGTATCCAGAAGATGTGTAGCTATGCTGGGAGAAATTAAAAGAATGGCAGAAAACCACTGTTATTGTTCTTTTGTTTAGTGAACTGCTTGCAGTGAGCATTTAATTTGTTCTTCATTTTCCCTTGCCTGGGGACTTAAAATCTGCTCTCTGGTTGGGGGTTTGCCCTATTTCCAACTCAGTGGAGAGATGCTGAGCACACCTACTGCAGAGCAAACCACTGCTTGTTGGGAGGCAAAACTCCTCACATTTTGTCTCACAGACCCAAAATATTACCAGGGAGTGGGATGGAGGACTCAGCAAGAACACCAACAGTGGTGGGCTGGTAAAGCAAGGAGAAGGCAATGGGAATGCCTGGATTTGCAGGGAGGTGGTGTGCTGTATGGAACTGTCCCTTTCACTTGCTCGTGGCTCCGTGCTGTAAGCTGCCCGACCGCCGCTTTCCTGTGTTTCTCCTTACAAAATTGTTACAGGGGACAAAGACATTGTCTCCTCGTGTTTCACAAAAGGAGGTGGACACCAAGCCATGGAGAGGTTCAGACCAAGATTTGAAGACAGCTTTGCACCCGCAGCTCCTGCTGAATCCAACAAGCTAGGCTCCTAATTACTTTTCCATACCTATCCTGAAGTGAGAAGCCTGGAGTTCAGGGACCAAGTTTCTGGAGACCTAGTGACTGCTCTAAATCCTGGACCATCCCAGAAGTGATGGTCTTGGAGCATTACCAACTCCTGCATCAGTCTCCTCTTGAACAATAAGCCACTCTATGGTGGCTTATTGGAGTGGACACTGCTAGGATATTTGGGATGCTTTGCTGGAAGTCCCTCAGTGACATCTGGAAAAGTGCAGTTTTGTTGTTTCTGTTATAACTGTTTTGTACCCTCTTTCCTGATTTCTCTACTCTCCCACAACATCAATCCTCCTTGTTAAGCAATTCCAGTAAGACCTGCTGAATCTGTCCCACCTTTGCATCCTCCTTCCTTAATTTCATCCTGAAAGGACAGTGACTGGTAGTCCCTTCTTCAGAATAAGAGAATGTTCCCCCTAAGTGTGTAACAACTGCAGCTGTGATCCTGCTGTGGATTGCTGGCTGCTGGCAAACCTTTACCCACCGGAGGTAAAAGTGAAAAACACCTTTATGAAGTGATTCCAGGAGACTGAATGTGGAGAAGAACTTACAGTCTACCCCTGTTATGGAGTTTTACAGGTAAGTTGCTTGACAAAATGCTCATACTTAGTTCCTTGCAAGGATATGGGGAAGATAAATCACCAGTCAAACGATCTTGGATTCTGTGGTAAGAACATCTTGCAAATCATTCTGCCCAGGCACAATCAAAGCTGATGATTGGAGGATTAGGCTTATTTATAATCCTCCTTTCAGGAGACTTGGTTCTGTTTTCAGGGTGGAAGCCTCTCCATCCCACTTGGCAGAAAAGAACCAACCTCTGCAACACAAATGTGCATTGGCTTTGTGTTCAAATTTTGAATGTGTTGTGTGCAGTCTACATCTATAAATAGCAAAGAAGAGACTGGCTGTCTAAAAGTAGGACCTGTCAAGGTGGTTGTGTTTGGGCTTTTTGGGGGGAGGGGATGAGTTTCCTGGTAGTTTGGTAGTATTTAGCCCTCATTAGAGATACAAATTGGGCCACAGCTGTTGTAAGCCCACAGCCTCTGAGGTTTTGGAGTAGTACAGCTGATGGCCCTCAGCAAAACATGCTGTGGAGCTGACAATATGACAATGCATAGACCCATGTGGAGGCATTTTATGTTGCTTGTTGGTCTTTGCTTTACAGTCTTCTAAAATCTCAAGTAGGCTGCAGGAGGGTGGTTGGGATTTTGGGGCTGTTTTGGTTTGGTGGGGTTTTTGGTTTTTTTTGGGGGGGGTTTTGGTTGTTTTGGGTTTTTTTTTAATCCCCTAACACAATATCTAGCTGAGAAACAGAACTCAAGTGTGAAGATTTTTACTCTTCTGTAAGAAAAAAGGGTTTGCTGTTTGTTGCTTCACAACTGAATGAGCTCCTTTCTGCTTAAATCTCACGTGTCTCTGGAACACTTCCACAGCAAGCCTTTTTTTTTTTTTTTTTTGCAAAGCTCACTTGTCAGCCAATATTGTTCCTCTTTGAAGAACACTACATAAAAGCACACATCAGAGACATCTTTAGAACCAGACAGAATTGCATCATTTTGCCTGCAGTCTTGTTCACCTCTGGCTTTTGAGGACGGTTTGTATGCAGCAAAAGTGAGTGCTGTGGTTTGGGAAAAGGAGAGAAAACATCGCTTCTGCCTCTTCTCTGGGTATTTATTAGGAAGTGTTGTCTTTGTTTTGTCTTTTCACTACAACCTTTTTTCTAGCTAATGAGCCAAATTTGACATGGAAACAGTGGATGAAGCTCTTGGGAGCTCATTAGAGGTTTTTCATGTCAGGGTTTGACTCCCAGTGTATGAAGTCTAATCCTAAACCTGGGCTGAGATTTATACTGTGGGACATGCTGGAGCCTCTGGCTAGAGCCTGTTGGGAGGGTCCACGTAGCAGCCCTCCCTTTAGCTCTGCAGCCTCATTTGAGCCTTCCTTTTAGTGTGTGTTTCAACCAATTCTCTGGAACATGATCCAGTCCTTAGGCTGAATCTAAGGCTATACAGCACACCGATCGACCGGTCTGTTACGCTGAGGAGAATTCTAGCAGCAGCCTCAGCTTTGCTGTAGCACCCTGGTCCCCAGCTCTGCTCTGCATCTTGGCTGTGGATGAACCCCAACCCCAGCAATGGCTCCAGCTGTTTTGTACAGGGGGATCTCCCCAGACAGGCACAGGGCACCCACTCAGCTACTCTCTTACTCCCCCTCCTTAACAGGGCAGGGGGAGAAAATAAGATAGAAATGCTCATGTGTCAACATAAAGACCTGGAGATCATTTACTAAGTACTGTCATGGATGAAACAGACTTGACTTGGGGAGAATTATTTATAGCCTGTTAAAATAGGGCTGGATAGTAAGAAACAAAGACAAAATAAGCCACCACCTTCCCACCCCCACCTTCTTCCCAGATTCCTTCATCCCCTGTTCCTCTACCTCCCCGCCCCAGTGGTGCAGAGAGATAGCAAATTTGTGGGTTGTGGTCGGTCCATAGCAGGTTGTCTCTGCTGCACCTTTCTCCTCACACCATTGCCCTGCTCCAGCCTGGGGCCTTACCACGGGTTGCAGGTCTTCAGGGTACAAACCCTACTCCACCATGGTGACCCCAGACGGCTGCTGGGGACTCTGCTCTGGTGCCTGGAGCTCCTCTTCCTCTTCCTCCTCTGGCCTTGGAGATGCAGGGCTGTTTCTCATTTTTTTCCTCACCCCTCACTGCCATGAAGCATTTTGTCCTTTGTAAATCTGTTTTCCCAGAGGTGCTATCAGCTTTGGAGCTGGGCATGGCTGTGTCGGTGGTGAGGCTGCTGTGGAGCTGGCTAGAAGCATCCAGAACTGGCTGCGACAAGCAGGGGTGCCCGTGGCCTCTCCTCACAGAGCCCCACGGCTGGGACACAGGCCCCCAGCGCTGTGCAAACTGGAAACACCTCAGAAAGGTGATGTGGTGGATGCATCCTGCTGTCCCCACTTTTGGGAGACAAGTGACTGCCCAGCTCCAGAACACCTGTCCCAGGATGGCAGAATGTCCTTCCTGTCCTCTCTCCTGAGGACGCCTGAGGTTAGCGGACAGGCTTGGCCTCATTTGCCCATGGAGGGACAGCAGGAGCTTCCGGAAGGAGGCAAGCATTGCTTACCCCCCTCCTGCTTTAAAGAGGGTTCTTCTGTCCTCCATTATGGTCTTCTGAAAACAGCCCACATCCCAAAAGTCAGGAGCAGTGCTGATCTAGAGGCAGTGCAGCGAGCCAACGATCAGCTGCGGGGCAGCAGCAGCACGGGCGTTAGCAATGGAAGCACTGACGGGCGACGCTGGGCCCTTTCTGCTCCTGAGCTTCTGGTTCAGGAGGTGATGAGGGGCCCCTCTTGCCCTCGTGCTGTTTGCAGTGGGGTGCAGGGGCCTGGGGGCTGTGGGTGGCAGCTTGCACAGGGCAGTCCTCTCTATAATACACATAACCATTCAGGAGCAGAGGGATGGGCCAGACCAGGGCTGAGACCAGGCAAAGGGTCCTTCTAGCTGGAGACTCTCTGGGCTGTTGCCTTGGAGTATCTGGTTGCATGTTGAAGCTGCTCCTTTGGCATCCTCCATTTCACTCTCAGTTACAGTTTCTGAAAAACTGTTGGTAAAATGAGCAGTTTGGTTCTGACTTATCCAGTTATTCAGTTGCAGCAGAGTGCAGACAAAGGTGCACACATCAAACTGTTGGCTCTGCAAACCAAAAGATTTCAGGGGATCAAGAACAAAGCCCCACTCAGAAGTCTGACATGGAGACCCAAAGGCAGCTGCTGTGGCTGCTAGTCTGGGAAAGTGCCTTTTCCCAGTTTTCTGTTTGTTTCATGTTTGTGCTTGATGAGACCCCCATGTGTTTCAGGGCAGTTACACAGGTTCAATAAGGCCCGTGTAGTTGTTTGATAGCTTTCTAAATGCATCCCATCACAGTATCCAACCTAGGGCAGGTTGGATAGCCTGGGAAATGAACTGGGAGGAATAATCCTCCCAGAAGTGGAGGAACTGACTGATCAGTAAGCAGCCAAGTACCTCTCCTCTACCCCTGTGACGTGCCTGGAATGGAAGCTGAATAAACCTGATGCTGCAGAGAGAAAGTGATTTTGTGGTTCGCTTGCTTTTGAGGCCAGTTTGGATGCAGCGTGGGGAGTGCAGGCTTTGGGAAAAGGAGAAAATGCACATGGAAGAAAAGCTGACTTCCCTCTTCACTCCTCTCCTGGGGAAGAGTTACTGTGTGGTTATTGGTTTGTGGGGATTCTGGTTTTGAATCAGCATCACTGAACTGGAATGGTATCAAGTCAGAGAGGAACAAAAGAGATTCATAATCGAGTACTTAGTGTCTCAAAGTAGATCAAGATGTGGTCATGGCTTCCTGGAGCGCTGGCCCCAGCTAAGAGTGTTCCGGTCTATTCTGTTTGGTGAACGACCCCTTGGCAGCCTGAAACCAGCTACTGCATCTATTTCAAGAGCCCTTGTTTAACTCCAGTAAACTGTAAAAGAGATTCTCTTGTCCATTGATAATGGTCCCCAACTGCTTGGAGCTGGGGTGCCTGGGCTTTCTGCCAGCTGCTCTTGGAGGATGTTCCGTGGGGAGTGCAGTCAAGAGAGCGTAGTGATAAGAGTTCATGGTGAGACACAGCTGCCTCTTCTGAGCCGTGAAACACAGGTAATACGGTGGTGGACAGAGTGATCTCTAAAAGCAAATGTTTAATCCTTTCTTGTTTGCTTTCTTGGGATGAAACAATTTCTATTTTGGCATTTTGGCCAGTAATTGTTCACTAAGGAGCCTGTCAGCCTGCCCCAAACAGTGCAAACTCTTTTATCTTCCAAGTGCTTGTGATGAGGAATGAGTTGTAAATTGAGAAAAGAGCCTTGGCAGTGCAGAAGAGAAGGGCCTTGACAAGTTTGAAATAAAAATAGATCAATCCTGTGCTTCTAGCTGCTTTTTGCATCCTTACCTCAGGAAAATGATTACCAGTGAGACAGTCACTGGGATGAGAGAGGCTTGTGGTGGTCCCTGTGCTAAGCATATTGCTACCTGAAGATGGTGACCCTGGGTTTTGTGGTCAGAGACTGAGGTAAAATAAAAGATGGAGTGAGGAAGGTGCTGCTCATGTAGGTAGGTAGGGAACAAGTGCATTTCTGGTTGAGTACCTGAAAATACCTGGCCTATTCCTTCTTCCCTCTGCTCTCTGGCATTAACGGCTTCAATACCTACAGTGCATCCCCACATGTGAGCACCTCCATGGCCAGGCTTTGCAGGCTGGTTCTGCTAGAGCTCTCTGTCACCTGCCTGACCCCAGGCAGACCCCCAGCTGACTCTGTTCACCAGCGTTTTCAGCAGAGGTGCCATGGGTGTCCATCTGGAGCAGGCAAGAGGCTGTGCTGTGCCAGGTAGGAAACCACCTGCTGTCATGGGTGCTGGGTGGGACGCTGCTGTCGGCACTGTCTGGCAGAGGTGGGATTTCACCATCTCATGCCCTGCCATGGTGTGATTGTAGAACTGAAAAGGGACCAAGCAATCCCAGGAGGAAGAGGGTATTTTGTAAAGAGTGGGAAAAATAAGATGGTGGAGAGGTGTGACATGGCTTTGCTCCTGGTGACCTCTCCTTCCAGAAGACTGTTTTCAAAAGGAGCGCTTAAATGTCTCGAGATCTATTGTGAGATGGGTCACCTGGTGGGAGGTCGGGGTGGGGAAGGGGCTGTGATACTACCTTGAGCAGCTCCAGCTTCCTCCCTGCTACATGCTAGAGGTCCCATCACAGGCTGACTGCATCCTGCACAGAGATGGGGGAGGCTGGAAGACTCAAACGATGAGGTAGCCTGGTGTACAGGTCTCGATAGCGAGGTGTGTGTGCTGCTTTGAGTAACTGAGGGTACTGCCCTCTCCAGCAAGTGTGGTACTGAGTATTCACTGATGGGGACCCCTCTCCCCTGCTCTGCTACTGAGCAGGAGAGAGGCTTTGCAGGGCAGGCAGTCCCTGATGTACAACCATAACTTTCCCGTAGCAGTGAGGAGACCTGACTTAGCAGCTCATCCCTTTAATCCCCTTTGGGAGCCCTGAGGTTCTTCACTCACTGCAGGAAAAGGCTCCTTTGGGTTGTGCAAACCTCTCTGGTTGTGAACTCTGGTTTTATGAAAATATCTTCCTTTGGATTTGGGGCTGCCAGACCTGCTCCTCGAGCATGGGTCTCATCTTTAGGGGAACACTGGGACACCCAAGAGCTCTGGAGCTGGATGTGTGCCGTGGTGCTCCCTCAGTCCCTCACTTCTCAGTGCAGTCAGGAGCTGGCAGGGACCAGCTGGGCATCGTACTGTGATCATTTCCCCACAGCAAAGTCGCTGCCCATCAGAGTTCATCCCAGAAGCAGCAGCAGTTTCCTGGGCCAAGACCTCCTAATTGCATTTGCATGTATTCATTCACAACCAGCTCTCCATGGGGAGGTTTCTATGGCAAAGCAACCAAGTGCATATGGAGGCATAAACACAGATCCCACAGCTGCTCAGCTGAACCAGTCTATTTCAAGCCACGCTTTATCTCCAGCTCCTGGGCTACCAACTGCCAGCCAGGCATCACCAGTGACTAGCACAGAATTCCCTTGCAAGGGGCTGGATGTCTCATCTCCACCCTGGTGATTAGCACAGCTCAGACCAAAATCACAACTTTGAGCGGGGCTGGAAACAGGCTGCACAGCTCCTGCCTGGGGCTGGGCCAGGGACCCAGCAGGGGAGCGCTGTGTCAGTAGTGGGCTGTGTGCTGGGGGTCTTGCCTCAATTCAGGACGAGGGGGTGGAGTGCCACTGTTATGGAAAAGCTGTGAAGATGCCTCGATGCAGAGCTTTGCAGGAACAGAGCCAAAGACTGAGTGCTCAGCACCCCTACTCCCTCTTTCCAGACCTGCCACTAGATATCAGGCAGCTCCAAGCCTTCATTTAAATGCTTCTTCATGCCTGAGTTTTCTTCTTGGCACAGACTACTGCTCTACTTAGACTGTAAGTTTAAGCAGAACTTGCTGACATTTGAAACGCTTTTCATTTTTGCTGAAAGGTATTTTGGAAGGAAAAGAAAAAAAAAACCCCAAACCATCCCTTCTACAGTGGGGGAGGAACAGATACCACACTGATAAGGGAAAATCAATCTGTGAGGGGTCAGATGGTGACCTCTGGAAGCAGCATGGCCTTTCCCCCAGCAATAGGAATGGTCCCTTCAGCAGCCCTGGTTGGCCTTTTGTAAAAGAATCTCCTGCTCCCTGAATACAGATATATTCCCCCCCCCACACACACACACACCAGAAATTACTCCACTTCTCCAGTTTCATCTGAAGGGCTGAAGAGTGGGTTTTGGTGATTGCTGTGCAGAGAAGCACATACTCCCTTCCCACCTTAGGTTGTGCTGGGGTGCATTTTACAGGCTCTGTTCCCCATCCTCTCTCTGCCAAACATCTTATTCTGGCTATTTCAGGGCCTCTTCTCTCCCAACCCCCAGGGATGGGACAGCTAGCACCTGGCCTTAGCTGTATTTGCTTTATGTATCATCTGCTCTCTTTGGCCACCAGGACAGAGATGTTCATGATATTTCTCCTTGCAAGATAACAACATGAAGGCTACAAGGTCTGCTCTGGTGGCTGGAGTGGAAGAGGATTCAGCATTTGTAGTGTTGAGTTGTAATGCTCAGCGCAGTGTCTCTAACCCCAGCTTTCTTCCTCAGGGGACTGGTTTTTATTTGGGGCTTTTGGCAGCTGATCAGACACCAATTCCCTCCATTCTTAGTCCAAAGGTGATAGATCACTTAATAAACATCACTAATTTGTTTCTTAGGATATCTTGCAAAATGGGCAATGAGCATGAATGGTGTATCTATTTCAAGTCATTAGTGTATGAGAGATGCCCAATCAGCAGAGGAAGGCAAAGTTACCATCGTTAATTTAGGAGGGCCAGGGGCTTTTAATATGCCTGATTTCATGAAATCTTTCAAAACCACATCTGCTCTCCGAATTCCTGTGGGGACAGATAATTGAGAGGATCTGACTTAGCAGCTAGAGCCTGACAGGTGTTTGTATCAGCAGCACCTTGCAGCACGAAGGGCAGCAGCCTACCACAAATGAACATCCACGTCTCACTTTCCTTGGAGGATTGAACCACGCTCACCAGTGTGAGTGGCACCTCTCCCACGCGGAGGCACAGCAGGAGGGCTGCTGGTCCATGTTCTCACAGCATCTGTCCTGCTGGCTGGAGCTGTGAACAACCCAGATACTCAGACTTCGTAGTGCTTCGTGCCCATGTCCAGGAGAACTTTTTATTATGTTTACACCGAGCATGAGCATGTGGAAAACACTAGAAATATTGCATCAGTGGTTTTGGTTTTGGACAGCACTGGAAATGGCGACGCAGCTGCTCACGTCAGATCTGTACGATGAGGTGTGCAATATGCCATGAGGGGCCAGAGGTTTGAGCTTTAGTTTGGGAAGTGCCCACCTCTGGCATAGTCACTGCTTGCTCCTCTAGCACCACAGTTATGCACTTAGCTGTCTGTTTTTCCTCAATTTCGTTTGGGACTTGTATTTCCAGTACAAAAGCACGGTTTTTNCCTCCTTCCCCTCCCTCTCACCCCGGTCACACAGCAAATATCCTGATGCTGCAGTTCCAAGCCATGTGTCCGCCCCAGCCTATGCAATCCAATGGTCTCTGACCAAGTCCCTTTGTTCAGACGTTAATACAAAACACACAATAGGAAGAAAAACAAAACAAAAGGAGCCAGACACAAGAGGGAGACACACTGCCGGGCTCCAGCTCTGAGCCCTTCAACTAAGCTCCACAGCAGCTAGGCTCTTGGGGTTCCTCCTTCCACACTCAAGGCTGCAGGTCCCAAGGTTTCCAAGGTGCATAGGAAAAGGAAGAAAGGAAGTTAACTACAAGCCTGTTTCTGTTTTAGGTTCCCCCCATCCCTTTCCCACAACCCAATGGCTGCTGGAGGATATTCTTGACTCCGACAGGTCTTTTCCCGTCTTCCAGTGAGACCCTGCCTGGGGACCAGGTTCACTGTAAGTCACTGGTTCCTCTCTGGAACGTGGGCGATGGGTTTGGCAGTGAGGGGAGGGAGCGGAGCACGTTGTGGGGGGACGACAGGCTTTTGTCTCACAACAAGTTGGGGGGGAGATGTCAGGGAAGGCGAGAGGAAAGAGCCAAAGGAAGCCGGTAACGCTGGCCCTCTGCTTGATGTTTGTACTCAAAGACTTCTCCTTGGGGCCGCTTCAGTGTGCCAGTGCTGGCCTGTTGTCCAGTCACCTCTCACAGCCCTGCTGAGAGAAAGCACGTGGCGGGGTGCTTCCTGCTGCTTCGTCCTCTGGCTGGCTGCCCTCGTGCCCGCTGGAGATCTCCGAGTCACAGTCGAGCGCCTCGTAGATGGTAGGCAGTGTGGTCTGCTGGCTGAGGCGCTTGCGCAGGCCCACCAGCAACGGCTGTGGCATGGAGGAGACATCCACGTTGTTGCCGAGGTCAACCCAGGCCAGGCAAGGGAACTTGTTCATGTCCTTCATGGTGTCAGTCAGCTCCTTCATGGTTGCCCGCGTCAGCCGGTTGCCGTTGAGGGAGAGGTGAGTGAGCTTGGGTAGCGCCCAGAGGAAGGGCAGCAGCAGGCGCACCATGTCATCGTTCAGCTCGGTGAAGCTCAGGTCCACAGAGGTGAGGTGGTCCCCGTTGTTCTGCAGGTAGTAGGCCATGCGGTGGACATCCCGCATGGTCAGGGGGATCCCTGACAAATCCATGGAGTCCTGGCTCACCTTCTTCTGCAGGCTGGTCTTCAGACTGGTGATGGAAAGGGGTAGAGAGGTCATTAAGGGGACCGGTCTCAGCCATCTCTCACCCAGGTAAGAGATCACTTGGAAAAGGGGAAGATTCACTATAAATGTGGGCTAGAACATTAAGCAAAGGGTTAATGGAGCTCATTTGGGACAAACATAAGGTTTGCACCATGCCTCTGGGTAGACTGTCCTGGGGTTTTTCTGTATATTCTCAGCACTTATACATAAACTTTGCTAGAACTGGCTAAACATAGGATGCTAGTGTCTTCCACTAGCACATTTCAAAGGGTTCACGTGAATGTGCATGGAGAGAGCAGAAATAACCAAGGCAGATAAACTTTCCCAGTGCACTGGTTTGTACTGTGCAGAGGCTGTTTTAGTGCCACCTTTCTAGGTGAATGCCAAGGTCTGTTGCAAACAGAACTGCAGGGCTACTACAGAGGACAGCAGTGTTGAAAGACTGAGAAATGGCTATTTTATCATCAGGAAAACTACATACAAGCTGCACTCCACAAGTGGATTTACTGTATGTCCCTTTAAAAGCCTTCCCAAGCAGCAACTAGTCAATAAGCAGCACCAGTGGCTGCCTGTTTGGGTCTCTGTGGTCAGCAGATCATCTGGGATCTGATGCAGCTGTGAGGAGGTGGGAAGGACACAAGGGTGCTAAAAGAAATCTGGAGAGATGGGTTTAGTCCTTTCTTTTTATCCCTGCCTGGTGAGTGGAGCGAGGAGGAGGAGGAGGTAGGCAACCTGCAGGCAGAGCAAGGCTGTGTTATGGGATTGTTGAGTATGTAAAGCGACTGGGATGGGGAGCTTGATGGTGGGCTGTGGCTCTGTGAGAAGAGGGAGCTGTGGGGCTATAGGAGCTGCTGGGGACGTGTTGCAAGATCGAGTAGAAATGTGTGTTGATGAGAGCCTAATCCTTCTGTGTAAATGAGAGTAGTCTTGGGATCCCTTCAGATACACTGAACTTTACGGATGGGGGAGCCCTAGTAGGGCCCTTGAGAGTGTCATTGATCGTGTGCTTGGTGGGTCTGTGTCTTGCTCATCTTGAGAGGAGCAGTGTGGGTTAAGAATTAACCACCAATCTAAAGGTCCCAACTCTTCCTATCTGGCTTGGCAGTGTCCCGCATGCCCATGGCACGGCCAGTCATAAGAGCAATGGGTATATGGAGACATGCAATTTCTTTTGGAGGAAGCTGCAGCACTGCAGGAACTCCTGTGGCAGGGTAGAATGTCCCCCAAGGCTTGGCCAGATCCTTCTGCAGGTATGGAGAGGATGTGGTGGTGCCTCCAGAGCTTTGCTTTAGATAGTAGTTCAAAACATCCTGGAATAAACTTAATAAACTCCTATGCATGTGTGAACAAACGTGCATCAGTGCAGGCAGCAGCTCCTTCATGGACACGTTTGATGTGGCAAACTTGTAGCTGCTTCCTCATGAATGTGAGCTGGAAGGACCTTGTGGCCTGCCCTGACAATTCACAAGCCCACAAATTCGTGCTCTAGGCGTAGCAGTGCTTTGTTTGGGCTACTTCTTTGTGCCCTTGTGCTTCCTGTGGGAATTCGCTGTGCAAGGCTGTGGCTGTATTCGCAAGTGTGGGTTTGAGTTAACGAGCTCTCATGGTAGAGAGCTCAGACTTAGAGCTTTAGAAGAGTATCATGTATTGCTTACTAAAAGTTTACACTTTACATGACCTAGGCTACTCCTCAGAGGATCATGGGAGGGGAGAGGGGAGCAGTGCTGGTCTGTACTGTCAAACAACAGAGGTGGATGGATTGGTGAATTATTGGTCTAAAAGCACCCAAGTGAGTTCTGCAAAGAGCCTTCACTTGAATGTGGTGCTGGATATCTCTGCAGTATCAGGGCCCCAGAGACAGGTTGTGAAGAATTACTCACATTGCTGCAGCAATGCAGTTCTCCTGGCTGCTGTGACAGCAGCAGAGGTTGTGACCCGTGCTTCCTGCAGTCTGGATAGCACTCAGTTAGCCTTCTTTTCCTTGCTAACCCAAAGGATGCCTGATAGCAACCTAGACTGCCAGGGAGTTGCATTTCTTTAAAACAATATGTGTTTTTAAAAAAATCTTTTCTTACCTTCCACTGGTGGTGCTGTAGCACAAACTACCACAAAAGAGGTTTCAACTTGCCTAAAATGTATCAGGGACTGGCCTCAAAGCTGAGGAGTCTCAGGTCTCCTCTGACTCGTTACACCTTTACCTGTGCTAGATGTTTACCTGGGTGCTTGGTGTGGAGCACTTGTTCCTCCAGCAGACCAAAGCATCAGAATGCATAGTGTTCATGTTGGTCAGGTTGAGCTGGGAGAAATGAATCTTGAGTGTAAATCTGTACAGAGGAAATGGTCTCCTAAATCCAGTACAGGCTGGTATGAGAGATGAGACAGAAGCCTTCTCTGGTCTGTATTGGCTGGGGGTGTCAGGGGATACAGGATAAACTAGAAGCAAGCCTGGAATTGTTTTAGTGTCTATTTTGTGCACATACAGCCTGTGGCTCCTGGAAACTTCCCTGCTGCTGCCAAGCCTTGGCAGATCCTGGGTGGGTGGCAGAAAGCAGACATAACCATAGGGACATCCTATGGTGGGGGGATGGACACACCACAAGCCTTATCTGGCTCCTCTGACCTTCCCACTGTAAAACAGCTACGAGGAACAGGCTTTAGAGTCCCCAGTTGGGGATGGGAACCAGGCTGGGTGGGGACCACTGGAGGGCATGTCTGAGCCGGCTCCGCTCGCTCCGTGGGGCCTCAGCATTGAGGTGCCCTTTTAACTTCTGTCTGCAACAGCAGCTTTCTGAACAAGGAGGAAGTTTGTGCCACCTCTCTAGGCGAATGCCAAGGCCTTGGGGGTCCCCTTTCGAGTCACTTGGCTCTGCGCAGTGAGAAGAGAGGGGAAGAGCCAGAAAAGCAGAAGCAACGTGCTTGTCTGTTTGCTCTTTAAGCATCCTCTCCTGTTGACTGCTATGCAGGGTCTGCAGTAATAAGTCATGGATTGTGCTCTGACCAGAGCAGGTACCTTCTGCCACTCTCCTCTGCAACAAGCCAATACCCCAGGGAGGCTTTAATCAAGCAAATTATCTTCCTGTAATTGATTTTCCAGACTGGACTGCTCCTGGCTGAATGTGGTAAACCTTCCTGCCTCCTGTCCTGTGCCAGAGCTCTCCCTCCCTCCTTTGCTGGCTTGTTTTTCTTTCCTTTCCTGTGTTTTTGCTGCTTCCTTTTGCCCTCATTGCTGTACCTGCCAGGGTGACTCTGGGCCCCCTGTCTCAGCACTCTGGGCTCTTCCTGTCTTTAAGTTGTGCTGCCTATAAAATTGCCAGTGTAGGGATGTGTCTGCAGACGCCTCGTGCTGGTGAACACAGCCCCTGATGCTGCAGCCAGGCTCTCTGGTAAGTGCTGAAGCATGAGTGATGCTCTGTGCGTGCTTGGAACCCTGGCAGCTCTCCTCACCTTGGGGCTCCTGTGCAGCTGCAAGAAGTAGCTGGAGCAGGGCACAGGGTAGCCACCCACTCACTCACTGCTCCTCTGTTGCTTTAGAAACAAATATCTGTTCTCATGAAAGGGACAGATGTCGGTAGATGCTTTACTCTGAACTATCTGGCACTTGGTGTTTTTACTGGGGCTCTGTTTCCTGTGAGGGGCACAGGCTGGGCATGTTACACAGGGCCCCAAGCTCTCAGGCACTTGCACAGCAGCTGAGAAAGTGCCAGGTTTATTTCCAGGGAAATGGGTCATCTATTCTCCTCTAATTTCTGCAAGTAAAATAGGCTTAAAGATTGCTTCAGCTGCAAAAGCTTTTTTTTTTTTTCTCTGTTGTGTGTGAGACAAAACAGCTACTTAGCGACATGGCTCTTGATGCCCATGGGACTTGTGGGCAGAAGACTGCAAAGCACTGGAGGCTGGATTAACTTAATACTGCTGCAACTGGTGCTGTGTGTGGATTTATAATTGCTGGGATTTGCATCTAACAAGGATCTGGACCCTGGATGCAGAGAAGCAGACTGTATTATCTGCAGCAATCTCAGAGAGGAAACCAACCCCCGCTCCCTCAGATGCCGAGAAATGGCAGCAAGTGAGAAATTCTGTGCAACTTTGAGCAAGAAACAAGGGCAATCAGCAGCCTGTGCCCTGAGGCCTGTCTGGGGGTAGATGCAGCCTCCAGAGATGAACAGTGCCTACCTGCCTGCCCTCCTGTTCTATAAGGTGTCCTGCTTGCAAAATTGTCCAGCCCTGCTGAGGGATGAGAACTCTTCTAAGGATGTCCCCTTGTTTCTTGTGTGAAAGAAGTTCTTCCTTGCATCATTCCCAACTCCCTCCTTGGGGTCTGGCCTTTCTCCCATTGATGTATGGACAGTGTTCCTTCTACACTCGCTGCCAGTTAACCTTTTGTAGGTGCCAGCTCTGCTCTTCAGCAGTCCATGTCAGCATGAGAGCAGTTCACACAGTGTGTAGGGCTCTGAGAAACATGGACCAGGAAGGGGATGAAAGCATCTTGTGCCTCCCTTGGCTTTTTTCTAGGATAAAAATCAATTTTCCCCCACATCCCCACATAAGCCTGTCACCATTCCTGCCTCTTGGGAGCTCAGCTAACACAAGCGATCTCAGAGCTGACTTGAGATGAAACAATTAGAAGACCTGAAATTAATAGCTGTTTGTCTCCAGGACCTGTCCCAAGGGACTTAACCCTTCGTCCTTCTTGCAGGTGCTTCTTTGAGCTCATGATGCTGAGGGCTCAGAATTTTTTTTTTTTAATTAGAACTGAACCCCTTCAACTTCTTGCTCATCAGCTATGTTCTTTGGTGGCTGCAGGAAAAGGTGTAATGGCTCCTGATTTTTGCTTTGGCAGGGCTTGCAGCAGCCACAGCAGTGCTTGACCCCATTAGCTTTGTGGGGTTTGGAGGAGTTTGCTCAGCCTGAGAATGTTCAGGTTCCTGGAGTCCCAGCCTCGTTTTCTTGTCTTTATGCCACGGAGAGATATCTTTTCCTGTCTCTCCAGGGAATTACCAGCTTACTTCCCCTCTGATTTTTACATTTAATTTGCCTCGAGATGTAAAATTTTCCTGATGGCAGAGACTCCCATCACTGTGCAGCCCCCCATGTATTAACAAGCGCTGCCAGGAGTGGCTAATTAGCCACGAGTCTGGTATCTCTAGGTTGCTCTTCCTTGCACAGAACCTAGTGACAGGCATGTCTGGATGGCTTCTTTGCTTTGAGCAGTGATTCAGGGGACAGACTCTGGGCTCTTTAATTGCCTGCTTAGCATAATCTGCTTGCTCTGCTTCACTGTGGCACAGGGTGCTGCTGTGCAGGGCTGCTTCAGCTGCCTCCAGGAAGACAGGAGTCAGGAAAGAGAAGCCTCAAAAGCGCTGACCTAGGCAAACCTCTGCAAAGATGGAGGCAGCGCGCACACAGGCCACTTCCGTGAGAAGTCCCTCAGTCACATCTCCATCCTTACACCCAAGCTCTTTTGATGCACTGTAGGGAGATCCTAACTGTGGAGAGACAGGAGTGCAAAGGTGACCTTTCTCCTACCACTCTACCTCTGCAACTGGGCTGAGATGTGGTTATCTGTAGGTGTTGGTGAAGCTGACACCTCTTGTCCTGCTGGCTCCGCTGTCACCTTCCCTCTGTCCTTGAAGGTGTGTTCAAGAGAACTGTGAACACTTGGCCTTCCTCCTGCTGCCATGTGATCTGTCAAAGACCTCTGGTTGCTTCCCCCTTGTGTCCTGGATCAGGTCAACTCTGCTCACCTGTGCTGGCTGCTTGGGGAAGTCAGCTGTGTCCTGGCTGGAACCAGGACCCCTTGTTATGTAGGTCTGTCCTTGCAAAGCAGGGGGTGCTGCTCCCTCCTCGCTGTAAATGTCAGGCAGGTGTCAGACTGTGTCCTTGTCAGACCTTCAACTCTTACAGAGTCATGCAAGCACAAGGTCTCTGATGGTTCCTCTGAACTGCTATTTGCCACCCAGCCTCTATTATTTCACTCACTCTCTATCTCTCTGTCAAAGTGTCCTCCTTCTGCCTGCCAGACTTGGACTTGTTCTGATCTGTGACAGAGCAGTGCCAAGCTGCTGGATGACCCCCTCTGCCACCTATAGCCTCTGCAGATGTACCTGCATCTAGATGCTGCTGGGAACCCTGATCAGTGGTGGTGTTTGGGTGTCCCTGCACCCCAAAATGAAGGGAATGGTTCCTGCCTCTCTGTAGTTTATTCACCAGTTCATGTCTGTCCAGCTGACATCTCTGTGAGCAGCAGCTTCTTGAAAACATTGTGTGTGGCAGTTTCTGTACTCCCATATGACTGTTGCCATGTGGCTTTAGTTAACTGGTATTCTCTAGCTTGGTTTCCTATCTCTAAAGCAGGAACGATGGTGCCTATTTACCCTGTTGCATAAGGCTGACATGAAGTTCTAGTTAACATTCACCTCATGCCATGTGAAGGCTGGGATCTAATCTGCCAGAGCTGTCATCTGCAGCCCTGACTGATGTTTTCAAGGAAAAAACAAAGATGATCAAAAGCCCTTTAGACTCTTTCCTCCCAGTCTTCTAGACACAAGTGCTTTCATTGCATTTTAAAAGCGCATTTAATGCCGCAGTGTCTGAGCAACACACATCAATAACTGAGAAAGGGAGAAATAAGCCTGAAGGGATGCTCAGTTCTCCACCCAGCTTGAGATCAGCCAAGATGAAATTCACTCAGATGTGCAAAGTAAAACTGTGGTGGGACTTGTGAAAACGAAAACCCAGATGCACCCAGTTTGGGAGTGAACTCTGTGCACACGACTGCCTCTGCTCTCCCAGGGCTAGTCACTGTGTGAGAAATCTGGGGGGGTTCCTATGCCAGGAACAACCTGAGTGTAAAGATCATTCTGTTCATTGCCTGCATGCTGTGTGGGTTCAGGTTTGACCCTTTGCACTCAAAGGAGGTAGTTACACTGCAGAAGAGAGGTCTGGCGAGGGTTCAAGTGGAAGACACCTAAGGAGCCCTGCTGACCTTGCTTTGCAGAGACAGCTCTGCTGTAATCCACAGCTTCTTGACTGCAGTACCAGGCTGGGCTCTGCCTTCACCTGATCCCCTTCTCCCTTTCCACCCTGAACTGCAGTCCAGTGTGTCTTGCCCTCAGAAAGCAATGCACCCTCTGGGTCCTGTTCTGGAAGCAGATGGTGGCACCTGCAGTAGCAGTGCAGTTTTCCTTACCTCAGCATCTCAGGAGGCCTCAAGACTCCTGAAAACAAGAATTAATGATATCCACAAATTCCATACCTGTCAAAACTGCACAGAAGTGGTGGCTGATAGCCTAAAAAGCCTTTGTATAGCAAAGTATTTCTTACTCCATTACTCTTTATGCTAACCATCCATTTAATGAGAAAGTGAAGCTAGAGTCATAAAAGCTATAGGACGTATTTCACTCATTAAGTGTGAGTATCTATACAACTAAAATGGCACTAAAACAGAATTCCCATTAAGATATAAGGGACTGAAAATTGTGCAGCTGGTCCCTGCTGTGGAAGTCTTATCCTCTGGCTTTCTGAGTTGTTTTTAAATTTTAAACCCCCCAGAGTAAACCCACCCCCAAGAGCTGACCTTCCCTGTTTGGTTAGGTGGCCGACCCAAGCAGGGTGCCGGCTGTTGGCTGGAAGCTGCAGCCCTGAGGTAGAAGTTTGGAGGAAAGGAGAACTGAACCCCCTTGCATTGAGTGGGGCAAACTTGCCCAAGTCTCACCTGGGCAACTGAAAGTCTCTTTGGGTGACTGCACAGCTGGGCCATGGATAACCCTTTGCTGCAGGAGGTGGACAGGTGCTGGGAGGACCCCCAGGCATGGATGCAGAGGGCAGACTGTCTGCCAGCATTGCCTCTGACAGGTTAATTGAGCAGAGAAACTAGGCAAAAGCTTAGGCTGGTGCTCCCCTACTTGCTTCAGCTGCTGTTGTGAGGAGTCTGCTGCCCAGGGAAGAGCTTTCTCCTGCACTTCTGTGTGGGCTCTGCTTCTGGTCTGTGTACTGAAACTGGAGTGCTTGAAGCAATGTACCTTATCCTTTCTGCCTTATCAGTTCATGGGTAGCTCAGGTTTATACTCCCTGGATGGTTTGGGTCCCACTGAGAGTAGATGTACACGTAACTACAGTTAGTTTCTGACCTGCTGGTTTGCTCTCTGGTGGTGGGGAAGAACACCTGATGTGTGCTCAGGCTCCAGTGTTGCAGATCCTTTCCATTTCCCACTCTACATCTCTATAACAGTTCAAATGCAATTAAAACCTGGCAGATGCTCTAAGCTCTGTGTATGCCTGAACTTGTTAATTATCTCCTGGACCTGTCTAACATCCTGCCAGAAAGCAGAAATCGCATTTCAGAAGAGAACAAGGGAGTCCTGCATCAGCAGTGTGAAAGCCAGAAGCCAAAGCCCAGGGAACTGCAAAAGCAAGAGAAGACTTCAGTTCCTGAATGTGATTCTACACACTGATTCCTCCCTGCTGTCCCTGCTGGATGTCAGAAATGCCTTCCAAGTATTGCTGCTACACTGATGATTGTCACAAGACCTTGATGGCAGGAGGGGTACAAGCTAAGGGCATGAGTTCAGAGATAGAGATTATAGTAATATACTCCCAGTAGCAGACAGAGGGAAGTGGAGAATTTGGATCAGGTAAAAACAGCCTGGCTGGACAAAATTAAACACTGATATCTCCAAATGAAATGGTTATTTCTTCATGTGCCTTCCTGCTGCTGACATGGTCTTGCAGGATGCCAACTCTGCAGCTGCCTTTTGCTGTAAACAGTCTTAAAGTCTCCCCAGTCTTAAAGGAGGAAGCTTTGCTGTTCAATATCTAATCAAAATTATTTTGTGCCTTATGAAATACCTTGCAGCTGGGCCTGGCTGTCAGGCAGAGCTGTGCATATTGGACCTCTATTGCCCTCCATTGCACACTACCTTGTTTTCCTTCTCTAACTCATGCTCATAGGTGCTCCATACCTGGCCAACACTTTGGGCCTGACCCCTCTGTGTTGGGGGTTTGGGTTGGTGGACCCCAGAGCTCTTTGTCTGGCTGAAGACCTCTTCTTTGTGTTGTTAGTGATGAGTTGGCTGCAGGCAGTCCTCTGCTCTCACTAGCCTGTGCAATTGGAGTCAAACCTCCAGCCTGACTCTCCAACCTGGAGTCCAACTGGACAAGAGGTTTGTTCCACCTGTGAACAGGAGTACGAAGGCTGATGGTTGAGTTAGTAGTGTCAAGGAGGGGTTTTTCAGATGTAAAACCAAAATGAGTCTAGGTTTTGGCAAAAGGGAGTTTGAAAAGGAATGCAGATAACCACCCTCTATCTCCAGCACTTATCTTTACGCCTCTCTATCTTGGGATGGAACAGGGATGAGGCCAGACCTGCTCCCTGTATCCTACATCTCTAGAGCTCTGCATTTTCCTTGGGAAAATGTCATCTGAGTGGGTCTGGAAAAGGACTCGGCTCTGGTACCGCAGTCTTGTTCTGTGTGTGGTTCCCACCTGCAAGCTGGCACAAGCATCCCTGTCCTGGGGGGTGCTGGGAATGGGAGCAGTGGAATTCTCTAAACTCTCTGAATTGGTGGTAAGTGGGGCTTCAGCATGAGACAGATGGCCTGGAAATCATGGTATTGGGGATTTTATGCCTTAAGAAGCACCAAGGATCTGCCTCTGAGTCAGAATGAAAGGTACGATGGAAATGTCAATTCCCATGGGGGATTTTTTTAAATTGCTGGCACATGCATCAAAGATTCTCAAAGTCTCAAAAAAGCCCAAGGCCCTTTACAGAGTGCATTTGCATTTCTCTTTACCCAATCCTGCATTTTTTCCTGTTAAGCTAACGGGGCTGACATGAACTCCTCTTTTCTCAGTCACTTCTCTGTCTTTTCCTAAGCACTGGTGATCTGTGTCACAGAAACAGGCTTTGCTTGAAGAAAACTGAGAGAAGGGGTAGGTTTAAAAGAAGTAGGAATTGTTCTTTATCTGGTTGGAAAAGCTAACAAGTGTCAAAGAGAGAACACGAGTGGGTGTCTGAGTGTGTCTGAAGTAGTGGAAAGCAGCTGTCATCCAGTAGCCTTGTCTGTGGCCAATGTGCCTTGAGTTGGGTTCCCTGTGTGTGAGGCTCTGCATCATCTCAGGTCCCTTGCCTGGTCCTGACAGAGAAGGATGGTCACTTCTCTGGCAGCCACCTTAAAGTGGTCCCTGCTGAATGAGGAGATCAGCTTGCCAGAGTGCCTTGCAATGGGAGACCTTCCCCACTGACAGGGCACTCTTACTGGGATAAACAAGGACAAACAAGAATGCAGAGCTGAGAGTGAGCTCGGATTGGCATGTGGAGAAAATGAGGCTGAGGGGAGACCTTGCTGCTCTGAATCAAAGGGGTTTGCACTGAGGTAGGTGTTAGTCTCTTCTCCCAAGTAACAAGGGATAGGATGAGAAGAAACAGCCTCAAGTTGAGATGTTTAAATTGGAGATTCGGAAAAATTACTTCACCAAACAGGTTATTGATTATTGTGACAGGATGCCCAGGGAAGGGGTGGAATCAGCATCCCTGGAGGGATTTAGGACACGTAGATGTGGTGCTCAGAGATATAGTTTGTACTTGGTTAGGCTAGATTAACGGTTGGATTTCTGGATCTTAAGGGTCTCTCCCAACCTAGAGGATTGTGTACCTGCAGGGCTGCCAGCTGTGGCCATGTTCTTAGTGCCAAACACCCTGCAGCTGGCAGGGCTGTCTGTGCTGTGCAGTCAGCAGGGTTGACTTCACGGCACTTGGGAGAGGCTGAGGAACTGTGATACATCAACTCTACACAGAGGAGTAAATAGCAAGGTGATTTGGGGAGAGTAGTGATAGCACTGACCCTGTGGCATCTGGCTGAGGTTTTCCAAGAGATCGAGCAGAGGCTGCCATGGAGGTTTTCATCCCTGCCTTGCTCTGAGAAGGTGGCATGGAGCTTGGCTGCAGCTCTTTCTCCTGGCAACCTGCCCCCCCAGGTGTTCATCCATGCTGTACCCAACAGGCTGCTTACCACACTTGGGACTTCCTCCGGGGCATGCCGTGCCGGTGCCACTTCGAGTGGGGGGTTAGGTGGTAAATGAGCTGCCTGCAGATCCTGTCTGAGGATTTCCAGGGGTCGTACTCCTGAAAGCAAAGGGACAGCTTAGCCTCTGCATGCACCACAGCAGAACAGGAAGCAAGGGGGAAGATGGAGGCAGATGAGAAAGGATTGGAGGTGGTAGTGGGGCAGGGGAATGTGTATAGGGGAGGAGATGCAAAGGGGATGAAAGGGGAGTGGTGAAATGACCTGAGATGCCTTTGTGCCACAACTGTAGCTCTGTACTGCCAGGAGGGATTGCAGTCCAGCCAGCATGTTCCTGCCCAGAGTGGGGCTGCCCTTTCATTCCCTATCAGGGAGCAAGTGGAGCTCAGAAGAGGGACTTGATTTCAAGAGCTGTAGCAGAGGGTCCTCCTCTAGGCCAGGCAGCACCCAGGAAGGCAGGGATGGCTGACAGTGTGAGGAGGGCTCTGTGCAGAGACCCTCCTATGCCCTTTCCTTCTAAAGATCCCTGCTCTCTGAAAAGCCCAGTGTGGGGGCAGCATGGGTGTCCTGGCTCCTCTGCTGTATCAGCAGCAGCACCCATCCCCAGCTGGGTGGCAGTCAGCACCTTTGCCCTATCTCCCAGGTGCTTCTTGCTGGGAGAGGTGTGCCCTGGGACATCTCTGCTCCTCCTGCAGCAGCACCCTGACTCTCCTCCCCACTGTGCTCCAGCTGGGAGATGCCAGGACAGGTATCCAGCAAGTTCCCCATATTACATCTTATTTTTTCAGCAGCCCATTCTGCTCTTGGAGGTTCAAGTTTGGGAGCTTCCCAGCACCAGCAGTTCCTGCCATCCCCTGCAGTAACTCATCAGGAAAAGATGGTACCGAGCTGGTTACTGTGTTCCTGGCTTCAGTCTCGCACGTGTACTCTATCACCCCGACTCTGAACAGCCCCTCTCCCCTCTGGTGAAGCAGAATGGTGGTAAATGGCAGCTGCTGGAGGCTGGGGTTTCTGTCTCATATCTTCCAAATGCTGAGAGACACCTGCAGTCCCGTTCCCCAGCCCTCCAGCTGTGGTGCAGCATGTGCACTACGGGATCTGCTAGCTAAACACACAGTAAAGCTGTCAGGGAATATGCTAATGTATTCTTTATTGCAAGTGGTTAAAGTGCTGTACTGTGGGCCAACAGCTGCACTGTGACTCTCCTAAGCAGTCACTGACTCAGCTGAACTCTCCAGGGATGTGCCAGCAGCATGTGGCTGTTCCTCTGTGCCAAGAGGAGGGGGATCCCGCCTTGGTGCTCAGCTGAGCACCCACTGATCCCTGTCCCAGCTCCCCTAGGAGCCCCACACAAACTGGCCCTTGAACTTGGGTTAAGCACCTTGTTCTAGGTGCTACTGCTGTGCTGGCAGGGCTGCAAATGGCACCCTATCACCTACAACAGCAAACCTTTCCAAGTGGGCACACGTGCACACCAGGCTTCACAACAGAAGCTGGCGTGATGCTCTGCAAGTGTTTGTTGGCTCACAGCTGAGAATGACCCTCCTGGTCCTTCCCATGTACTCACTGATTTAATTTCCACTGACAGACTGGGAGTTGTGCTCAGCCTGCTTGCCTGTAATGCATTTAACACCCACCAGATGTGCAGCCAGGGTTGGAGAGGGGATGTAGCATGCTGATGTTTGTGCTGAGTCTCTCCAACCCCTTAATGAAACTCCTTTTGGCTCTGGGGGGCAACTTGGGTGCTCAACATCTTCCTTAGCAATGACAAAATCTTACCTATATAGTGCTGTGTGTGGCAGTGGAGATATAGGTATGTGCAGCTGTAAGGTGTGAAAATGGAGGGGGTGGTGCATTTTCTGCTTGGCACCTGGTACTGGAGCAGGGTAATGTCCCTTCGTGATGCCTCCCCTGAAGGGCACTGCACAGCACAAGGCTGGAGATGGTCTCATGGAACTGCTGGGAACGAGGTCAAGCGAAATGTGGTTAAGAGGCACTACTGCTGCAACCCCCCCTCTTATAAATACTCAGGAAATGTCCACAAAAATGACATTTTTTCCACAAAAATGACACTTGAAGATTTTTTCAGGCTGTGTTGCAGCCCGATGATGATGATGGAACTTTGGCTAAATGCAGTTTGGCTGTTGAGCCTGGTCTGGTTAATTGTTATCAGAGAGCCTCAGGAGATGGCAGAACAAGGTTAGAAATGCCACTAATCTACATCAGGCATTCAGTGTATTCCCTAGGGTGCTGCTGCTTGCTCTGAGCTGTGTGCACTTAATATTTCTCTTTGAATAAAGAAATTTGCTTTATCGCTCTCCTTACAAAGCAAAAGTGACACTTGCTGAGCCTGATGAGCAAATGGTTATATTGCAAATCCAAGTGTTTGTGGTGGCAAAGGGTAACAGAAGCAGATGTTGGTGTGGCAGTGGGACTCTGATATCTGTGATGTTTATCTGCATCTGGCCTTGCTGGCCTTCTCTCTCTTTCTCAGAAGGAAAGTGCCAGAGCAGTGCAGGGATACTGTGCACGTAACACATTTGCTTCATGAACCCCGAGTTGCAACATGTTCCTGCAGCACCATTCTGTGCTTGGAGATCTGGGAGGTTATGGGGAGATGTATCATGGAATTATTGAATTATTATTGAAGAGGAAGATTCTCCCCCTGCAGAGGCACCAGCCTGGGCAGAAATGCAGAGGTCTGTTCCCCTCTGCAGCCCCATAAGCTGCTTTGAACCTCTGGGCCATGCCAGCGAGTATGATACCACCACCCACCCTATATATTTTGATCTGGTCAGGAGCCTGTCACCAAGTTTGCTATTGGTGCAAAAAGTAAATTCCTTATTTCTTTGCAAGTAACCACCCTCTCCTTCAGCTGCATTCATGTTCTGAGGTAGCTTTAACTGGTTCCCGCAGAAATACACACAACTTTGTGTGCTACCACTCTGAGGGCGCTTTGAGGACTGCAGAGCACTACCCAACATCGTTAGCACTGGTGCAGAGATCCCTATGTTGCAAAACATCCACTGAGCTGAGGGAAGAGTTCACCTTTTTGGGACACTGCAGATCCCTGGCAAGGCTCATCAGCAAGTCATGGGAAATGGGATCCACCAAGTTGAGGAAAGTCGCGTTTTTGTAGAGCACTTCATTGAGGAACGTTCCTTCCAGTCCCAGGTCCTAGAAGAAGAACACAGTCAATCAGGTACACAGGCTCCCTTAGAACTAGAACCAGAAAGTAAATTCTGCAAGGTGTCAGCAGGTTGCTCGATCCAGGAAACTATCCAACAGAGGTGAGGAGCTGGGTCTGACCCGGTGTTGCTGTGATGGGGAATGTGGACAGCCGCTGAATGAGGTGAAGTGTGAAGTCGAGCTAGTCCGTCTGGGGACTGCCTGCCTTGTTCCCACCCACCACAGGAAGGTGAGAGCAATATCATTTCCAGGCTGGCTGGAGCCCAAAGAGAACTAGATCCAGAAAAACTTGCAGTTTTGTCGGCTTCTATGTGTGAAACTGCTGAAGAGGCTGAGCAGGAAGGGGCTGGCTCTAAACCTCCTTCTTCAATCTCAACTTTTCTGGAAGAATCAAACCTTCCTCAGGTATGTAGATACTGACATGCACCCTGGTGGTGTATGAGTTTAGCTGTGCTTTGAATTCTTCAGTAAGCACTTGGCTTTCAGGTACAACTCTAAATGTATAGGTAGTTTCTCACCACAGTCACAGCGAGTGCTCTTCCTAAAGCCCACAGTGTGAGCTGGGGAACATCCGTGGTCCATACAACTTACTGATGTGGACTAGATACAGGGCACCTTTGGATATGCTGGAAGAAACCTCAGCATCCTTGAGGGCAAAAAGCCTCCCCAAGGGTCAGATAGGGAATACTGCAAAGAACCAAGCTGTTTCTTGTTAAGAGGAAAGCTAAGGTCTAATCTAGGACATAGTTATTACAATCAGGAGGTACCACAGGGCTGTGGGGAGAAAAGAAAGTAGCATCTGGGAAAGAGAGATCACATAGTCACATGAAAATACCCTAAGAGCAGAACAAACACCCCAGGAATAGACCTGAGAACAAAATTGCTCCTTAATAGTAATAGGGATAGTGCTGGGTTTGATGCAGTTGATGAGGGCTCAGCTGAGGGAGGAAGCAAGTCCTCTGCCCATTCTGTATGTGCTGCCAGGAGAAATGAATAAGCAAATGGGTGCCCCATATGTTCATGCTGCTCCACTGAATGTGTGCTTTGGGTACCACCCAGTGAAAGATGCTCTAAGAGCTAAAAAAAAAAAAGCTGGGTGTGCACACACATATCTCTGGCAGAGATGGAGCCATGGCTGACAGAGGTGTGGGATCTTAACCCAAAGCAACAGTCAGAGCCAGTGCTGTCTCCATTCTCTCCCAGCCTGGATATGCTTGTATCGAGCAGAGAACATAATACCAAAGAGACACTGGCCACAGATCTGGTGGAGAAAGGGAGAATAAATCACGTGTTTTACAGCCCCATCGCTGTGCGTACACAGACAACACCCGTAAGCAGCCAAGGAACTGAAGCAGTGGATCAGTCCTGAAGGACAGACAGCCACAGCTGGATGTGGGCCAGCAGCATGCCAAGGCACCATGCCAATGTCTCCCTGAACCATACAGCTTCAGGGAAATGGAGCCTCCTACGCCGAGTGTAATAGGCACAGATTAAGAAAGCTGACGAGAGGACGGCATGGCTGGGCATGCAGCAGTGTATGTCAGAGCAGTAATTAAACTCCCCAACTGGAGCTATACCATTACAGTGAATCTGCAGCCCCATTATAAATCCTGCCTGCAAGGGTTTTATAAATAATGTAGCTGTAAATATTCACTTCATGTTGGTAGTCCATAAATTCTTAGCCATGGGGCACGTTCTGGTTCATCTTCTCTGTCTCCCTTTCTCTGTCTTTTCTTGGAAAATTCTGTACCACCTGAAGGGGGACTGCAGACAACAGAATGTTTTAAGTCTTGCCAGTTTGATTGGATTAGTGCTGTTATCTTAAATATGACACTTGGCTGTTGTCTCAGCATGGGAAAAATCGGATTGTACCAGACATGTTGCTGGTGTAACTGTAATGTCTCCCTTGAGTGATGCCCACTCAGACCAGCAAGAGCTGGTCTGTCTTCTGCAGGTGTGCATCTCTGAGCCTCTTCAGGATGATGTGCAGTGGAGCTGCCCAAGTGTTCCTACACAAAGCAAGGGTACACCTATGCTTTGCAGTTGTTTTCTGTGCAGTCTTCTGAAATGCTGGGATCTCGCATCTCTCTTGGTGGATCTGCTGCTGGCTGGCTTTATTTTATCACACCCTCCCAGCACCCTAGCAGCAGTCCACAGCTCTCTGTGGTCTGTAGACCACAGGTCAAAACCACTGGTAGATACAATTACATCCTGTGGATACATGGGCAGGGCTGGACAAGGTCTGGGTCTGCAGGGAGCAGCAGGAGGCTCCGGTCTGGTTGAGAGCATCTGCTCTTTTGGAGAGGCTGTGTTTCTGGTCCCACCATAGCTCTGCCTTCCCTGGGATGTTTGCAACTTGGGCCAAGGCACAGCGATGAGATATGGTGTTAAATATCCTCACCCTCCGCTAGACTGAACAAGGTATCTCTCTTTTTACAGGTAACACAGACCCTCTCCTGGGACACCTGAATCTGTGACTCCTGAGTGTGGTACTGCCAAGGTAAGTCAGTCTGTGTAAAGGACGTACTGGGGACATACAAATTCACTAAGGGTGGAATATGGATGAGTGAAGGAAATCTGTAAATGAGAAAAAAAGCTGATCAAAGTCCTCTTTGAAGCCAGTATCGGACATGTGAGGAGGACTGGTTCTGGTTGCACAACCCCAGCTGGCTGGGAGTTGTGTTTTACTGTTGAGGGATGTGCTGTGTTGTTAGTGGCACATCCTCCATCTCTGAAACCTCTGAGCACACTATGACCCAGAGGCTTTGGGGTGGTGTTGGGTGGGTACTTGGAGGAAGGCAGTGTTGTGGTTACAGGATGCATGTCTCACTGCTCTGGGTCTCTGCTTTGACATAGGCAAACATGGGGACCAGGAATAAAAAGGGGAATTGTCAAAGCAGTGGAACAAATGTGAATGTTCAGTGCAGATGTGAGGGAGCCGGGTGCTTAGCTGATCCTGAAAGGAGCTGGCAGGCTGCATTGAAAAGAGGGCTTAGAAATGACCCTCCATACCAGATGGCCCCCATGACTTAGCATTCAAACAGTGACTGTTCACAGATGGACCTTCTGGAGACCTCCACGGTCTGCAGGGAATTTTGGTGCTTCAGCCTCAAGAAGAGGTGCTGAGCACTATAGAAAACGAGCTTCTGCAGTTCTGGCCTCTGGCATACCCTACAAAAGTCTGTTTGTGTTACATCACCACGTTCATGAAGTGAGGGGTTGCCTCTCTTCATAAGCTTCTTGTAACAGTGCCTCTCCAAACCTGACTTTGAAATCGTGTTCAACCCTTGTCTGCCGTAGTGGTGCACACAAACAGGCTTTCTGCTGAGGGTTTGTGCTGTCTGCATGCATGGCAAGAACCTTGTGGTGCTGGTAATGAACCAGTGGACAGAAAAAGTAGAGATGTATTTTTTCGATCCTATAATTTCTCACTTATAAGTGTGCAACTTGCTGGTAGCCCAGGGCACTCACCACCACCATGTGATGCCTTGTAAGCCCCAGGACGTTCAGGGCAGACCCAGGGCTGTTAATGCACCCACCTGCAGCTGACAGTATGGCTGTACAGGCACCCCAGTCCCTGAGCTGACATATTCACACCCAAAGGTTACTCGCCACTATGGCAAGAAGCTCAGTGTGTACCCAAGATGAAGTAGGTCATTATTTAATGAAGCAACATGACAAGAACTGATGGTGGTTTATGCCCAAATCAGAGGGAGGGTTTGTCTCCTGTGCTACTGATTGCAGAGTTGCCTGCAGTTTTGGGGGAGCTGAATTTGCCTGGAAAGTGATGGTAGCACTGAGTGATGGAGGAGATGGCTCCGTTCCAGCAGCAGGGCTCTGTCCTCAGCATCAGTTTGGCACCACGCTGTCTGCACACTGGCTTTTCTGTGCCTGAATGGCGGCAGACAGAAACAGGCTCCCACTGATACACTGACCCCTTTACCCCTCCTCTCAGCCCAGACTGTCCCAGAGGTCCTCTCCAAAACCATTCCGGGTTCTCCCAAAGCCAGATCTGGGCCAGCCTGGCTGGGTGGGGTGTAACGGGATGCGGTGGGATGGCAGTGGCTTTTCTCGGGGTGGGGACCAACCCCTGAGCACACCCTGGCATGGAGCGGCGCGGCTGGGGACAGCTGGTGGGCACCCCTTTTCCTGCGGGCAGCACAGCCCTCCCCCAGCTCCCTCCCTGTCCCCTGGGAGCCGGGGCGGTGGCAGGGAGCCGGGGCGGTGGGGGTCGCCTCCCGCAGCCGCCCCTGCACCACCGGGACACGCGAAAAGCAGCACAAAGCCCCTGGCCCGCCCCGCCCGGCCAAGGAGCGGCGGGGGAGGGGGATGCAAGCCCACCCCGTCGAGGATGGGGGCTCACGAAGCGCGGCTCCCCGCCCCCCCCGCACCGCGCACAGCCCTTTGTTGCCTGCCCCGGCCGCGGGTCGGACCCTGCCCCGGAGGCGGCGGTCGCGGCTCTCCCGCGGCATTTACCTTCCTGAGCAGCCGGAGGATGTGCACGGCGTGTTCCCGCTTGTGCTCCCGGATGGTGGCCTGGATCTCCCGCAGCCACCCCACCCGCCGCACGTAGGGCGCCGGCGAAGCTTTCCGCAGCACCCCGGGCAGCTTCTGCGGGTGGAGCAGCAGGGAGGAGAGGGGGAAGTCCCCCCGGCCGCCCTCCAGCTTGCCCGTGCAGGCGTCCTCGGCGCTTTCCTCCTCCAGGCTGCTCTGCCGGCTCAGCCGGGAGCCCATGGCCGCGATGCTACCGCGCTCCGGACCGGGCGAACGGGCACCGGGCTCCGGGCCGGGGGAGGCGTCGGGGGAAGGCGGGGAGGTCCGAACCGCTCCGCCCGGCCCCGCCCCGGTTCCCCACGGCCGGGAGCTCCCGGCGGAGAGACGCCCCGGGGGTGTTTTATTTGCTCGGGTCCCTGCCCCGGCAGCCGCCTCCCCACGGCCGGGCAGCCCCGCTGCCTCTTCTCCCGGGAGGCGCCGCCTCCTCCCGGGCTTGTTCTGCGGGAGATGCTCGGTGTAGGAGACAAAGGGAGGAGCGGATGCTGCCGGCTCCGCTCCCTGCGTGCGGGCGTTTCGGGAGCCTTTATGTTCTTCCCTGGACAAACTCTACGAACGCTGCAAAAGGTTGTCACGGGTAATAGCGGTACAACACACGCCATCTGGCTGGGACCGCTCCCGTGGGCTGCGTGTCCTGTCGGTCTGCTCTTGGACCCGGAGGAGGTGTTTTCCCGAATCCAGAAAGCGGTAGGAATTTTACCCATCGCCGGTCGCCTGCAACTGATAGTACGGTGCTGGCGCTGGTCCTTGCCTGCTGTGGGTAGAAGTGTTTCCTGGCTATGCATTCCTCTCCCCGGCAGTGCACAGCGAGTTCAGCACATGCTTGTCCTCAGACAAAATCACTGCCATCCGAGAGGATGGTTAAAAACAGAGCCTGGACCCCATCACCGACCACTGAGGTTTTGCAGGCAGCTAAGTCGTGCTCCCAGTACAACCAGTGGCTCAGCCTGACTTCACACTTGCTGGAGTTGGAGCTGCGGGCTCATTTCTCTTTAGGACTACCACCACGCTGAGCCCAGGTGCCCATGATGGACCACAAGCCCTTCACACAGGCCAGGAGTGTCTGGTGGCTTAATGTTAGGACACACAGCTGCAGGAACAACCTTGGGTTCCCACTGCATTGTGCATCCATTAGACAAGCAGCATCCAATACATCTGCAGAAGAATCTGTTCTTGTAGCTGTTGGGTGCTCACTTTGGGGGAATGGTGGGGGCCATGGCCTCAAGGTTCATTTTCCTTCTTGGTGTTCCTCAGAGCCATGAATGGGCATGGAGATGGGGGTGCTCTGTGTCATTGCAGCCTCTTTCAAATACTCTATGTGTGGTCTGAGTCTGGCTGGAAGAGACAGGGACAATATGGAGATGGACTCTAAAGCAGCCTGGACAATTCATCAATTTTGTTACTGTGTTTGCAGAGGTCTCTGTCTGGAATTTTGCTTGGCTGAATTTCGCTTGGCCAAATTTTGACAGTCTGTTTAAGACTTTTTTTTACTCAATGTTTGATCAAACAAAACCCCTTAGTGTCCATCTCCCTGTTATTCTACCTCCCTGCTCTATCTAAGCACCTGCAAGAGAGAAGTTAGCATCACCAGATCCTGAGATGTTGCTGAGCCTGACTGAGGGAGTAGATGCTGAGTAAGGACTTTGGGATCTTGTTGGAGAGCTTTCAGAGAGGCTGAGTCAAAAGAAAATCACTTTCATGGGGTGAAGCATTACGGCTCCAGGAGCATCAATGGGAACAAAGGGAAGAACAAAAACTGCCTGGCTGGGGCGATGGGTAAATGGAGGGTTGCAGGGTGGCCACTTTTCCCCACCATCGGGCAACTGGACAGGCTGCCTTAGATCTGTGCTTCTACCTGCTCTGTTCTCCAAGTGCTGCTGAAAGGAGAAGCAGCAATAGCAGGGTTTGTAACCAGAGGATCAGTTTAATAGCAGAATGGCTTTGTGTGACTGAGTTGTCTGACACCTTATCTCCCAGAGTCAGGGGAAGGAAATGTAATCTGCAGTTTACACTTAAGCAGGGATGAGACTCTGTGCATTGTAAACAGTTGTGGGAGCAGTTCAGCTGTCTCTTGTCTGTATGCTTTAATACTGGAAACACTACAATAACATGAATAATAGGTGCTAATGAGACACACACCAGTACTCTGCTTGGTTTTCCTGAAGGAAAATGAATGGCTTGGCAGCTCTCTGTAGACCAAGAGATAACCCTGCCCTATCTGTGTTTGCACTTATAAATGGCACATGACAGTGAGTGGGTGTATTTCTATAACTAAGATGGTTATCAAGGCTTGTGCATATGGGGGAAGGAGGCAGGAGTTTGTCTGGAAAGGGTAGACTCTGTCAGAGACTGCATCCTCTGGTCCTATGCAGGCCTAGGAGAGACAGGGCCAGTTGGTGAGGATGCAAGGCCTGAGGGATGCCAACCCACAGTGTCCCCATCTCCCCTTTCTTTGCTGTGGTGGCAAAGGCACCTGAAAACTTTACAGTGAGATTGATTAGCTCATGAGTTTCTTGAGTAGGACAGGATGGGGAGTGTGAAGCCTCCCACAGCAACCACAAGCTGTGGTTTTGAGGCTTGGAAAGAGGATTCCTTCATCCTCATGGATATATTAGCACCTCTCAGAAGGATATTAATTTGCTTCTAACCTAAATACATGGTGCTGCCAAGTCCAACTAGTTTGGTGCAGCGTGGCTGGGTTAGTTCTCAAAAAAAATCTTGCTTAAGAATGGGAAAAATAGAAACCAAACAGAGATCCTCTTGCTCTTCCTTCAAGTTCTGTACTGTAAGCACATCTCCTTGTTATCACCCCAGTACACAGCAGTGAGAGTGTTCCTAGCTCCTGGCCTTTAGGGCAAGTAAGGAGTGCTCAGGTCAGTGCTAGGAACAAAAGAGCAACTGTCCTGGATCAGACTGCAGGTCTCTTTCCCTTGGGATCCTGAGTTAGCAGTGATTAATAGAAGGATGCATGGTGAGGAACATAAAATCAGGGGGGTTCAGGATCCTGAATACCCTCCTCACCATCAGTCATCTGTAGTTTGGGAATCTCCTGGGGTGGGGTCTCTGCATTTAGTAGTCCTGTACAGGTTTTTCCTGAACCTTTTCTGAGCCTGAGCAAATCTGGGGCATCCACAACATCTTACGACAGTGAGTTTTGTTGTTCAACCGGGTGTTGTTTGAAGGAATATTTACTTTGTTCCAAATCTGTCACTTGCTGTTTTCATTTGATGCTTTGTAGATTAAATATTGGGAGAGGACTTAAACACTGGGAGAGGCAGCAGGCAGTCATTTCCTGTTCATTTGCTCCACGCCACTCTCAGATGACAAACCTCTGCTATGTCCCCTCTCAGGTTTCTGTTTCCCAGGCTGAAGAGTCTTGGTCTCATACAGGAGCTGCTTCAGAACTTATATCACCTTCAGTTAGCCCCCTGTCCCTCCTCCAGCCCTGCTGTAGCCTCTAGAGACCTGGCATGACAGTTGTGGGGGTGCAGATGCATCCTATAGCATGGTGGGCTTTGCAGTCTTGCCTCAGTTTGTCTCCCAGCACTCACTTTGCTTTCTTGATTGCTAGTCAGCCCTGGGCCGATGCTTCCATTGAACACTCCTGGCTTGCTCTTGCCATCACACTTGGCATCTCGTGACTCAGTTTACCCCTCAGTAGACTGGAGAGGGGATATTGATTGCTGACCCCTTTCCAATTCACAGTGGCAGCTGTGGCCAGAGGTTGCCAAAGCCTATGGTTTTTGTATCATCTCTTCCCTGCAGGGTGCTCGACTGGGACATCAGGCTCGTGCTGCGCTTGGGAAGGTTCTGGACTCCTTTGAGTTTGCACTGTGTAACGTGCCTCTGCCCTTTTGGGTAGTGTTCAGTGGCTCAACACTGTCTGCAGAGACTGCAGAGCTGGGTTGCTGCAGCGGGTGCTCAAGCCACAGGTCTCTCCGTGGAGTACCCCACGGTGCTCACAGTGTGGCTGCAGTTCCAACTGGCCCTGCCCAGGAGGAGCCAGGCGTGCTCACGCACCGGCGCTCGCTGAGGCTCTTCTGGTTGGTATGCTGGCCAGGCTGGATTCGGATGACAAGCCTAATTATGTTTGCCTTGTGTATGATGAGGGTTACATTTTTTTTTTTACTGTTGTTGCTGGGCTGGAAATGTAATTGATTAATTTAGCGTTTAAGGAGGGAAAGAGGATTAAGGAGGTGGTGAGGCTGTGCTGCCAGACACTGCGCTGACTGCTTCACACTTTCACAGCTTCAGCAATTGTGTGCCTGCAAACCAGCTTGTCTGAGCTCCCAGGTTGTTATTTCTTGTGGCCCTGAGCTTGTTGGCAGATCCCTTCAAGCCAAGCCTCCTGCAGGGAAGGGAGCTGTACCCCCAGAGAGATCCCCGTAAAGAGCTCGTCCAGGCTCCAGGTTCAGTTCTGGTACATCTGGAGTCGAATACATTAGCTGTTTGGCCACGGTCTGATCAAGGGGAATGTATGTGGGGAGCTTTATAGCCCAAACATCCATAAACTCTTGACTGAACAAAGCAGCACAGACCTGGAGAAGGGCCACCTGTCCATGAGAGTGCGCTTTCGGGGGAGAAATCCTCTTAACGGTTGCGCAGAGTACGTGGAGGTGGGGAGATGAAAGATGAATGCAGCATCACTTGGGCTGTGGTTTTAGGGAGTTCCTGCAGCATCAGTGCTGGCAGTAGCAACTGCATGCAGACAGGCACTGCTGAGACTCTGTACCTGATGGAGAAATGGTAGCAGTAGCTCATGTAATATGAATTAGGTTTTAAGCCTTTTGCATCTTTGCTGCTGAGGCTCCTTTTGCAGCCCATGAGGCCCCTTGGTGGTGTGCTGGGTCTGAGACATTCATCTGCACAGGGATGGGTTTTAAAAATGACAGTGTTCTGATAAGTAATTATAGACACTGGTTTGCTCATTATTGGGCAAAGTTATCAAGTTGTAGCAGGGCCCATAAAAGCAGATTTGTTTGCCTGTGTATTGCTTGCACAGAGATTCTGAACAACTTGTGATCTGGTCGCAGTTAAATTGGACAACACTGCTGCAAGCACTGGGAAGGTCACCAGTCCGCTCCAGTGATGCATGCCATTAGCTTGACTTCCTAGCACAGGAAGAAATCTGCTTCCACTACTTTAATGATGAACTAATTTTGTATCTAAGGCACGTGGAGGATTTCTGTTACCTCCATTCTGGGAGCATACTGCACCTATTTCATTCTGATTAATTTTATCTTGATTGAATTAAGCTGGACTGTGAAGCTGGTTGCTCTGAGGTTTGGACACACAGTCATAGAATCACAGAGTCACTTGGTTTGGGAGAGACCTTTCTGATCCTCGAGTCTTGTGCTGAGATGCTGCAGCGGCTGCAGTGCCTGGCAGAAATGCAGAGCACACAACTCTGATAGCACCACCAGAGATACCCATCACCTCTCTGGAAGCAAAGGCCTTATCCTTCCCATCCTGTCCCACTCAAGGAATCCATCACACACCTCCAGTGTGGGGTATCTTTTCCAGCCCTGTGTGTGAGGAAGCCCTGACTTGCCTCATGTTCTTCCCCAGGCTTCTTCTCTCCACCTTCTTCACTTCTCTGTTGCTGCTTGGTCCTGTGGGTGTTTACCTAACACCGTTTCTGTCCTCTCCAGCTCTCAGCTTTCCCCTGGCAGACCCACAAGACCCTCAGGAAGCCTTCTGGAAAGAGAAGGGAGAGTCCTGGGCACTGGCAGGAGGCCTTTCAAGGCAACAGCACAAGGTCCCCTTTGTAACACACTATGCTTTTGATCAGCTTGTAAAAGGGGGCAGTAAAGTGGAAGAAAAAAAAAAAAAGAAAGAAAAAAGGCCAGCAGATGTGGTGAAGAAACACCAGGGAGTGGCACCTCAGGGGCACTCTGTGGTTCTGGGGGCTGCTCTGCCTGCCGATGCTTTCCCAAGGGTGCTGGAAGATGCAGGGGAAGACCTGGCACTATCCAAGCATTACCATACATTAGACCATTGGAGAAGGTGATCTGAGAGGAGAAACAGTGGTGGAAAGCCCTTCAGGGGGTTAAAATGCTGTGGAGCTCCCACATTTACAGCCTGTAGGGGGCTGGTAAGTCTGATCATATATGTCCCTCTGGGATTCCATTTTTTTGTGTCTCAAAAATATTTCTAAAGAGCTCTTAGAAGACCTGGCTTAGAAGGGTCCTCCACAGTTTAAGGCTACGGGCTGGTTACAGTTTCATAAAAGAATTAAACCATCGTAAGCTCACCCAGGAGAGGCTGAAGGCAGCGCCTGGTGCTGCTAAGCTCCTTTTGCAGTTTGAAGCAGCTAAATACACAGATTATACTGGCTCTAAGCATCTTAGCAGCAGCGCTAAAGCTCTGAGAGCAACCACAGGTCTCCATGGGAGCACGTGGATCAGGTGTGGAGGCCAGACAGCTGGACTGTGGAGGTCTGATCTGAGCAGGCACAGGGTGTGAGAGTGCTGGAGCTGGTCTGTGTGGGAAGCTCAGTTCTCTCACCATCACTGGTGCTGGCAGTGATGTGAGTCCAGCTATCAGGAAGACACAGGTGATGTCCTGCTGAGGATGGTGACACCACTAAGATAGTCATGTTCTTCAAAGACCACAGCTCTTTTTAAAAAACTGCAGATGTGGTGTTTACAGTTCACGGCGGGCCTGGAAAAGTGACCGGCTGGTTTTATTTGTTTCCATCTTGACTAGTTTTTCTCCATCTATATCCAAAGATGGACATCTCTCAGCTCAAAACACCCAAGTACTCCGGAGTGGCAGATGAGTACAAGAAGCAGGGCTTGAAGTGGCAAGTGTATCATAAAAGCCTTCTCATGAATCATTGTCTCCTCTGCCCAGGTTGCTTTCAGAGCCAGGTTATACTCCCCTAATTCAGCGTTTAGATCAGTTGCAGGTTTCTAAGTGTGTTGGTGAAAGCCCAGTGTTGGAGGAGCTGTTCTGCACTGCTTGGCCTACCTCTGGGTGCTGGACTGGAGATGCCTCTTGGAGCAAGCACGAGTCTCCCTCCAGCATGTGTCCTTGGTCACCAGTGTCACCCAATCCAGCCTTTGAAAGATAAGAGCTACTGAGCCCAGTTGACCTACTGCCCTGTTTACACCATTGATGAATGTGGACCTTACGCTGCTGGCGTCTGATTTATTTTCATCTCTCACCAAAGACACCCTGAGGGATTCACCCTGTGGGGCCTGAACTTAGGTGATGCCTAGACACTGCAGGGCAGTGCCATGAGCAGACAGGCAGGAAAGGGTACTGCTGCCCACCTTCATTTTTTTCCAGGAGGCTGCAGCGTCCCCTGTCCCTTGCTGCTCCCTTCAGCAAACAGGCTTTTCCCAGCAGCGTTGTCTGTGTCGTTAATACCTGGCAGCACTGAGCTGCTCAACAGAAAAGCTCTTTTGGGCTCTTTTGCCAGGTCCAGGTTTGGTTTGGCTAACACCCGTGCATGCCTCTTCTGTCTTGGGCACAAATCTTACAGTGCCACCCTGCACATGCTGTCCCTCGTGCAGCGCCCTGGACGGAGCCTTCCCAGACAGCCTGTCAGAGCCCATGATCTTCACCAGAGGCACTAACTGTGTTAACCTTTGAAGTAAAGTGAATTTCTAATGTCAGAACAGCAGAGGCCAGCGTACAACCTTCTACCTTCCCCTACCTTTTTTTTCTCCTCACCCTAAAAAAAAAAAGCCCTGGCCTTTCCTGTGCTTACCACAGCAGTTTTGCACGGCTTAGCCCGTGTGTGCCTCATCGCGTCAGTGCATGCAGGTCACTTGTAAGGAATTTTATCCACACCTTAAAGAAATTGAGGAAGATGAGGTTGGGAAGGCTCCGGGGCACAGGTCTTGCCTCAGTGGTTGCAGTCAGCAATGCTGAGAAGGAGGAAAATCGGAGGGAAAAGGTAGCTGCTTTACAGGAGCTACCTTGTGAGAAGAGATCAGGGACCAGAAGCCTCCATCCTTTGCACCATCATCCCACAGGGCAGGGGAGAGGTGCCAGGGTGCTGTCACCCCTCAGACCTACTCTGAACCCAGAGGGACTGCTGATGGCGTACCCAGCCCCTGGTGTCAGGGGGCATTTATTATCTGGCAGGATGACACCCATGGTGCAGTGTTGCAGTGAAAGGACAGCTGACCCCAGGGAGGGTCGTGTCCCCCCCCCCCTTTCTGATGCAGTTTGAGGCAAATATAGAGCTACTCCATGTCAAGGTGTTTGTGTGCCTCAGGCAGTGAGAGCCAGTGTTGGTGAGCAACAGCAGGTCCCATCCAGAAGGCAGGGGCATGGTCACTGGCCACAGCCCTTGCAGGGCCATCCAGCTTCAGGGCAGGACGGGATGCTGAGGCACTACAGCAGGGCAGTGGCAAGAGGGGCACCCCATGGAGGAGGCACCCCATGGGAGGGGGACCCCATGGAGGGGACACCCCCTTGGGATGCTGCTGCGGGCAGCACGTCCCCCATGGCAGCTGCCTCCTTTGGACAACCAGCAGACCCCCTTGTCTGAAACGCCCCGGCTCGCAGGCTGGCTACCTTGGAATTTCCTCCCATCTGTGCCATCTAGTGCCCAGTATAAGAACTGGGACTGACCCAGCGTCTCACCCACAGGGGAACAGCCCGGCTGCTCTGGAGAAGAGGCTCTCCTCTCCCTCGGCCAGGCGCCAAGCCCTGGGCCAGGCGGGGATGCACTGGGAAGACCCCCGAGATGCCGCGCCGCCTGCATGGAAAATCCCCCTTAGCTCCAGGTAGGATCACAGCGCCCAGGTGCGTCTGTGGGGCGGATGGAGTGGGGAGAGTGGCTCTGTTCGGAGGCTGGAGGTCAGACGAGGCTGGGTAACATGAAGCTGCCGAGGCTCCAGGTAGGGAGAGGAAGGCTTGAAGCTCCCGGGAATCTTTGCTTTCTGGCATTGCATCCCCGTGGCGTGCCCTGGCGCCACACACGTGTTTTAAGGGATGAAAACACTGCCCCCTGACTGGAATTCTCCTGTTTGGAGAATTCCAACAGTTTTCAGTGCTATTCCAATAGGAGCTTCAGTTAGCCTTGCTTAACTGAATGCCCTAAACCTTGTTTTTCAATGTAAGTATAGGTTGTTTGTCATAATCTCTGTTGCACCATTTCTTAGGTAAGTTCCTTGTTCTAAGCTATTTTTTTCAGAAGCTTCTATAGCTGTAGCTTGATTTGCCAGCTTTGATTCTTAACTCTGCCTCTGTCCTCTTTATCCTTTTCAAAGGAATACTTTTCTTCTTTACAGACCCAGTTTCATTTATAAGCTCTAAATAAGAGGGGATGAATCAGGAGCTAACAAATTCTCGCTTCTTTCTTGCTGCTTTTTTTTTGCTTTTTTTTTTTTCCCAAAAATGTGTAATGGTGGTGAAAAGTGCTGCTAACTCAGACTCATTGGTATATATCTATATTTTATATCAGGTTATCACAGCCAGGCATTACATATTTCTCTATTACGAATTTCATCTGCTCTTATTTGCCCTGTTTCACAGATGTTTTCAAGTTTTCTGAAATTTTCCTGTCCTTTGCTAGCTAGCTCCATATATTATCTTCTGCCGTGTTATTACCAGGCCACAAGTAAATATATTGAACATGCAGCCTCTAGCATGCATAGGGCACCCTGTTCAGCTTTTTCCACGTGGAGTTTTGATGGTTTGTTTTTCACTTGTACCTTGTATTGGATCAAAAGTGATTATCTGTTATCTTCCTCCCAGAACTTTTTGTTAGCAACTTCAGGGAGTTAGTAGTAACCTCGCTGAAGGAGCAGATGAACATAATCTTGTTCTTGGGGTCACATCGAGGAGTCTGAGCTCTGCTCCTCTTTGCTTGTGAACTGTAGCTGCTGGGTTGCTCCCTATGAAGCTCTGCAGGTTTATAAATCCTCTCCAGGATGGTTGGAATGTATATTTTCCCCCTCGTTTATTTTTTGCTTGGTACTTAAGTAAGTCTGATTGCTTGGGCAATCTCAGTAGCCTTTTCCGATGTGAAAAGGTACAATTGCCCCTTAGCATCTGGCATGTAACTGGCTGCAGTGATGGCTCAGAGGTTTTGGAGCTGGCATGCTCAGAGCTCTCCTGGGGCTACTATTGATCTTGGCACGTCATTGCTTTTGAAGGGACTGATCTTTGAACCCCGGGGCTCCAGGAAGTCATTTAAGGATGTGTTTGCATCCTGCTGAGCACTGAAGCCCGAGGATTTCAGTGGGAAGGAAACTCATCTTGAAACAGCTGCAGTGTTTATCTGCTTTCTCTAATCACTCCATCTTCCCGGACGTGGTGGTACCCTTCTGCTTGGCAGCGGGAGGTCAGCGCTGGTGTCAAGCTCCCACTGGCCCAGAGTGGTCCCAGCTGTGCTCTGGGGGGCTCTGTCCCCTGAGCTCAGGGCGGGCTTGTGGCTGTGCAGCCCGCACGCTGTTTGCACACCGGCAGCCGCTCTTTGCCCAGACCCAGCGGTGCAGAGCCAGGGCTCGGCAGCCCCAGCGAGCTCCGACATCTCTGTGGGCTCCTTTACTGCGGTCTCTCAGCCCTTTGGGACTCATAGCTCTAGGGCTTCCCACCTCTCCCTGGGTAATCCACTCCCAACTCTTTTGTGTGCCACAATCTACAGAGGCTTTAAAGTGTTTGTGTGAGATAGGTGCCAGCGATAGTCCTGCCTGTGATTTGTCCCCAGAGTCCCTTTTGCCTCTCCTTTTCCAGGTGCTGGCAATAGTCCTGTCTGTGATTTGTCCCCAGAGCCCCTTAATTAACCAGGAAGCCCCAAATCTCTGTTCTACATGCAGGAAACGGAGGCTTAGACAGGCAGTGTGATTTGTTGCAATCCCTTAGTAGCAGAAAGAGGAGTAAAGCCCTTTTCCCCCCAAGCCTCAGGGCCATAACCACAAGACTAAGTGTTTCCCATCAACCAGCCCCTGCTCACACAGCAGAGTTAAGGTGGGTGCCCAGCTGTAACCTGGGGACATTTGGTGCAGGGGACTCATACACCCTGTGGGGAGGAGGTGCTTGGCCTTACATGTGTCAGCTCCCATCGTAGCATGGCAGCAGCTGTGCCTGGACATCTCAGGGGTCAAAGCCTGGGCAGGACTGAGCACATTGCAGTAGCTGGGCTTGGCTCTGCCCAGCCTGTCTGGTTAGAGCGGTGCAGGGAAGGGGCTGTGCGGCAGTTGGGCTCCTGACTCCCCAAACGTGCATCCCAGCCTTAATTATAGTGACACTGCTGCCTGGGTGTAATTAGCAGTTGAGAAACTCTGAGTGTGATTTTAATAAGCTGAGAGTAATGCAATTTGTCTTTTCTAGAAGAGATGCTTTGCAAACAAAAACAGTAATTAAAAAGCACATGCACAGGGCAAACGGTGTGCTGTATGTACAGCGTGTCTGGCATATGGCCCAACCTGGCACAAGGGTCCCCATTGGGCCAGTCTTCATGATGGGGGTCCTGGGGGACCAACATATAAAACTGGCAGGATTTGGCTCAGTTGTGGGGTTTACAAAAGGCTCTTCCAGGCTTCACAGCTCTCCTTTGATATAATGCTGTTCCTTGGTAAGGATGAGTCTCCTGGGTGCTGCCCTCCCTGTTGCTGTTCGTTCCTGTCACCATTGTGTTTCTGTGCTCTTCCCCATAAGACCAAATTAGCTCCAGGCTGGTGGGATCTCTGTGGCTGAGACCAGCAAGGTGCCAGGGCAGTGTGGGAGGAGGCAGGAAGCCCTTTCAAGAGCAGCCAGAGATTCTGGTAGCCTCAGATCTGAGCAGCCAGACCAAGCCCTGGACTTTGTCTCTCTCCCCTGCTCCTTCCTGCTCTCAACAACAACAACAAAAAAAACCAAAAAACCCCAAAAAAAAAAAAAAAAAACCTCTGTCTTTATCTAGTCTTCTGTCTCTGCACAGGCCTGCCCTGCCCTGTCCTGCTGGAGTTCAAAGTTGATTTCTGGTCACAGGAGCTCTCCCAGGGAGCATCCCAGTTGATTCCCCAAGGTGTGTTTCCCCCCAGCCCCCATTACACCCCAGGGCTGACCTCACCAGCAAAGTGTCCCTCTTCCCCGGTGCTGTGAGGCAGCTGTGCAGGGTTCGGGGTGGGGGGGTGTGCAGGGAAACAGTCACAGCAGCTGTCAGGACATGGCTATGCCATCTCCCTGGGCATCAGAGGGCTGGAGCTGGGGATGTGCACCTGGGGGAGGAGGAGAGTGGGAATATCACCCCAGTCTGTGGGAAGCCAGCTGCCTCTGTCTGCACTTACCACTCTGCAGTGTCCATCTGTACCCGATGGCACTGGCTGCTGCAGCTCCCATCATTTATGGGGTGTCTCTGTTTGGAGTCCCCCTCCTCTCGGCCTGTAGGAGACACCCTGATCTTTGAAAGCAGAACCAGAGAAATGCCTGTGATTTCCTATCCATTGCCATTTCTCCCTGCCTGGGAGCAGTGGTCAGGGGTCCCAGGTTGATAAGAGGGGGTTCAAAGCTTCTTGCTCACTCATACCCCTTTGTGCTGTGCCGTGCAGGTGTGACCGGCCTGCTGCCTCCTCTGCCAGCTAATTGTAGCTTTGGCACAGTGGGAGAACAAACAAAGCCATCCCCAGTGATCAGGTTGAAAAGTGCTAAAGGGATCTGTGATTCCCACTGGCAGTGGAAATGGCAGCAGGTGTGGGCTTAGCAGTTGGGAAAACATCCAGCATCTGCCCCATGCCAACACTGAGGCTGTGGAGCAAGGGCAGAGCAGCCCATCCGTGTGGGATGGAAGGGGAGAGCCGATGGGGACAAGCAGGATGTGCATGTCCAGCCTCTGTGACTTGTTCACTCCTCCCAAAGCCATGGCAAGTGGGGCTTCCTAGGAACCATGTTGGTACAGCTTCTGCTCCTGCCCAGTGGGCCCACTCACAATTTCCAAGATAAGTTGTAAGTGCTTTGAGGCAGACAGAAGCTTGAGATTCTGGTGTCTCAAAAGCAATGGTCATCGCTGGTGCCCTTTGCAGCAACACAGTAAACAAGCCTGAAGAATACTGGACCAGGGACAGGACTCTCTTTCTCCCATCTAGGACTTTGGAACCTTTCCTGAGATGCAAGGCATGTTCTCCTGATAGCAAGTTGCCTTTTTTAGGACAGGAGACCTACTGATGTTTGAGCATTTATCCCTTCCACAGTCCTATATTATTCTCTGCCCAGAGGAGAAGATGCTGTGAGCATCAAACCTGCCTAAGATGCAGAGTTCATGCAAGACAGGCTCCTGTGTCTGTGGTCTTCTGTATGAGCCTTGTGACCACCACCCTGGGCGTGGTTTCACGCCTCAGTCAGATTCCTGACGTGGTTTCAGTGTACATCCTCAGGCTGGTGGAAGGTGAACAGAGATAGAATCATAAAATAGCTAGAGTAGGAAGCGACTCCCAGAGGTCATCCAGTCCAACCCCCCTGCAAGAAGCAGGGACACCCCCAACTAGATCAGGTTGCTCAGGGCCTCATCCAACCTGGCCTTGAACATCTCCAGGGATGGGGCATCCACCACCTCCCTGGGCAACCTGTTCCAGTGCTCCACCACTCTCACAGTAAAGAACTTTTTTCTAATATCCAATCTAAATCTCCCTCCCTCTATTTTGAAACCATCACCCCTTGTCCTGTCACAACAGGCCCTACTGAACAGCCTCTCCCCATCTTTCTTGTGGGCCCCCTTGAGGTCCTGGCAGAGCGCTAGAAGGTCTCCCTGGAGCCTCCTCTTCTCCAGGCTGAACAGCCCCAACTCTCTCAGCCTGTCCTCGTAGGACAGGTGCTCCAGCCCCTTTATCATCTTTGTGGCCTCCTCTGGACCCTCTCCAACTGGTCCATGACCGTCTTGCTGAAGTGTGGGGCTGTGGCATGAGCCTGCCCCATATATCATAGTGTCCATCCCACATGTGGGCTCGAGGATGCTTTCACCAAGGTTAAGTCTGTGCTGTGCATTTCCCTCCTAAGGGAAAACTGTCGGGTTGTAAATGGCCACACAGAGATGAACTGTATTTCCCACCTGGAGTAAGTGGGAGCCTGAAGGACTAGGGGAGTACTCAGAGCTGCAGGGAGCCTTACACCTCCTTAGCAAGGAAAATCCATTTATGTTCCAGGGCTGTCGTTTCGGGGAGCAAACAGTGTGTGGGACTGAGAGCCACTGGAATAAACCAGATGAAAGTCCAGATTCTCACTTGCAGCATGAGCTGTTGGGCACAGTGTGCAACCTTCCCTTGTAGTGCTATATGGATTCTCCATACTGCTTCTGAGCACCCTCCTCACCTGCCCACAGCAGGGAAAAGGGTCCTGGTGTAAATCAGAGTTCCCCAGCCCATTCAACTCTTGTTCCTGGGTTTGCCCTGTGGGGACTGGTGAAGGTGCAGTCCCTGCACACTCAGTGCAAATGAACGCTAAATCTAAAGCCTTCTCAGTGACACAGTGAAAATCCTTCCCATGGAGCATGTGACCAGACATCAGTGGCTCCTTGTACCTGCAGCACCCTTGGGAGATGGGTTGATTCCCACCACCATGTCATTGGAGTGGCCCTGTGGTGGTGGATGCCGGCACCAAGCTGCCTGGGGATGCAGGTTGACAAGTGGAGATAACAGATGTGGAGATGTCTGCACTGCTGCTTGCTTCTGCTGCTTTGCCCCATCCTTCTCTGAGAAGCTGCAGCCCTGACCCTGCACAGGAGCTGCTACGTGGTGCAGTTGAAAACTTGCCATACTGAAGTAACTCAGGACTGATTCTGGTTTACCAGGATGTGTTGGATTTTATGCTGAGTGTTTCATTTGTTGGCAGCAGAGCTGATCCTGCAGCAGAAACTGCTGTGGAAGGGACGAGAAGTTGTGAGGCTTCCTGAGAAGCTTGGCTCTCCTGAGGTGAAGTTTGCACACACTGTGGGGCTGAGCCCCGCATCGGGGTTTGTTCAGTTCAGGAATAACTGCTGAGCCTCATGTCCTCGAGTCCCACTGATCCTTAGGCAGAAGGGAAAAAAGATTTCTGCAGGTCTGGATTGTGGACCTTGGCTCTTCCAGGGAAGTTCTTGTTCTCTGGGTTTAGGGCCCTCTTGCTTTGGTTAGGCTTTAACAGCAATTACTCACTCAACAAATTTCTATCATAATCTGCAAGTTTTCCATTAAGTGACAAACACTTTGAACTTCTCCCCAGCTCCCCTGCTGCAATCCACTCTGCTGTCATTTTTCACCAGGAGATAGAGCTTACCTTTATGTTTTATTCATTTCCTATTTACAGTGGGGGAGATGCCAAAGCCATGAGAAACAGTGAAAACAACAGCCCACGGAGCTCCAGGCGCTGTGCAGCTAGATCATTGTCAGCCTCTGCACTTGTCACTTCCAACTGTGTCTGGATTTACTGTAAATATCAGGCACATATCAGGGAAGAGAGGTGATGTCTAGCAGCATCTTAAAGATGGCTTAAAGGAATCTGTAGGAAAGATTCCTTACTCCAGCCCAGGCTGAATTCTTGCTCTGAAGCCCTGAGCAAGATTGTCTGTTGCTCGGTCTCTGGCATGGAGAGGTGAACACTTTTTCTCATGTTGGCCTGTAAGGCTCCCTGGCCCTGACATAGTAGCTTAAAAATGCTGTGAAGTAGTGAAAACATTTGTGGTGACGATGTTAAGAATGTGGCAATCCGGACAGGTTGTGGTGTTTGGGGATTTTCCTGTAGGTGTGGCAAGCACTGGAGGATGTTTATTTGGTAGGTAGCTTTGTGCAGTCTCCTTGGTGTCTATCCCTCTCTTACCATAAACATGAATTGAGAAATAGGGGAAGGGACCTATTATGAATCTGTTCTTGCTCTTTGTGCTTACAGTTTGCTTTAGAGCTCACTCTGCTCCCCACCGAGTGTGTTTAGTGTGTCTCCAAGCTACCCTGTAAAAGAGATGCTGCCCCTTGAGTGAACAGGGAACTTCCCATGGTATGTGAGGTCTGATGCAGTTGTGGTTATACTCAGAAATGTCTGCCAGGGGTTCAGGTGTCTTCTTTGATACGGGAATCAGAACGATTCAATGTTAATCATTTCTGTTTGCCTGGAATTTACTGAGATCATGTTCATGTAATTTTCAGGGGAGTGCAACTCTAAAGAGCAAATCTTACATATACAGGAGAAAGCTGGTTTGTCCTAGTAAAAAACCTAAATCTCTCGTTCAGCCTTCCTAGCAATTTGATGGGGATCTAACTCAGATGTGTATCTGCTTTTGAGTCCATTGACTCTACCAAAGCAGGTACATTCCTTAGCATCAATGAGATTTGGACCAAGATTTGGTGTACAGGAACACTTCTTGAACACTTCTTACAGTGTTTTATCTCCCTTACTTAGGCTGGCACAGTGTGACATGAAGAGGACAGGATATCTCTGGCTGAAAAGTAAACTGGGAAGGGGAAAAAGCACAATAGTTCTCTAGTATGGTTCACTACACATTGCAGGAGTCATTCCTGCATCTCTCTTCCCCACCCAAACCCAGGAACTAGCCATCGAGCTTCTGCTGGTGCTGCCTTTGCTTCTATGAGCTGCTGGCATGTATTTGGCTTCTGTTGCATGATCCTGCAGATCTTGGTGCCATTGCCAGTAGGTGACAGTAACTCTATGAATTGTGAAAGCCTGGGCTGGCTCTTGCATTTTCCAGTTGCCTCAGCTGAGAATGCACTTGCATCCTCTGTTAGACTTGGCATGTCCTTTAAACAGCTATTCTAGAGACACTTGACAAATAATTTCTAAGCTGTGAATTAGTCAAAGTTTGTCTTGTGCATTATGTGGATTTCATGGTGAAATAAGCCCCTCAGTGAGAGATCCACAGTTCTGTAATGAAGGAAGTTGCAAATGAATTATTTTCCCTTTGGAGATCAGTGGTACATCCTTGAGAGATTTCCTCCCCATTCACAGGCTGCAAGACTTCCTGTGATGGAGAAGGGCAGGATGTGCCTCTCAAGAGCTTCCCAGGTCAGTGTCCAGGACACCACCTTTTATGGGATGCATGTGCCACCTTCTCCACGGAGCTCCCAGCCCCTGTGGCCATGGAGCTGGGCAGTGCTCCAGCATCAGCTAGCTTTGAAGCCTGGAGGAATGGCATTTTCCCTGACTGGGTGGGTATGGGGACAACAGTGCTGTAGTGCAGAGAGAGTCCTTGTGTCCTCATTTCACCTGAGAGTTAATTTTCTTTACAGTAGCTTTGGGCCTATGTTTTGGGTTTGTGCTGGAAACAGCGTTGCTAATATAGAGATGTTTTTGGTTTTGCTGAGCAGTGCTTACTTTTCTGCATCTCATGTTGCCTTGCCAGTGAGTAGGTTGGGGTGCACAAGAAGCTGGGAGGGGACATGGCCAGGACAGCTCATCCCAACTGACCAAAGGGATGTTCCATACCATATGATGCAATGCTCAGCTTATAGGAGGCTTGGGAAAGAGGAAGGACGGGATGGGGGCAATGGCATGAAGGTGTTTGTTGTCCCAAGCAAACATCACGTGTGACAGAGCCCAGCTTTCCTGGAAGTGGCTGAGCACCTGCCTGCCAACGGGAAGTGGTGAATGAATGCCTTGTTTTGCTTTGTGGTGTGCACAGCTCTCGCTTCACTTACTAAACTGTCGTTACCTCAACCCACAAGTTTTCTCATTTTCTCTCTCCCATTTCTCTCCCCATCACACTGAGGGAGAGTGAGCGAGTGGCTGCGTGCTGGCTGGGGCTAAACGATGACAGTTTGCTGTCAGGGCTTGTGCCAGGAGCAAACCCAGCAGGCTGTCGTTCAGTGGTGAAGAAGAGGAAAGAAACAACTTTGCCAGTATGGATTCACTCCTGGGATTATCCAGCATCAGAGTATTGTCTCTGTTCAAGTCTGGTCTTTCCTTGTTCTCCACCCTCTGTGCTGTTCCCTTTACCGTGAGAAAGTGCGGTACGGAAAGCGTTTGACCACTGTGTTCTCAGCTTGCCCGGTGATCCAGCAACTCTTCAGGGACAAGGAGGGGGAAGGGTGGCATGGCTTTACTGCTCAAAGATAGGAGTTCATTACATTACCCTCCCTTTCTGACCACTCCCATATATAAAGCCTTGCTGCTGCGCTGTGTAACCAAGCTTACTTTTGAAATCCCTGCTTCTGGGAGCCCTTGAGGAGCAAGGGGCAAGAGAGCAAGCCAGAAGCACCTTCTTTTGGTGTCACAAGCTGAAGGTGAACTGCACCCAAGAAGAACAGAGCTTTTAAAGTAGTGAGTAAACAGCTTAATTTTACCTTATCGCCATGTTTTGGTTGGGATAGGGTGTGAAGTAGAGGAGTTGTTTCTTTCCCTTTGTTAGGTATCTTTACAGCTCTTTACTCACACTTTATGAAAACATGCCTATGTTTTGCAAACCTTCAGGCTCAGGTCAGGTTTGAAGAGCAAGTGTTTCTCTTCTGTAGGGATTGGCAGGTCTTGATCTACTGTGTTGACTTTGGATTCAGTCAGTTAATGAAGACAAGGTCACAGGAAGCTGGGTCTGTGTCCAGCCAATCTGAACTGCTGATTCACCCCTGAGGGGAGCTACTCAACACCCTGGCTTGGTAGGGTCAGCAGTATATGAACTGATGGTTTCAAAAGGAATTGGATTTTCTGACTGAGCTGAGGTCAGAGAAAGGAGCTGGGAGTCCAGTGACCTGGGATCTCAATCAGGTCACTGGGTGAGATATTTCACCTCTGTGTGGCACATCCAACCTTTTGAAGGTACCATATCTACAACAAAACTTCACTCCTTATTGGGTTGAAAAGGTCTGTGAAAGGTTGGTATGTAGGGTTGTAAGACTGGCTCACAATTTGACCCTGGTTTTGCAAGTTGTACAAGTGTCATGCCGGTGAGAGAATTGATGCTTTAGCAATCTGACAGGAATGACTCTCAAAACTACCAGAGAGGTCAGAACTCGTTTGCTGGATGGCAGATCCAGTCATCTGCTGGAAGGCAGGTTTCATGGGGTCCTGAAGACAAGAAATTCTTATTTAATCATTGTCCTGCCAGCAAGTAGACCTCTTGCTAGGACAGAGAAAGCTAGGTCTAAGGAGTGGGCTGAAATCCACAGACCTTGTGTATTTCTTCTTTCCACATCATTCTGTACTTTGAAGTGGTAATTTGGAAAATGCAGACTGTATTGGGAAACTGGCAGGTTTCTTACCTGGAAGCAAGGGGGGAAGGTCAGGAGGTAGATGCAGAGCTGGAAAAGCTGTAGGGACAGTGGGGTTATGTTGGAGGTGTCTTCCAGAGGCAGAGTGGAAGGGCAGTGCCGCGGAAGACAACAGAGCTCCTGATGCAGGGCAGGGAGAGCACTCAACAGATCATGTCAGGGGTTTTGTCATGTATGGGGAAAACAGCCCATGAAGCAGAAAGGAATGCTCTAAAATAAACCAAGCCAGCCACATTTAATTCTTTGTAAATACATTTCTGTTGCAAGGAACTATCAAGGGCCACTGTATTTGTGTGAAAAGGAACAGATTCTGCTCAGGAACGTGGATATTTAGACACACGAAGGACCAGAACACCACCAAGGAGACTGTGCTCATTACCAGAACAAAAACAATGGCCCTCTGCTATGTGTACTTGGAAAACAAAGACCTGATCCTGCTCTTGTCTGTTTCTTATGCAATGGTATCACCACCTCATGCCGAATCCAAAAGCTCTTGTTACCTCTCTACTGGAAGAGGTGAAACATCCCCACTGCAAATCTACTCAGTCCCCATATAGCTGCTCTGTTCATGCTGAAACTGACTTGCGGAATCAAACTTCACAACCCGTGGCAGGTTCTAAAGCAGGTATGTTTCGGCGCCGGGTGCGAGGGGGCCAGCGCCTCCTGGCTTGCACGCTGTTTCACCAAAACAGCCAGCTATTTATTACACAAAGTCATGCATATACATAAGATTTCACGAGAAAAGGTTGGCTTATTCTAAAGAGTTCCAGGAATTATTTAAATTAGTTCCAAGAGGTATTTAAAACAGTTCCGAGAGCTCATTATCATAAGTCTCCTCCCCTGGCGCCTGCGCATTGCCGTCCGGTGGTCGTGGGCTGGGGTCTTTGGGAGGAAGGCTCGTAGTCTTCGTCAAGATGCACTTTTGACCCTTTGGTGTGGAGTGCTAAACCATAATAAGTAAGCAGCTATGGCCTCTCAACCTGCCCCATATCCCTGCTTATCTTTTCTAGCAGCCTCTGTTATCTCATCCCTGTTACCGGGCGAGGCCCTCTTGTTAAGAGACATCTGTTGGCTAATTTGTTCCTCCCTACTATTGTCCGGTCTTTTGGCTAAACCTGCCGAAACTAAAAATTCTAAACATGTCAAACTACCATGTGCCTACTAAAAACTGGTTCCTGTCTACATCAAAACCCTTCAAACACATCAACACTGGGCTCCTTGGGACTTGGGCTCTTTAATCCAGCAAAAGGTCCAATTCCAGGGCTGCATTTCTTGATCCAGCCATCCACAACAAGCAGGAGTCAGACCATGGCTACTCCAGGAGAGGCAAAGTTATTCAAATCAGTTCCATGGCAATTAAGACACTCATTTATTTGTAGAGTCTTGGTTTAGCAAGAGCAGGTGAATTTAAGCAGGTAGTTACAGATTTTTTGGTTTTTTTTTCAATTGTAAACTGAGCTCTTTTCCAAGTTTGGCTGAAATTTGTGGAAACCTCTTTGGTGAATACAGTGTTTAGGTCCTTCGTTATTTGGTTTTCTGCTTTATTTTCTCTGTCCAGATGCTCTAAGGTCCATAAAATAAATAGACACCTGCTATGTCAATAACATTAAATAGACCCTTCTGACTAAAAAAGTCCAAACTTCATCTGTCAGCTGAGAGCTTCAATATGCATGTGAAGGATATGTCCAGCTGCAGCAGTCAGGCTAAACTGAAGGAAGCCTCTAGCCTTGGGAGTGGGTATTGTTTGGTTTTCACCCTTTAGTTTCTCCCTTTCATACTCTTTTTTTTTTGTCCTCCTGCCTGTCTCCTTCATCCTGTCTTCCTGTTTTTCTCTTCCACCACTTTAGGTTTTCTTCTTTCCCAACATTAATTCCCTCCATCTTCTCTCCCCCTCTCTTCCCTCAGTAGCCCTCTCCCCTCCTTTAAGCCAGGTGGGTAAGGTTGAGGAGAAGCTGTGTGGGACCGAGTGGCTGAGCTGATTGCTGGCTGCTGCAGAAAAAGGCAGGTCTCTTAGCAGCAAAACCACCATCCCTTTGGTGGCCTGGCAGAAAGAGGACAGGTCTCCATAAAAACAGTAAATACATTTTGGCGTGAGTTTTGGATACTGTAGATCTTGATGGAAAATTATTGAGTAAAGACTGAATGAAGGTTGCAGAAGGAGAATAGGTTGAGGAAGAATGTAAGAGACCTTGAACAGAGGACAACCTCCCTTTTCTGGAATAGAGGAGCCAAAGGTTTGTATTTGTTGCCAAGTAGGATTTGAAATGAGATAAGGTTTAATCAATTAGTCCTTGTTACTGCCATGCTTGCTTTGGCATTCTGAGTTATTATAGAAAGTTATTTGAGCAGAAAATAGGAAGTAAGGGTTAATAGCCTTTATTATCAAAATCAAGGAAGTGCTCTTGCAAAATACAATACTACTTGCAAGCTGTTACTTTTCTTACACATACATCTTTATCTGTCAGAACAAGATGACAGAGGATGTAGAAATGTCCTTCCAAGGAAAGCTCAGGAAATAGCTTTCTGCACTGACCCTTCTTATAACCTAAACTACATAATCTACGTATCAGTATACCTGTCATGATCCATTTGAGTGTCTTTTACCTCTGTCTGATCATCATATCTTTTAGATTTATCTCCTCTATATCTGGAATATAATTAGGTTTATAATCATTTTACAAGAATCATAACCCACTGGGATCAGAACAATTTTATTAATATGCCAGCAGCCCAAGTCCTTGATGTCGGAAAAGTACAATCTCAAAAGGTTTGACCAAAACTTTCCCCCTTTAAACACATCCCAGTGGTCTTTGTCAAAGCTAAATGATTGTTCCTCTGCACAGCAATCAACACCTCCAACCACTGAAGAGCTTCATCAGCTGTCCCACCGCAGCACAGTCTCAGCAACACCACTTCAGCTACCTGTGTGGGTAGAGGAATATAACCACATTTGGGCTATGTGGCTGGCAAGAAAGAGTTAATAAGCCTCTTCACTTACCAGTTATCTTTCATTTCAGTTACCTTTGCCCCAGGGAAGGATACTGTACCCATGGATGTTTATGGGAAGCCAGATTTCATAAAATGAGAGCATGTGTGTTGAGTGGTTTCCTCCCATTTGAGCATGTGCGTTATAGTGGAAGGAGTTCTCAGTGGAGGCGAAAGAGGTGCTTTGGCTGTGGACAAACATCTGCTTATTTACTCTCAGCATTAACTGTTGTGTCCCTGATCTGAGTCAATTTGACCTAATGCATTCTAGACAGCTTTTCCAGTCCCTAAAGTATCTTTTCTCTTAAAGTTCTCCCCTGGTTTTCCAGAACTTTTTTCAGCAGTGATCTCTTTCTTTTTCTTTCCTTTTTTTTTTTTCAATCAGTATTTCTTATGTGGTGTTTAGTTTAAATTAAGACTGCCTGCTACCCATGCAGCTGGTACTTAACTTCCACTGGTTGCCCTAAATGTGGAAGAGATGAGCAAAGGGTCAGAAAGGGAACTTAACTTTGTGGGGAAAAGCCTCACACATTTATTAACATCTGTGTTACTTGGCACTCAAGATCCCATTTGATGCTTATGTTCAGGTAGTACTGGATTGCAACATTGCTCTGTTAGAGGGGAAAGACACCCTCATGGAAAAAAAATCTAACATGCAAGATGAGGACATCTTGTAACAGCTTCTATTCCAAAAATGCATTAGTTAAAATGTCAGGAAATGGAGACCTTGGACCACATGTTCTGCCATAAAAAGGAGGAGTCTGAACAGTAGAAGTGATTGTGTGATCCGTGTTGCGTGAGTCATTGCTGGTGTCGCATCCTGAAAGTTCTATAGAAAAAATCAAGAGGGGCTGAGGGAATAAGCAAAAGAAAAGCCACCCAGAACTGCCTTCAGGTTCTATTCAGTATCTGCTATTCAGTATTATCTGCAAGTCTTGTTCCAAGAACCATTGTTTTGTGTGCCGACGGATGTGCTTCTCTTGAAAAAGGAGCAAATAGGGGTTTCACTCTGTTGTTCATGTTTCAATGTAAGTTACATGCTAATTTTTGGAGAATGTTAAAGATGACCATGCCAGGAACTTCACAAATGGAAAGGGGTGGCAAGCCCTGCAAGAGGTACCACACTCTTTTGCAGCAGGTTGAGATGTTCAGATTAACAAGCAGAATGCACCTGCATTAACTATTAACCATGGGGCTTCTGTCCGAGCTGTGGCTTTGTGCCTTGAAACAGGCAAGGCTGAGTTGTAACGGGACTATCTATGCCATTAATGCTTAGACAGAGATACTTGACAGTTCCCAAAGATCATGTACAACTGAGACAAGGTAGTTGTGCATAGCTCAACCTGTGTGTAGCAAGCTACTCATCCGCCAGAACCAGAAACACTAAAGTCAGGTTTCTTAACTTCCTCTGATGCCATCCTCAACTCTGCTTGTACAAAAGTGAAGGAGTAACTCACTGAGGAGCATCCAACTTGCTGGTAGGAACATGCCACAGATGAGACTGTATTACCCTTGTAGAAGGATGTAGAAGTTGCTTAATTCCAGTGGGTCACTTATAAAACTTGCCTTTCAGCAGTGGAGGCAAAGAGGAATGGTTGGATTATTAGAACAGGAGTTTCCTACAGCTAGCAGGCTTTCCATGTTACCTTGCACCCTCTGAGACAAACGTGGTGTACAGACTTTTTCTGTTCTAGACCTACTTCAGGGACAAGTTTGATATTTCTAAGGTTGCTATTAAGCATAAAACCTTGCACCATCACACCTATTGTGTCAGTAAATTCAGCAGAGTCCAGTTCAGTAGACTGCATCTTAAATTCCCCTATAAAGTCTTCATCATTTAATATTAAAGGTGTGGCAGACTGAAAGTGCAGTTCGGGTGTTTGGGACAGAGCTGATACCTTTCCCAGATGCCTGATTCTTCAGAGGATAGTTGTTTTGGAACAGCTCCTGTCACTCCACTCCTGTGGAGTGTCATGGGTCTCACACTGGTAAATGAGATGCTGTGAGAGTGGTATGTGTTCCTAACTGGATATGGCCTGCACTCTGAATGTACTTCAGGCTGGCCAAGAGATACAGCAGATAGAGTGAATCCTCTGGGCATGCAGATTATTTTCTGTGCTGGTACCTACTATCCAGAAAACTTCTATTTTTGCTCAAGATCTCTTGGCCAATAGAAATATGACTTGCAGGGACTTGCCCTCTTGATGCAGTGTCTTGAAAGGGGTATTTGAAAGTCCTCTTTGAAAGATGGGCACATGATAAATCACTTACAAATATCTCAAGGCTGGAATACTCCTGTTTTATAATACTAATTATACCAAATGTAAGTGTTATACATAACTCCATTTTGATGCTGTTACAGAAAAGAAGATGCATTTTTAAGCAGAAGAAATATGGCTCATATTCCCCAAAACTCTAGGTTACCTCCAAGAGTAAAACTTTGTTAATGAGTCATTGTAGTATAGCTACCATCCTTCTGAAGTCAGTAAAGATTCAGTGTATCAAAGGTTGGAGCGGGGCAGAGGGACTGGACAGGTTTGGAATTGAGACATTAACCACTTGACTGATCTTGGTATTTCAAAAGATAGCATCTAGCAGTGCTGACTGGCACCCAGGCAGACTTTGCTTCATCCTGCATTGGCTAAAAAATCAGGCTTAGGACGTGTGGGCTTAAATCCCTGCTGTGCCCAAATTTCAGGCAAGCTTTGATATGCCTGAGCTGCATTCTGGATGGGCATTCAGCTATTGTATTCAAAGCTGCATCTGAGGTTTCTAACAAGCCATGGGCAGCACTGTTGGCATAAATGTCAGTAGCCAAGTCCTCAGAGTCCAAAGACTTTGTGCAGCTCATCACCTTGAGTCTGGGTTGCTCTTGGGGATTATGCTACAGAGTTCTGTGGCAGGGGAGTAGCAACTACACTTCAAGACTTGATGCAAGTAGACAGGTAGAGTTGTTGCTTAAAAGCCTCGGTGAGGTATGGTGATGGAGGGCAGGTTTCTTCATCCCTACCTTGCTTCCAGAGGGTGCTGCTATGGGAGCAGGGGTGGCACCAGATCTTATTGCAGCTGGAGTGTTAATCCAAACCCAATGACAATTTAAGGTAGCATGTGGCAGTGACTGCTGAGGGACAGATATGTGAGGTGATCAGGTGTCCTTGCACTGCAGGCACTTGCTCAGACTTAGCAGAGAGGTTATTGCCACCAAATGCAATCACAGCTGAATCTGTCAGGGGTCTGAGTTTAAGCTGCCAAGTGCAGACATGCTTGAAATCCAGTCTGTCTTTGAACCACATGAGTGCTAGTTGTTTAGGCAAGAGGGGTGTGAGAGCTCCTGACCACATGGAGATGTGAGCACTTCTACTTAAGACAACCACGTAGTTGCTCAGTTGCTTGATCAGAACTTAAAAGCTACCGACGAGGTGTGGAAGAAACATATTTGTACCATGTAGTAACTGAGTCCAAGAACACAGAATGGTTCTTCTGGTGACACACAACTTCTGTGGATGCTAAAATATGCATGTTAAAAGGTGTGGGTACTTGACTCCACCTAGTCAATGATTACTTATACATTCCTCTGGTACTGTGAATTGAAATATAATGAGTTTCAATGGGTTAATATCCACGAGCAGAGCAGTAAAATATCAAATGCGATGGTACACTTCAGAGACCTTTTAAGGGAAGATAAGCAGCTACTGCTACAAGGATGTATTGTCCCTAGAAAGGGGTTCACTGCTTGAGGAAGGACATTCAAAGGGTATCAGTACAGAAAGATCTGTGCAAAAGGACAGGACGGACTTGCAAATACTCTTAAGAGGTAAGGGGGAATTAGAAATTGCCTTCGTTAAGCCATTCCTCTCTGCCTGGGAAGTGCTGTTTGCAATTCCTTATTCTACAGAATATGGAACAATGTGACTTTTTGATTAATATATCAGATGAAAGCCTGCCAAAAGAGAAGGATAGGACCTGACTAACCAGTCTGAATAAGCTCAGGTCTAATAAACAATTTCTAGTTTAATGTCAGAAGAGTATCTGAAAACATGTTTTGCAACATTTGGGTGAGTAGGACTATTTAGTGAAGCATTTTGTCTTTAAATTGGGACTAAATGTATCAGTGATGTTCTGAATTAGTTTATAGAAATTTATTTTAATAACTTGCAGTTTTGAGATTGACTTTGCCAGTTTGACCTGTGTGATCAGCTGTAGGCACGTTCATTAGGCTGTCACATAACGTTGGATTGGTAACAGGACTTTTGTGTGAACAGTCTCTGCCAGCAACCTGATTCTGCTCTTCTGAGACCTCCATTGGCTTATTCTCCTGGGAGCCCCATGTAAGTCTTGTAGCTGTCTGCTTTACATACATTGTGACTCAAAAGTCACTGACAGTTCACTTTACACAACAGCAGAGTGTGAAAACATTCTTTCAACCCTTTCTTGTTAATCATTTAAGTATGGTGGTTATTGATACAGATTAGACTTTGGGTTTTATCATGGGAGCATAGCCCATGTCCTGTGACAAGATTCAAGATGTCCAGTCTGTGCTTGCATGATGTGTGCTGCCTGGGGACAGTGAGGACAGATGTCCTGACTGTTGGCTACTGGGCTGGGGGCACAAGGAACTCTCAGAAGTGGGTGCTGAGGTATGCAGCTGTTGCAAGGTGAGTTTTAAGTAGAAGCCTTTTGGGTTAGATGTGTTGTCCATGGCTTCCTTCACTACTTTGTTCAAGAACAAGGCAGTGCCTGACCGTATCTGGACTCCTTTCTCATCCTCTGGAATCCTACTGTTCTCTCTCCCCTGCTTTCTGGAGATACACCTGCTCTTTCAGTTCTTCTGGTGCTTTCCCTGGCTATGGCAGGTTCCTCATCTCTGCAGTGCCCCCCAGCCCCCTTGGCAGAGATGTCAGACCCTGTACCCCTGCCTGACTAGCTAGCCTGTTGCGCTGGGGTTCTTCCAATTCAAAAACAGTGTCATGTTTAAAGAAGGTTATGAATGTTGTGACACATCTGAATACAGCTCAATGGGGTTGCTTGTACAAACATAGCTCTGCTGCTTGTGGTCCCTCCCCCCTCCTAATATGAATTAAAAGAGACTATCAGGCTGCATTTTCAATTCCATGATTAGACTGGCTGTTGGACCTTTATGATAGTGAGAAATAATCGTATTGCTTTTAATGGTTTTATAGCCCCTCTTTCCTGGAGACCTGTTGCTGCTGCCAAGCAGCACAGTGTGAACACACTGCCAGCCAAGCTTCCAAACAGCTGGATTTGGCAGAGATCTGGAGTTCAAAGCCAGCACAGCAGACAACAGTTGGGAAGCCAGCTGAGGTGGCAGCCCACAGCTGCTGCTCCACTTCCAATAATAAATCACAGTGGGGACTCATGGAAAAACTTGGCTGCTCCTGCAACGTGCCTGCCCAGAGCACGTGGCAAGGATGGAGAGGTGGGTTAGGGAATGGCTATCTGCAGGCTCCCCATCCATCACCTGATGACTGTGCAGCAAACAAGGTGCCTGTTTGGCTCGTGGCTGAGCCACTGGTAGGAAGGCAGCAAGAGCTGAGACAGGTTAAGGAGCTTATGGGAGTTGAGCTGGAGGTCCAGGTGGAGAGGATTGTCCTCAGCTGAGTTTGCTCTCTGCACTGCTAAGAGAAGGCTGCAGGTCTTTAGTTTGTACTTTTGCTTCTTATTTAGCAGGATCAACCTGAAATCTGATCATCTTGCAGATTGCACAGATGAATTTTCACTCATTTTTTTCTGCCCTCAATTGGGCCCCAGAAGCCCAGTCCAGAGGGGAAGGTAGTACCACAATGCAGTGCAGGAGCAGTGCCCAGCGATGTGTCTCTTCACAGCAGTCTGGGTTCCTGTTCCTGGTGGTATCCTTGTGTTATCCCTGCCCCAGGGGCTGGCTGGGAGCTGCTCCTGAGCATATGAAGTGGGCTGGAGGGCTCTTTTCAAGGTTTCTGCTCTCACAGATCTGCTGATGTGAAGCTCTTATGAGTCCAGGAGATGCTTATAAGTGTCATCAGAATCCAGAGGGGAGGTGAAAGATTACAGCAAAGGCACCATCTCAGGTTTCCCCTTCTCCTTTCCTGTTCTCAGAATAATTTGCCTGATAAAGCAGTAAATCTTTTTAGAAGTGCAGTGGGGAGGCAGGCAGTTTTGGGGGGGAACTGCACAGCCCCAGCCAGGAGCCTATGGGTTAACACACCAGCTATGGGGCTTGATGCACCCCAGGCTTGCAGGACAGCCCAGCATAGAGCAGCCTTGAGACAAACAAAGTACCTTCTGCCTGGCTGGGGCGCAGATAAAAGATCCCATGGCATTTCTTGTGAAGCCTGGAGGAGGCTGCCAGTGCCGAAGCTGAATTCTCTCTGCCAACAAACAAACTGTCTTTAAACTCTGAGGCTGTGTGTGAGCTATTGTTGGGGACATAATGGCTTCTCTGTTTCCCTGCACAGTCATTGCTCTGCAAACACGCCACTGGTCTCTTTTAAAAAAGTAGTTGAGTGTAAATCAAGTCCTAGAACCTGGAAAGAGGTTTCATCCATTTACCTTTACTGCCCTCACTTGACATTTGTTTACAGACCAGCACATACACCCTGGGTTTAGCTGCTTTACTTGGAGATGGACATCTTTACAGTGTTTAGACTGAGATTCACAGATACAGGGCTTAGATACCAAGTGTATATCTCCTAATTTAAATAGCAGGAGTGTTTCAGGGGGAGACTGAGGGGACAGTGCTTGCTGATCTCCTCCCTCTGAGGAAAGCTTTGGTTTGGCTGGCCTGGCTGGTTTCCTCTCTTAGCTCAGTGCTGGCACACTCACCGCTCACTCCCTGCTCCACGTGTGCTGCGAGGCACCGAGGGCTGCTCTGACTGCTGGAGCTTGCTCTGCCTTGGGCTCCTGAATATCCACAGGCAGCGTGGTTTCCAGTCCAGTCCAGCCATGGTCTGGCTTGTCTCTGAGGATGGCAGATGCCCTTTACCTTACCAAAGCATCTTGGCTGTTGTGTGGGCACAACAGTGAGTCGGTGAAAACAAAAACACAGAGCTGCACTACACGGGGAAGTTGGTCCCTGAAGACAATATGTTAAAATCAGGTAATTTTTCTGGAATGGTGCTGTAATGGGAAGAGTGACAAGTCAAGGAGTAGCTGTATTTCATGAACTGTGAGTCCTAAGAAGGTGGCAAGTGACTCTATCCTCTCAGTAGCTTTCAACTCATCCTGGTGTGTATCTGGAGTATGCTGTGCTGGCTCACAGATGAAGGGTAATCCTGTGCCTGACTCCACCGCATTACAAAGGAGGCAAAGGGCCTGGCAGCCTGTGTAGGATTGGGGAATCTGGTAATGACTCTCTGATTGGTTTTGGAGACTTGATTTAGGAACTAGATCAAGTCCAGTTATCCCAAGCAGAGCAGTAAATCCTCAGTGTGTTATCACAAAGAACAATTGATTGTCCTTTTACTACTGAAAGGTAAGAGTAGCAGGGAATTTCGACCATCTCCTCCCCTCTTGATACTCCACTTCAAACAGGACATCACCCTGATATATCTGTCAAGGCCAGAAACGGGCTCAAACCTCCTGGCCACTCCTTCCCAAACTGCCCTTCCTGTGCAGAGCTGTCAGCTGCTGGGGGTGGAGCTGGAAATAGTGGCTATCAAAGAAGGTAGATGATGAGACTGCTCTTGTGCCTGATCATGTATTCCCTAGTTCCCATGTGCCCAGCAGCAGCAAGGTTGATGATCCTGTCTCTTCCCACAGGAAGATGAAGAAGCTCTATGTGGTGGCCGGAGTCCTGACTACAGCCCTGCTGGGGCTCATCTTGTTTCTGGGACTCTTCTTCGGGCTGCGCTCTGACTCAGGGGACACACACACTTACAAGAGGGCGGCTGTGGCTACAGACGCAGGGCAGTGCTCAATAATTGGAAGGTACCCGCTAATTGTGCTGTGACTCTCATTAGCTCTGACAGCTCTTGTGCAAGACAAAGCTGTTGCTCCCCTGCTTGCTGTCCAGGTGCAAGCCTGGCAGTTGTGCAGAACAGACAATCTCTAATCTCCCTGTAGAAAGAGAAGGTCAAAATAAAGCTTGGAGTTTTACCTTGCCTGGCCAATGTTCCTGCAGCTGCTCAAGGACAGGTAAAGATTCCCTTGGTGCATGAAAATGGAAACAGGAGATGCTTTCCCAGCTCCTTTTAAAAGATGTTTGTCAAGCTGTCCTCTGGTTCTACATGCAAATGCTGCAGTTCTCAGGCTCCTCAGAGAGTTGTCATTTCTCCTGTGTAATGAATGTGCCTGGCATGCCTGTCCCCACAGATATTTTGACGCATCTCAGTGTTTTCAAGCCAGTTTGGATGTATCTCTACTGAGGGCTGATGTGCTCTGCACCTAGACCATTAGGATCTGTTCTTGAAGGTGACAGAAGCTCTAAACTTCCTATTCCTTAGGAACCTATAGAGTGGGTGTGGACAAATGTGCATTACAGAATCTGTCATGGCTGCTTTGATGAGATGAATCCACTGCTCACGGGTAGCTGAGACATCATAACATGTCACTATATGATGTGTTCTCTTGTGCTGCACAGGGACATCCTCCAGAAAGGTGGATCAGCAGTGGATGCTGCGATTGCAGCTCTGCTTTGTGTAGGACTCATGAATGCTCACAGCATGGGCATTGGAGGGGGCCTCTTCTTTACCATCTACAGCAGCACAGGTAAGGAACAGGGCTGTGCACATCTGGAACAGTTTGAGAACTGTTTATCTAAGCAGGTAATTTACCCTACCCGAATGAAGGTGAAAGACTGACTCCCAGCCCCTGGGGGAACATGATGTCTTCAAAATAATTGCCAAGGAACTGGCTTACATTGATCAGACTTCTTCAGCAGAGACCACGCCTGTGTGTTGAGTCCAGAGCTAAACATCATCTTCCTTGCTCTGTCATTAAAGGAAAAGTGGAAATCATTAATGCAAGAGAGGTGGCTCCAAAAAGAGCATCAGAGGCCATGTTTGGGAACGACACACAGCTCTCTCTGAAAGGTATGGCAAAGGTTATTTCACTGCTTTTGTGAGGAACACATAGCTCTTCGATTAGCTGCTACTGACAGGTTTAAATTAAGAACATTTCTTATAATTAGGTTCTTGCATATCCTCAGGATTTCTTATCTAGAAAGTTCTCTACTATACAGTCTGCAAACTGTCCTGACGAAGAAGCTAAAAATAATGTCCTTCTAAGTAGTTGGTCACCTCAGCACTTTCTGCTTTTCACTTCATAAAAATGGGAGTCCAAAGCACTGAGTATGACTTGCTTCGTATCTTCCATCTTCCCTTTCCATCTCTTTGAATAAACCTTCATGGATCAACCTAGTTCTTGTGAGTTCAAGTGTCCTCCCTTAAATACCCCTTGTGGTGGCTTTAACCAAAAGTTATGGGGCTCCAGGGAAGAAGTAATTTCCCTTCAGGGAAGTATTTTCTAATCCAAAGTGGAAATAAATACTAACTAGTTCTCTTCATGGTCACTTCTGCGACCAAAGAGGAACAACAACTTGAAGGGGTTTTGAGAAGAGTATTGAATGAACTTCTGGGGGATGTCAATAAAAATAGGATTGAACAAAGTTCTGTATCACTGTGCAATGTAGTAATCAATCTATTGCAATTGTAGTTACAATGCTGCAACAAAGATTTTGGTTTAAGTACATATGTAGTCTCTGTCCTTTTAATGCTGTGTGTTCTCTGAAGGGTTGGAAGCTGTAGGCAGGTACAATACCTTTGTGTTCTGAGCAGCTTTTACAGACCCTACTGAGGGAAAATGATCCAAAACCTTGAGTTACCAGAAAGAGGACAGAGGAGTTTCAACAGCCCATTAGGCATAGATGTCATACCGAAAAGTTTTGTTAGCATCACATGCATAAGCTGGGCTGATCATAGTGTACATAATCCCTGCCTAAAAACAGGGTTTACAGAGAAGACTGTTCAACCTCTTACTCCATTAATCCTTTATTCTCTCACTTTGGGAGACTAATACATTCCTTATCTGCTCCAGGAGGACTGTCCATTGCTGTTCCAGGAGAAATTCGTGGCTATGAACTGGCTCACAAACGTCATGGCAAACTGCCGTGGAAAGACCTGTTTCTGCCCAGCATCAAGTTGGCAAGAGACGGATTCCCTATTGGGAAAGGCCTTGCAGGAGCCATCAAATCCAGACAGGAGTCAATTGAAAGCAATCCCTCACTGTGGTAGGTAGAGCAGTCACTGTTCTGTGCAGAGAAATTTGGGGTAACTGCATCCTAGGTATAAAGTCTGTGTGTAATATAAGGTCTGTGAGGATTGTGCTGTCCCTCCAGTGACTGCACTCACTATACCTGCTGACATTATTCCAGCTACCTGAAGGTGCTAAATCACATGGCCAATTTTAGGAATGTCCTGACCTTTAAAGGAAGATAAATTCTGCTCTTCAAGTCCATTTGTCAGAGCAAAGGTGGAATTAGAGTACATGCTGGCGTAAATCTGCCAGGCGGCGAAGTATTTTCTGCCTTCCCCATGCTGTAAGTACACTAAGCTAATCTTACCTGAATGTAGATCCTTGTAGGATCTCCTCAAAGATCTCATCTGCTGTCATGTAGTGGGGGTCATCTCTTACTCTGCCATCAGCCTTCCTCAAGCGATACCTCTGACTATCCCCTTCTGGCAATGACTGTGAACATGAAGGGTTTTAAATGCTCCTCCACTTCCTCTTACAGTCAAACCCTTGGTGTCTATACCCAGCCCTACAAGAGACCATTCTCTTTTCCCTAAAATCTCTGCCAGCTGCAGGTTGGTTTCCAGTCCAGCCTGGGCCTATCTCCTGTACTTCCATCTGACAGGATCACAGCAGGACAATAATGATCTATGATGAGGGAGCTAGAGATGAAACTGTCTACCCCAAAGTCCTCTGACAAACTGGTGTTGAAATTCGTTCTCCAGGACACAATGGCAGGAAGCATTGAGCCTTACAGCTTCATGGTCTGTCCTTAGAACTGAGCTGCTTGGGTTCAGGGGCTATGGCCTCTCCTGGGCATCTTGAGGCAGCTGTTGGCCCCTTGAACAGATGAAATTAACCAACACTCTCTCCTGCAGGCTTCACTGAGCAAATTCTGAGCCATGTGGAATCCCACATCAGAAACCGCTGTTCACTTTTGTGTCCCAGTGCAAGATATCAGGACACCTGGGGAATGGGTCAGGCACTCTCTCTTCTCTCCAAGAAGCCTCTAGCATGAACACTCGAATTCCATGTCAGATCATACAGGTACACAGAGTTTTGAACTTGTCTCTCAGATCTGATCTTCTCAATCTCCTTTCTCTGTCAGCGAAGTGTTCTGCAGAGGAGGGAAAATTCTGCACGAGGGCGATATCGTCAAGATGCCTAAACTAGCCAACACATACGAGACTATAGCCAGAGAAGGAGCAGATGCCTTTTACACGGGAAGCCTGGCAAAGCAGATCATCGATGACATCCACAGCGTAGGTGAGAAACAGGACATCTGTCCAAAACAGCACGAGTGGCCTGACTGCTGCAGCTCAGCATCCAGGGAGGAGCCAGTGACCTCCAGAAGCCTTGGAAGTGGTTCAAGCCTGCTGCCTGAAATGCTGCCTCTGTCTCTGGTAACAGGACACCCAAGAGAAGCCAGTGGTGCTTTAACGGATGCATAGTTTATACAGTGCATTTCTGTCCCAGAGAGCCCAGCTAGTCCATACGGTTCTGGGTGTGGCTTAGAAGGTACAGGCTGTTCACAGAACCTGAATCCAAGGCTGTAGCTAAAGCCTTGCGTACCCCGCACACGGTCCTGTGAACGCTGTGTGTGTTGAAATTCTCCATGCCGCTAGATGGTGGTGGCAGCCTGTCCCTGCTCTCTGGCATTGGCCAGCTTCAGCCAGCCTCCTGCGAGTAAGTCACTTACTGGCTTTGGTGGGGGTAATTACGGTCTTACCCCTTCTGGTAAAAGGCAATGGAACATACAAATTATTCTGCTTGTGAGGTGGCACAAAGCATCTGCACCCAAAAGCTGCATCCTCCACTGTAAACAGGACTCTTAAGGACATCTTGTTACCTGAATTTGCTGGTGTCCTTTGTAAAAAACAAAACAAGATAAAACAAAACAACAACAACAATAAAAAAGATGGATCACCAGATTTTTGACAGCTGTAAGTCAGCCCAGCTTCACCCGTAGGCTATCTGAGCCTTGGCTGGATCTTCCAAGGAGTAGATCCATCTCCTGTGTACCCATCTTTGCTCTCTTTACCTTGCAGCTGTTTGGATTTGTCTGTGTTCCCTCCTGTCCTGGCTGTGACACATGTCGATGGTGTATTCCCTCCTCTTCCTGCCAGAGATCCATAAACCCACAGCTCTAACCCCCTTCTCTGTTCCAGGGGGCATCGTCACACTGGATGATCTGCGGGACTACAATGCCACAGTGATCGAAGACCCCATCCAGGTCACACTCGGGGAGTACACACTCTACACGCCCAGTGCCCCCCTAAGCGGCCCCGTGTTAGGCCTCATTTTCAACATACTGAAAGGTGAGGGTGTCCCCAGGCAGTGCCTTAGAGCAGCAGGAGTTGGGAATGCTCCCAAAGCAACTCCTTGTTTGTCTGGGGAGATGGGCCTCCCCTGACAGCCCTCCAGCAGGTGAGAAGTTTGAGACCCCAGGAGGGATTGAAGATGCAGAAACATCCCTTTATAGCTGTAAACTCAGGGATGTCACCCTCCTACCTGAAATACAGGGGTGAGAGGAAAAATATGTTCCTGATTGGGCCCTTCCCTGGCACCTGCATGGGTGGAAACTAACTTGTACTTTTGGCTTCTTTGGAAAAGACTTCTGCAAGTACAAATCCTGCTGGTGCCTCCCCCAGTGCCCAAGACTACCAGAGCTCCCTGCTCTCCATGCAGAGATTTTGGACAGTGCAGGGACTGCATCGCTGTAGAGACCAGGCTTCCACATTGCACCATTTAACTGGGTTTATTAGCAGTCCATTGCCCATGTGCTTTTCTCTGTGTTCACAATTGTTTGTCTTTTCCAGGATATAATTTCTCTGCTGCCAGCATCAAAACCATGGAGGAGAAAGGTCTGACTTACCACCGCATCGTGGAGGCCTTTCGCTTTGCCTACGCCAAAAGGACTTTACTGGGAGATCCAAAATTTGTCAACATTACTGAGGTACCCAGCAAAACCCTTTGTTTCTGCAACACTACAGTTACCTGGCACATGACTTAAAGTTGTGTGGGTGACTGATATTTGGGGGGGATGCTCTGTGCCACCTGCTTTTGACAGGCACTGAAATATCTCTCAATCACTGTGTGAAGTCCAATTTGGTTCATGGCTGAGCTGTGAGGGAGATAAATGAAGGAAACCTTCCTGCTGTAAGGAAAAGAAAAACCCTCAATTCCCCCTGAGCTTTTGAGTATATTTAGGGCTAAACTTCCCTGTTCTCAGAGTGTATGAAGCCTTACTCACTAGATTACGTTCCCAACGTCCTTGTGGCTTCCTAACCACAGTCCTGCCTATAGTAAATGGACCAACGGCCAGGAAGGGGCGAGACAGTAACTCTGCTTCCCCTTCACACTTTGTGCTTTCACTTCTGAGACTCTGCAAAAGCAGAAGGATCTGAGCTTGACGGACACAAATTTCACCTTAGCAATGATCAGAGCTTGCCTTGGCCTGGTCCTCTCAACCCAACCCCTTTCCTCTCCTCCCTGAAGCAAGCGTAGCTGCTCGCCCACGCTTTACAGCAGGTTCAGGACAGCTTCCCATAGCTCTACAGCAATGGATGTGGATTAACTCCTTGTGCAGAGTGGGGCACTGCTGCAGCTGCTTCTGTGGCTGCCTGAAATGCTCTTTGATACAATGTCTGTCTTTCAAGAAGGTGGAAAGCCACTGCTGGAAAAATATAGCCTGGCTGCTGGGATTTGCCCCTCTCCCATGGTCAGAAGTATTGGATATCAGCCTCATAACTGTCTCTTAAACTTTATCTGCTGAGTAACTGCGTTGGGTTTCTCTGACAGGCAATCAGAAACATGACGTCCGAGTTCTTTGCGGATAGTCTCCGGAGGAAAATCACAGACAACACTTCCCATCCAGTTGACTACTATGAACCAGTATATTACACTGGAGATAATGCCGGTACATCCCACCTCTCCATTGTGGCTGATGATGGCAGTGCTGTGTCCGCCACCAGCACCATCAACCAATAGTATGAGCTCAGACATTACTTCACGTAGGCCTTCCCCATCTTCCTAGTGGTGGTTCTGTGGTTGGTATAAAACATCACTGAAGTGTCGTCTCTCTAGCGGGGCAGTGATGGGCAGCGCTGTGGATGGGCACTTCTGCTGAGCTTGCAGGTCAACTCTTAACACTGAGGCCTGAGTGGCTGGGCCAGAGGGCGAGATGTGTCCTCTCTCATGTTGTGCTCACCAACCAAGAAAACATTTGCTGCATCTGGATCTTCTCACAAGCTTGTGAGAAGATCCAGATGCAGCAAATCTGTATCACTCTGATCTCCCAGGCATTGGGAAGGAAGTTGAGCTCGTACAGCTGGCCTGGAAGTGCCGTGCTTGGCTTCGAGTGCTGTCGGGAAGAGCTGTGTCTGTGCTGGGGGTGAAGCTTCTTTTTGTCCATAGAAAATGTTTCCAGCTTCTCAGCAAAACCCCAATCATTCCCAAGTAGCATTTGTTCTTTGCTGCCTCTGAAGGGAGCGTGGTGCTGCCCAGCTGGGAGGGAAATGGGCTGTATTTCACTTCCACGCTGCTTTTTGCCGTGGAGTCCTTGCAGGGGAGCTACACAGCAGGTCTCTAGGCTGCCTTTCCTTTCACAGCTGTGTACTCATGGTATAAACTGCTTCCTTCTCCAAGAGGTTGCAGAAAAATTCCTTTTCAACAGGAGGGAGCGAGGTTTTACTCCAGTCAAACCCCACGTTTCACACTGCAGTCATTCACCTGAAGCTCTTCCTGGATTTACTCTGGTTTTGACGTGTCTGCACCAACTTGTTTTGTCTAGCTTTGGCTCTGATGTACGATCCAACGTGAGTGGAATCATATTTAATGATGAGATGGATGACTTCAGCTCACCTTACATCATCAATGGATTTGGGATCCCTCCTTCTCCAGCAAATTTCATAGCACCAGGTAGACCAAACTCCCTTTCTGGCTCAGACTTTTGGCTATATTTTGCATGCTGATGCTGTGTTATTTGCAAGGTAGGCTGTAGCACAGGTTTGGGGCTTCCTGCAGAGGATAGGGATGAAGGTGAGTCACCAGGCATCACTGTCAAAAACACACAGCCAGCTGCCTGCTGTGCTTCACCCTGGAGGACAGGCTGTCTGAAGAAAACTGCTCATGCCCCCTTCCAACAGCCAGAAATCCCTTCCCAGGGAGCTCAGTATATGCCAAATGAAATGACTTGAGGTTGCAAGATTTCTTTGAACTGTTTTGAGAGGGAGGCAGAAGCAGGAGCTGACTGTTGTGTTATGGGCACTGTCCAGCCTTCTTCCTGTGCCCCCTTGGGAGCTGCAGAGCAGCTTTGGATAGGTCCAGTTCCCACACCTAACCTGAGCACCCTGCCTGCTCCACCACTGCCTCCTGTAGACCCATCTCATTGCTGCTAAAGCTGGCTGGGATTCTGCTACCCTCCCATACCCCAGGGACAGGCAAGAGAAAAGGGCAGGAAGGGAAGTCCCGTGGCATACAGGAGGCAGACAGCCCCAGTTGGGACAGGACTGTGGAAGAAGGACTGTGAGGAAGGCACCTTCAGCCTCTGCATGGAAGAGCAGGGTTAGCTTTGCATTGCAGGAGCAAGGAGATGGGCACAGGGGAGAGTGGGATTCTCAAGGGCTGAACAAGACTCATGAGCTGAGTCAGGACAGTGGATCCTGGGGCTCTGGGTTTAGACATGGAGCAGGATCTGGCAGTTTCTAACCTGCATGTGGAAAGCTGAGCCTCTGTTGCATCTGTATCCCCGACAGGTAAACAGCCGATGTCCTCTATGTGCCCCTCCATCTTGGTGGATAAAACGAAAAAGGTCAAGATGGTGGTTGGTGCCTCTGGAGGAACAAAAATAACCACAGCAACTGCACTGGTATGTGATGATATGGGCAGATGGGGGGACAGGGCAAGGCTGAGGCAAAACAAGGTGGGAAGGGGCAGTGTTTGGGGTAAGGGACTCAAGTCTCCACCTGTGAGGTGACCGTGATGGCTTCTAGCTGTGGACCATGGACCTGCAAGGGCAGTTCCTGCCTGGCCTTCTGAGGGCCAGACCTCCAATGGCAACACATGACAGAGCCACAAAGTGTCTCTTGATTTACTTCTTTCAGTGACTCCAGGTCTTGTCCTTTGGCAAGCTGACCTTGCCACTTGCAGAAGATTTGTGACTTCAGTTTAGTTGTGACTTCTGTTATCTGGATCTTTACAAATTTGTCTATGTGGTTTAGAGCCATCCTCATCCAACATCCCAAACTTTGGATGAAAGTTACAGGCTTGGCAACAGGCCATCTGACAAGCAGGCTCTCTGAGCTGCTGTGACAACCACTCAAAGGCCCAGCAAGACCAAAGTGATTGCAGGGAGCAGCTGTCTCCTCTGCCAGCACACACAATGGTTCACAGCACCAGGCTGGATCTTGCCTTCTGGCTGAGGAGGAGAAGTCTCTGTGAAAAACCACTGCAAGCAGCTTTCTAAGCCGCTGATCCTGAGGCTATTTTCACTTGTCAGTGGCTCCAACCTGCAATTTAAGCATGTAGGTATGGGCCAGGTTCAGGGAAACCGGTTGCACAGCAGCGGGAAGCTGGAGCTGTAAGTGTGCTGAGGTGACAGCTCTGTGTCTAACTGGCACTAGCTTAACCACAGCAGCACAAACCCAACTACCATAGCTTCAGGATCTGGTCTTTTTACTGCTCTAATTTTTGTTAGTCATGGTCTCTCTGTGTGGAGATCCTCCTGGGCTGATTTGCTGCAAAGTGCCTGTGTTCTGCTTAGTCAAGAGAGGGACCTCTGAAAGCAGCAGGAACCAGAAATTACACTTTATATGTGCTCTGGGGAATGCTCTTCAGACATCTCTGCATATGTTGCTACAAGGGTCAGGCCTCCTTGAAGACAAGTAACTACCATTATGGCTTTTTCCTTCTCATAGGCAATCATCAATTCCATCTGGTTTGGCTATGATGTGAAGAAAGCAGTGGAAGAGCCCAGAATTCACGATCAGCTGTTTCCCAATATCACGGAGCTTGAGCAGCAAATAGAGGAGGTTTGTCTAGCTAGAGGCTGGGGTGTGCATCAACTTTATGGCATTGGGCTCCTAGTGTCAGGAAGGTGTATGCTTGTGGAAAATCACACAGCTTTGCCAAATGTTCCTAGGTGAGCAGTGTCAGAGCTGGTGTAGGTCAAGTTCTGGGCACAATAAGCTGTTCAGTGTTCCTTTAGTCTCAGTCACATGAGTTTGCAGCCTAGTGCATTCAAGCATGCCCTACATCTGAAAGGGAGGGTATGTATCTGCCAGTTGTATTGTTTGGCTTAAAGGACTTGCAAAATATCAAGGCAGGTCAGGGCCTGAACCATCTAGCAGTCTAAATCCAGTGACCCTCAGGAATCTTGCCCTGTTGTGTAACCTCCCAACAAATCTGGAAGCACTGGCACAGAGCAAGCAAGGGAGGATGCAGAGAGGGACCTGAGAACAAACTGAAAAATAATTTCATGGTAAAGATTTCTGTGCAGCATGGTCAGTCTGAGAGCTCTAGTATCTGCCTCACCCTGCATATCACTCACCTGAGCTGGCAGCTTCCTTCAGCTGGAGGAATTACACATCCCAGAGGACTGAGGCAGATGCAGGCATTGTACATATCTCTGTATTAGGGAAAATGCTCCTACATAAGGCAGTTTTCTTTATCAAACTATTCATGAGATCCTCCTTTGATGAGATCCTTATTAAGGTATCAGCAGAGGTATCTGCCTGCACCCCCCACTGCCTTCAAGCATGCTGTGTTTTCCCCCATTCCCCTCCAGAACCCATCAGTTCTGGCTGCTGGTTTATCAATATCTGAGACAGAATGCTCTGTGACCAGTATGGGCAGCCAACACTGAGCATCACAAACACCACACCTCCTCAGTTCCACCTGGTCAAAAGCAGCACCTCCCTGAAAGCTAAGGCAAGAGGAGGAACAGCTTGTGGCTTTAGACCTGCCTAGCACGGGCACCGAACGCTTGGGTAGTCATGGAGGATGCAGGTCGCAAACTGTGGCACACGTACAGATCCTCTCTCCTGTTGTCCTCACTCACTTCCAGGGCGTAGAAGAACAACTAAAGAAGAGACACCACGATACCAAGCGGACAAGCAGCGGTGCAGTTGTGCAGGCCATCCTCAGAACAGATGAAGGGTGGGCTGCGGCCTCCGATTCCCGTAAAGGTGGCGTCCCTGCAGGCTACTGATGTGGCTCGGCTCCTTTTTTTCAGTGGTATATTGACACTGAGGTGTGTTTGGGGGAAGATCCTTCAGGTCTGCAACTCAGGGACTTCTCACAGGAAAGAACATATTTACCTGTGGTTCTGTTGACAAAGCTGAGACAGTTCTCTACAGCCATGACCGCAGTGCCTCATGCCGCAGCAGTCTGCTAAGACAGGCATGTCTACCAGGACATGCAGTACTTACTTGAAGAGTCTGTTCTGCCTTGAAGAGTTTGTTCCCTGCCTCCTCTCCATCCCACCAAGACAGAGTTTCTGAAGAAGGTCCAGCTCACTCAAGCTGCAGGAGGTGTTTCCCTTGCACAGCGACAGCTTCGGGAATGTCCCCGTCACTGCTAGAGATTGTTTTCTGTTGAGTAGATGTGAGTTGCAGGACTCTGGGGACCAGGTTTTCTAAGTTACAAACTAATAGATCTGTGCCATGGCAGGAAGCCCAGCTCTAGACTGGGATAAGCCTTCACAAACTCACCTCTCTTTTTCTTTTAACAAAAGGTGTTTCTGCTTTTCACTTCATTTCTTCATTGGAGATGAGTGGGTAAACAGGGAAGTGGCTTCAAACTTTTTTATATTTCTGTTGAGAAGGTCTAAAGGGAAGATGCTACCTGTAAAACTCTGAGCACAACTAAAATAAATAAATATGGAGTCACACATTTTTCTTGCCTGCACAATTGCTACTGCCAAAAGGAGTGGTGAGAGCCTGCGTGACAGAAGCTCTCCAGAGATTTTTCTTTTATTTGCTCCTTTCATGAAGCAATGAGTAAAAAAAAAACCCAAAACCAGCAAACACTTAGATATCCAAAACAACCTTGTTTTTTTCCAGTTTGCTTTTTACCACATTGTACTGCAGGCCTGAAGTACCAAAGTCTGAGGAAATGAAACCTCTAAAGGGCATGCTGCAGCTATTCTTGTTTGAAGGTAAGTTACCATTAATCAGGCAATTAATGACTTCTCAGAAATCTGTATCTGATGTGGAAGAGCTAAGAGTGTCTGCTGTGCATGAGGGAATGTTGATGTTCACCTACCAACACGGACTGATGTATCACAACAGATAAACTTAGCCTAAGATCAAAACCAAATGTTCCAGGATGTTGTCAAGCTCTAGGAATGGTTATGAAATCCTTGAAACACAACTAACAGTAACTGAACTCATCTACTTGGCTTGAAACTTCCTGTCAGCATGTAAGAATCTTAAAATACAGAATGCACTGAAAAGAAAGTGAAAGGCTGAAACTTCAGGCATCGGGTACCCTCTTTGCAAGTAGTTCCTGGAATTGAGGAGGATCTAGTTTCAGGGAGTAAAGGGACAATTGGATAATGCTTAAATCAGAGTCATGACTTTGACATAAATAATTGGTTATAGCACTCCCACTGAGTGTCTTTAACCAACAGTTGCCTAGGATGTGCTCTGTGCTCCTTTTTCCTGAGCTGCTGCTGTTAGGTGCAGCAAAGGTGGTGGTGGTAAATAACCTACGGTCAGTGTGTTCCTTTAAGGTCGAGGTTGGTTCAGAGCTAAACCTGTATCCTTTTATTGCTGAATAGAGACTTTGACCTTCCTACTTCTTCTACTTCCACAGCAGGCTGCTGTTTCTGTGCAGTTCATAGGGCATTTAATGAAGCTTTAATACAAGTTTGTGTATGGAATGGCATCACCTGTTACTTGTTGGAAATACCTGTCCCTTTTGGCCTAGCTGAGCTCTGTCTTGGCCAAGTGTGATCTGAGAAATAAAGTTATTGCACAGGAATATAAGTTTATTGAAACCTGACAGTCAGTATAGCTGGTCTGAACTACAACAGAAAAGGCTGTGCTTTGAAACTGGAGGGTAACTCTTTTCTGGGAAATGACTGTTGGACAAACATGGTTTCGGAAGCAAGTTTGAGTAACTGCTGCTGGTACAGTGAGTGGTCTTACTTATGTTCCTGAATTTCTTCTAGCTGGTCAGAAAACTCCCCTGTTATTTATAATCTAAGTTACAAAACTTCCCTTATTCCCTTAAGCTCAGGTTTTGCCATGGCTCAAAACACTCGAAAACTATTCTTGTAAATGCATCTGAATTCTTGACTCTCTGCAGAAATGGATTTTTTTAAATTATTGTTTTAGCATTGTCACCACAAAGGACTGATTTGTTAAAAACTAAACTGGATTAAGGCTTGTACTTACTTGCCTCACCTCTAAAAAAAAAAAGCTTTGGGTACTTCTGCATGCTGTAATATTTACATCTCATTTGGACATGCACTTCTGCCACCTGCTTTGATGCATCCACTGCTCGTGCTGCACTGGGGCTGTCTGTGTGTCACTAGGCAACAGTCTGGTTCACAGAATCATAGAACAGTTTTGGCCAGAAGGCACCTTAAAGTCCACCTAGTCCCACCACCTGCCATGGGCAGGGACAACCTCCACCAGAGGCCCAAAGCCTGTCCTTGAACCCTACCAGATATCCAGGGGCAGCTGCAGACTCTCTGGGCACCCTGTGCCAGGACCTCACCACCTTCATGGTAAATAATTTCTTCCTAATATCTAACCCAAATTTGCCCTCCTTCAGCTTAAAGCCATTACCCCATGTCCTATCACTCCTTACCCTTGTAAACAGCCCATCTCCAGCTTCCTTGTCATTCCTTTAGGTACTGGCAGGCTGCAATAAGGTCTTCTTAGAGCCTTCTCTTCTCCAGGCTGAAGAAGCCCAACTCTTTCAGCCTGTCTTCATAGGAGAGATGCTCCAGCCCTCTGATCATCTTCATGGCCTCCTCTGGACTCAATCCAGTAGCTCCATGTCACCCTTGTACTGGGGACCCCAGAGCTGGATGAAGTGCTGCAGGGGTGTCTCACAGGAGTGGAGGGGACTAGAACTCTTCATACTCCAAATCCTCCCAATTACACACTATGGGCTGTTCAGCTTGTCTGAATGTTTCAGCTACAAGACATCTTCCTGCTAGTGTCCCACTCCTCTGAATGTTCCACCTGCTTCTGGGCAGAGATTTAGCAGGTCTTAGTGTCAGCTGCCTGGCACAATGCAGTAACAGAGAACAGGACATGTGGCTGTGAACAGGTTATGAACTGGGACTCACCTCTCTCCCCTGTTACCACAGTTTTCCTTTGGCATCCAGCCTCAGGAAGGGCTATGGGGAAGTGCTGAAGCCAAGCTGTGAGAGAGAAGTGGTACACGCAGTCTGCTGCAGAGTTCTATTTAGTCTCCAAACTCAACAACTGTTACCGCTGACAGCACCTGCATGGAAGTCCTCTCTCCAAACACTGCTGGTGTGTTATAGACAACAGATTTAGAGGAGAAATTTGCAGACAGGTTTAAAACCACTTTATTAAAACAATTAAAAATATAATTTAAATACTTCATTAAAAAACAGAGCAGCCTCTGTACAGTGATGTTTTACAACTCTGTGTAAGCTGACCAAATACAAAAATAACACTCTCCTGTTGGCATGAGTATGAACAAAGAGGGACACCAAACGGGGAGGCTCTTGGCTCAAGCAGACCTCAGCAGAGGTGAGGAGGTGGTGGGGCAGGAGCAGAGGTGCTATGGGAGGTGCAATCCCTCAGCTTCACTAGATGGGTTGCTGGTGAGGACTACAGTCTCTAACAGAGTGAGAGAGGGATCTGCACTCTTACTCCTGTCTGTCTTGCAAATTAAAGCTGCGATGGGTTTTAAAATGGCTTAATTGGCTCAGTTTTAGTGTTAGTAGCAAAGTAGTTAAATTGCAGTGAGTGCTGGACTACAGATAGTATTACCATGCCTTCGTGGTGGGAAGTTGCTGCAATACTGCTGCACCAGAAAGGTGGTGGGCTGGGTTACTGAGGTGCATTTACCCTAAGGTATGTCAGAAGGGAAGGTGACTGGAGGCTTTCTCTGCTAGTGAGTGTGACCCGGGGCACTGTGGCACACTGCCCTGTGAATGGGGAAGGGAGAACTGCTGGCCCTGTCTCCAGCCAGTGCCATTCTTGGTTGCTGTTTTGTAAACTCTAAGCACAGTTGGGCTAGCTAGAAGTAACTGCAGACCTTGCTAAAGCCAGCATCCAGTCTCGTTAGTCCGTCTGGGCCCGAAATGTGAACCAGATGGTGTCTGGTGCTCAAAGTGCTCCCCTGTGACAGCTCTGCAGTTGGGGTGTTATTTCTGACACCAGGACCAGTGGACCTGGGAACTGATTGCTGAGGTAGGGCCATTAATGAAAGTAGAAAAGTTAAGCAAATATGTAGATTGCGTACGACTACCAACCCCCCAACATAACCACTTCCAAATGAGCATAAATACTGCCCACCCACACACCCCGCCCCCAACTGCAGGCCTATTCCCTCTGCTCCCCTTCAGCAGTATGGTAATGCTGCCTGACAGGGTGCTGTGCCACTTCTGAGGCTTGAGTACACAGCTCCAGTGTTAAAAACAGTAGTCCTTCCACCTAGAGGAGGAAGAACTGTATGGAGCTGGTCTGTACTGAAGTAACTTTTCTTCCAGCTGCGTGCTCGAGGTTATGATCTGGTAACTGAGTAATACATTTTCATTAAGCTGTGATACAGCTGTGGCCATGCTTTGGTCCTTAGTGCATAATTTCTGAAGGAAAACACATGTCTGGCTCTAGTCAGCCTCACTCAGACCCATCATTAAAATGTAAGTAAGTGAAGGCTGAGATTTTGGCAAGTCAATGGTTTTGTTGGACAGCCTTTGTGGGTAAAAAACATAGACTTAAATCCTATCTGTCCCTGTTTACAAGGGGGTGTGTGGATGACCTCATTTTGTTTTGTTTTTTAATAATGTGTGCTCCAATACCTGTTACAGTGTTTACAGGGTGGTTTTATTTATTTGTGTACTAGGAGGCTGTGTGTGAGGTAAGAACTGAGAGGCGAAGGGGAAGGCACTGCTGGGGCCTTGCTCTGGGTTGGCTTCACTTTCAACAACACACAATACTGTCTGTGCCCAGAGAGATGTACAGCTCATGAGCTTTCAGAACATGGAGCTGTTTGGGACGATGGGGACTTGCCCCATGGCATTTGAAAAGAGCTTTGGGGATTCTGAAGTCATTGTTTTGTGGGTTGTTTTTTCTTAAATGTTTGATTCTCTGTCTCTGAGCTGCGCAAGCTTATGGAGTAACTGCAGAAGACCTTTTGTGTGTGAGTTCAGGTCTCTCCTCCAGACATTTTCTCTCTGTGATAGTTCTTAATTAGTCCTGCAGTTTCCTCCTTGTGATCTTAAGGGAACACTAGAGACTGGTTGTGGGAAATAGGGAGCTGGAACATAGCCTTAGGCTACGGGAGAAAAGTATTTTGTTAATGTCTGATGGTGCTGCATCACTTCTCAGCAGTCCTGGTGCTTGCCTGAGCTTGTGAAGCCTTCTGGCCATGAATCCTTTGCATTCTGAATAAAGTCATAAAGCTTCAGAAACCAAGAGCTCTTCCATGACAATCCTCATCTGCCTCCCTAAATGATTTACCTTCTGCAGGCCCTGAGGAGGGAGAACTGGCAGGGACTGGGACTCCTCTCTCCACAGGGAGAGGTGCCCCCAGGGATGAAGCTGAAGCCTGGCCATCCCAGAAGCAGGGAATTCACATCATCCCATGGGAGGCTTATTCTGAGTCATCAGCGTGCAGCGTTGAAGGGAGCTTCAGCACAGTTACTCTGAGCTTGTGGGGGCCTTTGCATCCCCAAGGCAGAAAGTAGTGGGGCAGCAGACCTGTGCTATGATTTCACCTGCCACTGTTGGGAAAAGTAGGGCTTCTTTGGTTGAGAAAACCAAGAGGGGGAGTGTGGAGTTTTGTTCTCTTCCTTTTCCAAACCCACTCTCTGAGCCTGAATGCTTAAGATTTTAAAATTCTGACCCTACAGACACTTTTTGTAATCCTCATGAGCAAAATAGTTATTTCACATCGCTGAGCCCCAGCGATGTGAAACTTATTGTGGCAACAATCTGAAAGAAACTAATTCTACTCTTAACTGAGACTGACTCTCCAGCAGGAATGGGATATACCACTGGGCCATTTCACAGTGTTCCCAGTGGGTTTTCGACCAATTCTCCTTTCCCACTTTGTATTTCCTTATTCTGAACAGCCAATCTGCTCAAGAAATATGTTTTTCTGTATATCACATGAGTAATGGAGGGTATAGCTCTAAACAGCACTGGCTGACACGTCCTTGTACTGCCTGAGGGTGACTTCAAGTCTGGTGGAATTAGGTGTAATCACAAGTTTTGCCCATGTTCTAACAGGCATCCTTATGGGAACAGGCACCAGTGGCATGTCCAAGCCAAAGCATGTCATGACTCTGGTTATCTCCTGGAATTCTGATGGGATTTCATGCTAATATCCAGCTGACTTCCCCATCTTCCTTTTATCAGAGTAAGCAGAGATGCATTTTCCTTCCTTGGAAATGCCCTGCACAACATTAAATGAAAACTTAGCTTCCTTTTCTCTGTGTCCTCTTCCCAGCAGGCCACTCTTAATCTCCTGTAGAGGGGAGAGAAGAAGAAATAGACTGAGTGGGACAGGAGCCCAAGGACTCAGCAATGCCAGGTGTGAAATTGAAGGATGTGTATGTGGGGTCAGGTTGAGAAAGTGAGATTTAAGCATGGAGAAGATTGGCTAGAAACAACATACAGTTTAGTCAGGAGTCACAGAAGCAACCTCCTTCTCACCAAAAGGAGATGCCAAGATCCAAGTGAGGCTACTTACCTGACTGAAATCTTTCTCAAACAGGATTTTGTCACCTTCAACATGCATGACAGGAGCTGAAATGGCGTGTTCCAAGCTGTAGCCAAACCACAGCTTGTTTATAATCGCCTGCAATGAAACAGATCCCACACTCACTGACTGGAGGTACTGAATGAGAACCTGAGTCACACGCTGCCATCCCCTGCACTGGAGTAAAGCCAGACCAGGCTCTGTAAATCCCACCTTCAGGATGATGCAAACTTGGCCTGGCTGAGAGGCTGTGCAGCCCAGCCCTACTAGCCTTGTCTCCTGTCTTCATGGTGACCAATGCCAAATGCTCAGGGCAAGTGTAAGAACAGGGTGAGCACATGAGGATACTTCCCAGAATGCTTTCCCTGAGCCAAAGTGGTGCCCTTGAACTCAATAGTTAGTTACAGAACTTGCATCTTTCTATTGACAGTTATTCTTTGTGTTTTCAGATCAGTCCTAGCATGAACTCCTTCCCGGGCTCTTTGAAGAAAGGTGTGAACAAAAAACAAACAAACAAAAAAAGAAAAAAAAAAGTTCTCTTTTCCCTCTTGTGGTTGTATCTATTTCATGATTACTGAACAAGATGTTTGTTAGATTTCATGCTTTCAGGAGCTCTTTGTTGTTAAGATTTGTTACTCTGTGTATATAGTGGTTTTGTTTTTCTTATTCGTTCCAACACATAACATATTTTCGGGGCCCCAAGGTTTTGGGCAATACCTCTCTTCTTAATAATTTCTTTAACTCCCTGATTATTCTGACTTCTTCCCTTTCAGAAGAAGAACTGAGCGAGGCAGCTGGCACCTGCTGCAGTAATGCTAGAGGTGAGCTGAGAATGGACTGAGTATGCAGCAGGCCCCCTTCTCTGCTGCCCTCCTCCTAGCAGTACTCGTAGTTCCTTTTAGTACAGGACAGTGTGTGCTCCCCTGGCTGAGCAGGAGACACTGCTGTGTGGAGCCTGCTCACTCACCATGGCAGTAGCACTGGTAATCCAGGCGCCGCCTGCTCCTCCGATCACCAGCATGTCTCCTGTCTTGGAGAGGAGAATGGAAGGCACCATTGCCGAGGGAGGCTTCTCTCCTAGAGCAGAGGCAGAGAGTTATCCCTCCCATATGACTGGAGGGACACACAAGGTTGTTTACCTCACCCTTCTCGCATTCCCATGGAAAACCAAGCTGCTGCTCGTTCCTCAAGAAGCTCAAATCTTCCAAAACCAAAACCCATCAGCTTTGTACTGAGACCTTTCTCACAAGTAACTGGACATTTAAGGCACAGGGTAAGTAGGAAGCACCTCTTGGTGCAAGGTATCCTACAAGCATTCAGAACTTGCTGCAGCTCATTCAACCCAGCCAAGGACCCACGAGCAGCTACCCTGCCATCCCAGTACTGTCCTCTCTTGCATCAGGGGTTGTTTATTTCACAGAGGAATGTCTGCATCAACACAGCTGTGTTACAGAACTCAGTGTGAGCCTAGAGCACTATTTGGATCATGCACACAACTCTACACTCTTCCACAGATAAGCCTAAAACATCACTAGGTTTGTTTTAGGAGTAGTTTTTCACTTTTTCCCTCCCCATCAATGATCAGCTTTAACTTTTTTTTTTTAATCTCTGATTTCTCTGTCCAGAAACTGAAACTCACATGTCTCCATGCAAGGGTATATGTGAGTAGATAAGACACACTGCAGCACTTTATCATCTGTTAGTCTGAAACAAACCTGCTTCCATCCAGCCCTAGGAAAGTAAAGAATACCGACAGTTTACAGATAGTCCCTGCCCAGTTGTACATGGCCTGCATCTCCATCTCCTGACCTTGTGTTTTACTGAGAGGGTAAGAAAGCTCACCTGGTTTAATGTTTCTGTCTGATGTGCAGAAATCAGCGAGTTCATTATTTAAAATGATCCCAGTTTGGTTAGAATACACAATGGATCCAAACCTGCAGGGGGGAGAGAAGTACCCTTTCAGTGCCCTCCCGTTGTGCATGGTGTTAACTGAACCCTGTGCGTTACCTGTCTCCTCCCAGCCTGCAGCTGCCCCAGCCAGGGTGTCCAAAAGGTGTCTGTGCTGCTGTGCTGGAGCCAGAGCCCAGCTCCCTGCCAGTAGTGGAAGTGGGGATTTGCCTGACTTGCATCGCTCAGCAAGTTGTTCCATCTCTCTGAATTGTGATGTTCCTTTGGGCTGATGCTTAAAGACCTTTGTTGTCACATAAAAAGGTGGTCATAACCAAGAGACTACCTCCGTCTGTGAAGCCCCAGGGTTTTTTCCCCTTGCAGGTACCCCGTGAACCTGATACTAGGCCTGTGTGACACAGTTACCAACTCCTTGGCTACTCACGGGTAGTTGATGGTGCTGGTGGCGGACACGGCACTGCCATCTGCAGCGAGCACAGAGATGTGGCTTGTGCCCTTACTTTTGTATCTGTGGTTGTAGATGGACTCCAACAAGTTGTAGTGGTTGAGTGGATGGTCACCACGGTCATCTATTCGGCTTCTGGCAAGCTCAGCGATCTGGTCAGACAGCATGGTCTCCACAGGCACCTGCAATCACAGCAAGGACACCTAGCTTGGGTCACCAAAGCACAGGCATGTCTGTCTTCAGGCACAAGGAAGCCTGGGAGCATTCCACCCCAACAGTTGGAGCTTGGGGACCTGTGCTGGCAGTGTTCAACCCCACCTGAATCCCCAGGCCACTCTGGTCACAGAAAATGGAACAAGCCCAGCGCTGAGTCACCTCAGCATCGGCATGAACACGTGCACACCCTTCATCGGGCAAGCGAGCGCCCGCTGAACAGAGACTACAGAGCAAGGGGCCTGATCCTGCCTCTGCCTGGGCCAGCTGAGCAGTGTTGCTCTTGACAAGCAGCTCCAGGTATTTATTTTCTTTCCTTCCATGGCTGCCAACCAGGAGGGTGTCCGAGCATCGCTTGGAGCCGTAGCATTGTTCTGGCAGGCAGGACAGTCTGTAGCCTGCATGAGGACTTAGCACACAGGCTACAATGTGTGGGGCACAAAGCAGGGGTTTATCAAGAAACCAGGAAGCTCCCTGCTCACACTCATCAAGCAGCAATGTAGAAGCAGCTGCCAGTGCTGTGGGTGCCTGTGGCTGCCCTTATGCACTAGCTCACCTGAGCTTCAGAGAAAGCTGGGTCACTCATATGGGGTTTTAGCATAGTGCCAAACTTCAGGGCCTCTGCAATGCGATGGTAGGTTTCCACCCTCTCCTTGGGTGTTGCCAGTGATCCTTCATTCAGTTTATATGCTACAGAGCAGGATGAAATAATTCTGTTAGCAGACCCAAGACAATTTTTTGAGAGCTGTAAAAAACCAAGTTGAAAGGAACTGCCTTTCCCCATTCCAGTTCTTGTCAAGGTTCCCCTATGCTTTAGCAGTATGTGGACACAAAAGCTATACAGTACTCAGTTCCTCTGTGACTTCAATTCCTCTCGAAACCTTGGGAAAATCATGTACCCCTCAGCCTTTGCAGCAGCTCTGGTGATGCTGACTGACTGTAAGAATGAGCCAATTCATCATCCTGCTGCTCAGTATGGTCACACTGCTGCTTCCAGGCCGAATCTGGTTTACCCTCTCCATTTCTGCCCATTACTTTTCTCCTGATCTAGGGCAACACTTCGCAAACCCATTGCCATCCCTTCTCCCTTAAGACTTTACCTTCCAGTATCTTGAGGATGAACATGAGCACAGCACCTCCCATGGGTGGTCCAGGAGAAAACACTGTGATGTGATTGCTCAGGGTAATGTTCAGAGCTGAGGTCACCTCTGCTTTGTATGCCTGAAGGTCCTCCAGTGAGATATTGGACCCTTCAGCAATAAAACAGATGGGTAGCTGGCATTAGCATGTTGACTTCAACTAGGTACCTTGGGCTGGCTACATAAGAGTCTTGGTAAAGCCTGTCAAGAGCCATCCCTCTATACTCCAAATTTCTTCTGTCAAGCATCACAAAACCCAGGGAGTGGGAGAGGCCAGTGCACGAGCACTGTGGGCAACTGCTAGAGCAGTAGGTGGCTCTCAGCCCTGGTCCTGAGGTATAAAAACTGGGAAAAAGTGGCCTCTTCCTATGCCAGGTATCACCCCAAGTGGCAAGCAAATGGCATGTGTTGGCCTCCCCTGGTAAACACTCCCTGTTAGCCGATTGCTGGGAAAAGGCCTGTCTTTAAATATGAACTTTAGCTGTTACCTACCAGCCTTCCTAATGTCCTCCACCAGGGCCGCTCCTATTTGTCCCTCATAAAATGCTGCAGCTCCTTGTTCCGCGACAGTTTGCAGTGTTTGCTGCAGTGCTGGCCACCTGAAGGTCTCACCATAGTTTAAGAACCTTTCACCATCACATATCAGTGGGCTGTTAAAGAGGAACATCCGTTAGTTTACAACATGTGCTTGTTCTGACCCCAGTGCCAGTCTCTTTTTCCAACCCAAAGCTGATTTGGTTTATGCATGTTGGATACTGAGCCAGCTATACTGTGGCCTACATGAGAAAAGTTCTTAGTGGATTGCCACCCACAGCATCCACCACTCCCACCAGACAAGGCTATTACCACTGGGTCTAACACTTTGACCCTGGTTCAGGTCGGTGGGGGTGTCTCCAAACGGGTGGCTGTAGGCCCTGCTGTCAGGGGACTATTTCCACACAGCTGGCTGAGCGCCACATACAGCCAGCTCCTCCTCATGAGCAGATGTGTTTAGTAGACAGTTTTGCTGTACCAAGCCACTCTAAATTACCAAACAAAAAATGCTGTTGCTGAAAAAAAAAAAGAGAGAAAACAAACCCCACTTCTGTTCCTCCCTCCCTCTCTGAGGCCAGTGTTCACTGAGCACAAGCCCCAGCAGCCGCCTGTGCGCCCTATCAGCATGTTGGATGAAGAGTCTGAAGCTGAGGTCACAGTGGTCCTCATGCTTGATTCAATTCATGGGTCTTACCAAAGGCCTTTTACTGCATTGGAGAAGGCTGGGTAATGGATCACTTTGTGCATAACTTGAGAAATGGTAAGTGGGGCTGAAAGGAGCTTGATGGTTGGTTCAAATAGGGCTTTCCATGGTAAGCGGCCGTGTCGCTTGTGGGCTTCTTCATAGCCACGAAGTTCTCCTGGTACAGCAATCCAGCGGGAACCTGAAGAGCAGAATGGCAGTGTCACACTCAGTAAGGCACTGGACTTCACCTCCCTGAAAGCTCTCCAATGGACATGTGGATTTGTAGAGGCAACTAAGGCCTTTAAAAGCAGGCTTGGTTTTGTTTTGGGTTTTTTTTTTACCTTTTTTTATCTATTTCTTTCTTCCACTACCTAATAGAAGGGGTACAGAGAGACTGGAGCCAGACTCAGAGGTACATGGTGAAAGCACAGTGAGGTAACAGGCACAAGCTGCAGCAAGACTGATGGCAGTTGAACATAGAAAAAGCACTCGTGGCCTCACAGAATGCTTTGGGTAGGAAGGGACCACAAAGATCATCTAGTTCTAACTCCCCTCCATGCCATGGGCAGGGACACCCTCCACCAACCCAGAGTGCCCAAAGGCCCATCCAACATGGCCTTGAGCCCTGACAGGGATCCAGGGGCAGCCACAGATTCTTCAGGCACCCTGTACCAGGACCTCACCACCCTCACTCACGTGAGGTCTAGTCAAACACTAGAATGAGCAAAGCTGTGAAATTCTCCATCCTTGGAGAAGTCAAGGACAGGACCGGGCCCTGAGCAGCCTGAACTAATTCTGACATCCCCATGCTTTGAGCATGAATTGGAGCAGAGACCTCCAACTGTCCCTTCCAACTAGAGCTTCGTGATTCCTTTTGAGGCTCTTCTTCCAAGGATAAGAACATCTCTAGGACACACCCCAAAGGAAACGTGCTAGGCAAGGAGAACGAATCCAAGTAGGAACCATGGAGTGATGCAAGCTGTGCTGTTAAAGGGAGAGTGCTTGTTGCCAAACTGGGAACATAAAATGGTCACAGAGCATCCTTGGATGGCAGGGAGGTAGCAAAGAGGCAGCTGAGCTAAACTGAAGCCCAGCAACCCAATTCCTGATCCTGCCAGGTTACTTCCCCAGTGTACAGATACAGACAAGGGCACCAGATCATTTTGTTTCCAGAAAGTCTGAGCAGCTATTGTCCTTATCTTTCTCTATAAAAACTGCTGGGAAATGAGTGCCTTGGGAATCTGGTCTGGAAACGCAGCCTTTCTATGAAAAGAAATTGTGTTGTGATTTCTCCTCATGTTCCCCTCCCCACCCACTCCCTGGTCAGGTTGCCAATGTTACTACAAAGCAGGAATTTTTATAGACCTAGAATTTTTTTCTTACTTTTGCAAAAGTGGATCCAGGAAGAGCACGAGCAATTACACAACACTTCAGATACAAAGGCAGCAAGGTCTTCATCTCCCCCACCCTGAGCTGAGCCTTGTGCACTGCGTGCCAGGAGGGCACAGAGCCCTCGTGCCCCATCCCATGGCCTTACCAACAGGTAAACCAGTGCTGCAGCCAGACAACAAATCGTGTGGAAACACTCGTGGGACCGTCTCGCGGGCATTGATCACCTCGACCGTCCCTAGAAAGGAGAAGTGGGGAATGCATGACAAGGTGAAGCAGGGGAGCAGCTCACACTTAGCTGTGAGCAGCTTGGTGGCTGCAGTCCAGAGCCCTGGCACCTCACAGACCTGCCCTGAAGCCTTTGCTAGAGGGTCAAGCATGCTTGCAGGGCCAGGCTGCCCTCAGCACCATGCTGTCATTTGTCACTGGGGTTTTAGCTAAGAGCAGAGCTGTGTCTACCTAGAGGCAATGAAGGTAGAGAGTCAAGGCCAGGGCCTGTCTCTGGCCAGCTACGGTCCCCTCCCCAGGGCTCCTGGGCCAGGGTTGTGGGCTGAGAAATGCTGTTTCACATCTGAGTTGCAGGTTCCTTCATTTCCTCTACAGGTGGGACATGTCAGAGTCAAACACGAGCCTCATGCTCCTTGGTGGGCCGTGTGCCAAGGGATGGTGAGGCACATCCATCATGTCTGTAAGCAGGAGATACTGAAAGTCTCTCTGTGTATCAGGAAGCTTGAAAGGCAAAAAAAAGCCCACAAAAAACCCCAAACTTGTATCCACTCATACTTCACTTCTAGCCTGTTATTTCGCCTGTTCTCTGCCTCGTGTTTATCTTTTCCTGTCCCAGTCCACAGAGCCAGCTGTGTTGCAGGAGCCCACAGTGCTACCTGAGCCATGCATGGCCAGTACAGCAGGATAGTTCAGGTAGCAGGAGAGGACCATTAATTTACATGGCTCAACCAAAAGGGAAAAAAGACAAAAATATAGGTATTTGCCAAATTTTGCTATTGCATAAGATACACCCAGTCATTTTCAGACTTGTGACTCCATAAGACTACTTGGCAGGGTTTTTAAAACTACAATATTGCTATTTTTTTAATTGTTGATTTTACTATTTTGATCTAGAAGCTCTGGGAGCTTTTAGGAGCAAAGGCAGTTTAAAAAAAAAACCAAAAAACTAGTAAAAACATAAAAGGAAGAACACAATACTCGAGGTTAAGCCAAACACAGAAGGGCTTCCCAGCAGCCCCTGAACATGGCTAGATTTAGATTCTGAAAGGAAGATGCATCTCCTGGGACAAGAAAGCTCACTGCTGCTTTGAAGAGTCCTACCCACAGTAGCGATGACATGCAGCCCCTGTGTCAGCTGGCACTGCCCGAGCTGCTGGTGTGGGAGAAGCCCCTGAAGCCCCAGCCAGGCTCAGCTGAGCCCATATTCCTGTGCTCAGCCCTGTGCTCATCCTCCAGCACACTGTGCCTCACTCTGCTCCTGCCTGCCGCCACGGCTGCCCAGCAGCAGCTCGGAGGGTTTGAACTCAGACTGCTGACACCTTGCTGCACTGTCAGCTCTGTGACTTTGAAATATAACTGGGATTGCTTTGAAGGGGGAAGGAGAGGCAAAGTCAGCCCATTTTAAATCCAAAGCCTCTTCCCTGCAACGTATTCCTGGTGTGAAATGATGCACTCCCTGTAACAGATGTTTTGGGTTAAGAGCAAAACATGGTTCGTGATCAGAGCACGCAACACCATATTAAAAAATTGCTCTGAGAGAACATGAAGAATTCTGACTTCTCCAAGGTACTGGGTGTCTGTGGGGACATGGGACACCATGGACAGGCTGGTGCTGGCCCATACCTGTGCTGGCATTATAGATGGTAAATACGACCCCACCACCCAGGCCCGAACTCTGAGGGTTCATCACCGAGGTGCAGATCAAGGCAGCGATGGCAGCATCCACAGCTGTGCCTCCACTTTTCAGGATGTCCCTGTGGTGGAAATGGATGGGAAAAAAAGCCAGTGTTAAAATCCAGGGGTGGATGAATGGAGGAGCAACAATAAAATCTCCCTTGCAAGGCTGTCCCAGCTTGTCAAGAGCAGCTAGCAGCTGGAGGAAGCTACGGGCAGCAGTGCAGGCTATGAGAAAGAAAAATTAGTGGGAAAGAAGGGACAGTCTGCAGGAGGAAAGAGCAGCCAGAGTTCGACCTGTGCAAGGCTGGTCATCCTCTGGGCCAGAATTAATGGGACAGAAAGAACCACAGCTGCTCATAAATGCTGTGGACAAAAAGGGCCAGCAAGCAGGTCCCGAACATGAGACGGATGCTCTCAGCACGGACGAGAGAGCTTTCCACATGCTGGGAACCAAACAACTGATTCCTCGCTCCCCACGTACTGTTCCCTGTAAAAAGACATATACTGGTCAACAGGACAAGGTCACTGAAGCAGGAAGTGAACTCCTGAGACTTGCCAGTTAGCACAACATTCAGGCCTTACTTCATTGCTCCTACTGTGTGCCTTCCTGGGCTTATGTGAAATTGGCACAAAAACCCCACACCCCCCTCGTGTATCCCCAAAGGCAAGACAAACAAATNCGGCCACACCAAGGAACACATAGGCATCCCTCATGGCAACCTCATGCTGGCAGCATGAGGCTGCCATGAGGGATGCCTACGTGTTAACAGCTCATGCTCTTAACAGCAATGAGATTCTGCTGGAGAAACATGTCTCAACAAATATTCCTCACCAGCTCAGCTGTAAAACAAACCTCTTTTCCTTGCAGTGGAAATGAGGTGGGGTGGGGTTTCCTTCCACAGCCTGCCAGTAGCCAGCACAGGTATTTGGTAGGAAGGTTTCTGTTTGGGTTGGGGTACTGCTTAGATAAGACAAAGCCAGAAGGGGAAGAGGAATTGTCCATTAGTTGGAGTGCAACTGCTTCCAGAGGCTGTGACGGGAACACAGAGCTCATACAGGGAATGCTGTTTATTTTACAGCCATTTGTGCAGCCGGGACCTGCTGGGGCTGGGAACAGGATGCTGCCAGCAAGCACTTTCTTTTGTTTCTGTAGATGCCTTTGGAACCACTGCCTGTAAGGAAATGGCATGTGGACAAACGGGGAGGAAAGAAGTGGTGGGGAAGCACGGGGCTTTCTGTCGGGGGCCCGCATGGTGCTGAGCCTCAGAGCAGCGAGCTGCTCCCTTGGCTGGAGCTCTGAGCCCCAGGCTTGCCCAGTCATCTCCTTGCAGCAGGGAGAAGAGTCACCACACAGATATCCCTGGGTGGTGTTTTAACTGGAGCTTTTTCACTGCTAACAATAGAAGGGAAGGTCGGGAGAGCTTCAGGAGAAACCGAGTAAGAGTGCAGAAGGCCCCGAAAGCATGTTAGAAAGTTGACAAGGAGGGGATAAGAACCACTGCATTGGTCTGGGACAGTGGTCCCCAGACCCCTGGGTTATGGGTCATGAGGCAGCACATGTACAAAGCCTACTGCCAGGGGAAATCATGGTTCTGAGATAATCTGCTGTGAAACTAGCTAAAAAAAGAAACTTTGAGATTGCATTAATTTCAATGCAATGCATTAAGACCTTAACATGGAAAATCAGACACGTTTCTGTCGCTTTCCCAAAAAGCACCAAGCCTCACCCAACTTCCCAGCATCAGTTTATTAATTTAATGTTTGTACACCCACTTGCTCCCAAGTGCTTGTTTATAAAAGCAACACTGTGGGCTAAATACCCTTTAACTACTGCAAAGGTAGGGCCATATGCACAAAGCCTTCTGAGCATGACCTCCTCTGTGCTCCCTTCCTCTGACTCTCCCAGTTAGACACAGAGTGAGGGCAATGCAAACCATGTACACTCCAGTTGGTTGCTGTGCCCTTGGCTCCCACCAAGATCAGGGAGGACAAATAAGGTCCCAGTCTCAGCAGAAAAGGACTATCTAACTGCTGAAGAGAGTGGAAAACTTCTCCAGGGAGCTGAGACATGGACTGTTACTGCCATCGGCAAAAGGGACACAGACTTCCTGAGAGCATCAAGGAACATGTGGGGGGAGGATGCTCATCAGCCACTGAAGGGGACTTCAGCAGCACTGGCAAGATGGACACATCCTGCCTGTCATGGCCAAGGCAAAACAAGTGCTTATTTATGAGCACTGATTACTCCAGCCTCCAAGCCCACACAACAGTTTTCAGATAAGTTATGCCCTAGACACTGTGCATGCCTCAGGAAGGCAGGAAAGCCAGAGATAGTCTTTATTGTTCCTGCTCCGTGCCAGTACAGTGGTGCCCACGTGCTTGGCTGTGACTCCTTGGTGTCAACACAATATAGAGCAAAAATAACACCAGCAGCCAAAACAGGGACACACCTTCTCACCAAAAAACAAAGCCTGTTTTGCTTTGTCCTTGGTCACTCACTCTCACAAATCACATTTTACAATATAAACAAGATGACAAGAAAGAATTTCCAGATAATCTAAAAGTGCTTTTCATTCCCATCTATTACTTTTATTGGTGGCAACTGTCACTGTCACCTCTGGTGGCAAATACCACATCCAACAACACATAGTGAAATGTGTTTCTTGCTCAAGAGAAGGAAGGATTCCTGGTTGCTTGCTGTCTTTCAGTGAGTACCACAGGATGGAGAGCTAAGGCTTCCCATCCACTAGCACAGTGTGCTGCATCTGTGACCATCTCTGTGTGGTCCATGGGCTGTATGATGCTGGGCATGGTCCTCTGCCAGCTGCTTTTTGGGAGAGAGGGGAGGGGTTAGAGGAAAGGGAAAGTTTTCTCCCAAAAACTAGGCATCATCTTGGCTATTCCCAGCCTGGCAGGAAGCACTCCCAGCCCCAAGTGTTACAGACATTCCTTGGAGGTCTCACACACCACACTGATGTCATTCCCTTGGCTCTGTGGGGGTGCATGTGCCTTCAAGGTTTTCACCTGCACCCCAGCACAGGGGGTGTCCCATGACACAGGACAGGGAAAGTGATGCTTACAGAAAAGCCTTACAGATGGGCTTGTAGCTCAATCTCAGAAACAACTGAACCCAGCAACGGTAAAACCCACCTAGGGCTGTCAACAAGATGCTTTACTGTTTTACCTGGGAGGCCTGACATGTGTCCATCATCAAGGCAGTATCCAGGGCCTACAGCCATTCTATGCTATCTGCACACTGTCCCCAGACTTGACAGCTTTCCCTCCAGCCTCTCTGGAGGTTGAAACACAACAAAAACACTCTCTGAGCTGACTTGTCACCTATTGCACTCAGCTCCTCGTGCCTGACTCACCCATGTTCAGCCAGAGCTCTGCTACTTCCTTGGAAGTGATGTCTGGGGAATTTAAGGCCATTTAAGTCTTTCCCAATCAGCTAGACTCTTTCATTAGGTTGCTCCCTTTATATGGATCATTAATTAATTATAAGGCACATGACCCCTCAATCAAAATGTGGTAGCTTACCAGGTCACTCCAGAGATATCTTAGTGCTACAGCTGCCAAGAGCTGATAACAACATGTTTTGTCTTGTATCCTTCCTGACACAGCTTTATGGTTTGGTCATTAATGGAGTTTCCTTAAAGTTGGGAGCAGAAGAGGATGTTAACAACCAAGTCCTGCTCCAACAGAAGCAAAACTGGGATTTGCCCTCTCAAGAAGGGTGGCACTTTGCTGTCACAATCCTCACAGCAAAGATGGGCTGTGCTGGGCTGCAGAGCAAAACTACTGTTCTGCTCCAGGCTAGAAGGAGTCATGAAGCCATTTAAAATACACTGGAAATACTAAGGTGTTAAATTATATAGAATTTTTTTCTGCTAAAGAAAGCTGGGGACTGGTTAGAGACCACCTATTACAAAGCTGCCTGCTTAAGATTTATGAAGAGTAAAAGCAACAGATGTTTTTTGTAAAAATGGGCCAGTTGCCAAATTTAAAGCTGTTAAAATACAAGAAGGGAAGGCAAATCCTTTGGGATATAAATATTCTTCAGAAATGCTGCTGGGCCATCACTGAAAAGGATTTTTGCAGCAGATTCTTTGCCTAGAACTGAGCTTCCCAGGACCACAAACGTTTTCTGAACATTAAATTCTCACCCTCCCCATCTTCCTGCCCCTCAGGCAGATCTTAACTCCAGAAAAAGCCAGTTCCCAGGGTTTATGCTAGGCTACATTGAAGAACTGCTGCACCAGATCAGGTCAGCTTACCTTGCTGCAGCAGATCCCATCTCTGGGAATGAGCAACCTTCCGAATTCTCTCCCCAGCCTTATGCTGGGTCTTGCTTCTGCCATTTGGGAAACAAACAGATGCAGAGCAGTAGATGACAGAGCTCAACCAGCACACTGGCAGAGAATGTGAAGTGTTTTGTATGGTTGATGGAAAAAGCCTTTTCCATTGCCAGGAGGGAACAAGTGGCTCAGAGCTGAAGGTGGGTTTGGGCACCACCTCCTGCCAGGGCAATCACCTCCTGTCTCCTCATGGCTTCCTGACATGAAGTCAAATTTCTGAGGTGGAATTTGGTACCAAACCCACATCCTTGGGTTAAAACCTGCTTTACCCTCAGTTTCCCATCTCTCTTCATCAGTGTTTCATGTTGTTTAGGGACAGGTTTTCTTCCAGCACTGGGCCCCTGTCTGGACCAGCCATGTATGCAGTATTGCTTCCAGTCTCCAGCAGTAAAACCATTTGCAGCAAAGACCTGACCTCGTTCACCACTGGGAACTGGGTGCTGATGGTAAGGAGCAAGTGTAGCTCAGGACCTGCCAACAAGGATAATGACATGCTGGAGGCTCCCTGAGATTGATCACTCTCTGCAGGGAGACATAAAGATTTCAGAAAGTCCAGCCTTACACAGCCCCGGAATATACAAAGACCAGAGCTGGAAAATCCAAGCTGGAAGGTGACAGCCAAGCACAACTGAAGAAAAAGAGCAGCAAATGGGCTGTGAGTGTCTCTGTCATTTCCTGATTGAATTAATTACAGAGCTGTTGCTTCACTGACCCTGCCTTCACAGCTGAACTGTCCGTGAGGGAAACACAAGGGCCCTGAGGTGTTTCTCCCAAACCACCAACTCTTAAATGAAACACTTACTCTTTGAGCTAGAGTTTTAGTTCAGTATTCATAGTACATTCAATAAAAAGTTCTACTAGGAGCACACAGACTCTGTCTCAAACAGCAGCATCTTAAACCAACACAATGTCATGCAATGCCCCAGGAGTTTCATTACTGCTAATGACATCTCAGACATATGGTTTCAATTTTTTTTAAAGAAAACAAGATTTTTTAATTAAAGAATAAAATTTATAAGTATGTCAGAGAAAAGGTACTGCTTTTTAGCTTCCAAGACTTTAGGCATTGGACCAGTGTAATTAGTTTCATGCTCATCCTGCACTGGAAGTTCTCCAACCATCCCCCCGCGTGGATTCCCAGGAGCTCAGGGCAGGGGGATTCACACGATGGAAAGGATGGCTGGGGGCAGGGGGTGCAGCAGACAGAGGGTCTGCAAGGTCAGTACCGGGGTTGGGAGCAGGGACAAACAGGCACCACCTCTCTGTGCTGTGCCTCTAGGGACTGGTTGCAGTGACTCGGGCTCTCTCCAGTGGGTGGGCAGGCAGGCTGACAGGTTCAATTACAACATGTGGTTTTCATTTGGTTGTAGCTTTGCCATATCCAAGCCACCAAACCTCTTTCTCCACCCCCCATGATGTTGTATGCTTCCACTAAATGCAGCCAGCAATCACACACACAAAAAAAAAAAACAGACTGAGAAACCAGTTTGCCTCCAGTTCAAACAATTCACTCTAACTTGACCAGGTTGGTTGCTTAGGAGTAAAAAAACCCCACAGCACAACTGATCATTAAATATTTTTATCACATTGATCATATATATAGACATAAATATATATGTTTTTACTTGCTTCTAGCTATATGCATATATGTATGATCATCCATGAATTAACCAGTTTGGGAGATTAATTTTCCTATGATTTCTAAACAATGACAGAGGAAACGAGCCTGTTCCAACCCTGAGGGGCAGAGGCTGAGCACAGCTTCCTCAAAAAAACCTGCATCTGGTAACAGCCATGGCTACAGGGCACGGAAAAAAGCAAGGCAATTATTATTCTTAGTTCTCAGAGCTCCCCTGCTGGAGCATGGGCAAGGAGAGGGGCCACATCCTGCCTCAAACACAGAGGAAATGGGACAGGAGTGAGGTGTCTGAGTCGTGGAGATTCAGTAACCTTATGGGTCCCCAAGTTGGGAACAGGTATGGTGAAGGTGTGTTGGTAGGATGAGAAGACCTGAAGTGGTGACTGCATAGGCTCAAGCACAGCACAGCGAGAGGGGTACATGTGAGAAGGGGCAGCCACAGTGCTGAGGGCAATGCAGTGATTAGGCAGAAGAGAGCAGCAGCACGGGAAGCAAATGGCCCAGCAAGGGCTCGGAGCAGCACTACAGGTCCCAGCTCTTGTGCCATTGGAATCTTGCCATTCATGATGGCTGGCCTAACTCCCCAACTCTTCACAGTATTCCAAGTCCACACAGCCAGTGTCACAATCTGCAAGTGTTTGCATAGCTGCAGAAAAAGAGCAAAGACCTAAACAGTGTACTTTGAGACAGAAAACCTCAAGATTAATTATTTCTTCTTGTTTCCTCTTTCCTAAGTCTCATGAATTGGAAGATTAATTATTTTTTGAACAACAGAAGTCAACACTATTGTTGTCATCTCATTGACAATGAAAACCATTCAGTTGACTGGCTGGGTAGTGTCTGGGAAGCAGTTGGTGTCCTACATTGGGGGGCTTTGCCCAACTCTCACCTTGTTGCTGAAGTTAATTGGCAAATGAAGTGGCAGCTCACACGTGGGGACATGGCGGCTAAGACTACTCTGAGAAATAGGATTTAATTACAACTGCTGTGACAAAATCCCTATGTGATGGTAAAATCTTCTTCAGCAAAGATTAGGCAGGAGGTCTCTGTGTGCTCCTCAGCTTCTGATGCTCCCAACAAGACCTGTGGGTCAGGCTCAGGGAAGCCCTCGCCTGGCAGAGGCACAAGGGAGGTCAGTGCAGGAGACAAGGTGAAGAACAGTCCTGGCTGTGAAGGTCCAGGGGGCTTGGCAGAGCTGGGGGAAGAGAGCTGATACATTTGGAGCAGCAGGAAGTGATGTGCAGATGCCCCAGGCTGGGGAAAAGGGGGAAAATATGTGATGCAAAGTTGGAGCAAAGGAAGAACTTCTTTGGGATCACTGGCAAACTATGTGTGGCAAATCTAAGGTGGTCCTTCAGACTGGAGGGACACCATAGCATCAAGTGCACTAGAGATGCAGCTCCAGCAATGGTTGACACTGTGGAATAAAGTGGAGCTTCTTGTGGAGAGAATGGAAGGAAACATGACAGCCCAGCAGCTTCTCAGTTGTCAACTTGATCACACATTCTGTGCCTCTCACTTCAGTGCCTTCCAACTGATTCCACACTACTTCAAGTTAAAAATCACAATAGCTGCAAAACAAGAGCTGTGGTTTTCCCAGCAGATTCTTTGTGTAATCCAATAATGTATTTTCCTCTGTTTATATTAATGCCAATTTAAAAGATACTTCTTCTGCCCTCTGAAGAACTAACCTGTGGCTTAGCCTGAAAACCCCCATCTCGTTCCATGACATACATGCAGCCATGGTACATTTTCTCCAGGGTCTCACAAATGCTGTGTCAGCACATCACCACAGAACCACAGGTGTGACACGGCCAGCATGGGGTAATCAATGGTACCACATCTTATCTCATCCCTCCAGCCACAAGGCAGAGCACACAGCTGCAGCATCCACTGCAAGAGCATCCAGCACCACGTGTAGCTTGTTTGGCCTGACCTTCTACCTTCATCTATACAAGCATTTAAGAACTGAAGTAGCAGGAATAGCAAAGTAATAACATAAGAGTCAAAATATTTGAGAGAAGTTGTTACACAAGCTGAAGATTTACAACCTGGGCTGCCAGAGAGTATTTTTAACCTACATCTTTCTTTCCAGGTGATGTAAGCATGTCTTTTGTACTTACACTGTCTTGGCTCAATTAAATCTGCTTGTTGCTCTCCAGTCCAGCATCTTTCTTGACAGCAGACACACCTGCTGCAGGCTTCAGTCCAGAAACACACAACCTAAAGACAGGGATGCCCAGTACCCTCCCAGCCTTCCTTTCATCTGTTGAAGCCCAGCTGCAGCTCTTTGCTAGCTCCTCTCACTTCTCCCTTAATTGTTTTCTAAGCCACTTCTCTTCCAGACTGACCACCATGAAGTAAACACTTAATCTCCCACTTCCACTTAAAAACAACCTTACATTTGCTTACTATAAATATTTGTACCTTCCAAAAGGCCACTGGTTTGCAAAGCTGGACGTTTTTGTGACATTGCATCAACGGCAGAGGCAGTTCTGAGCTGCTCCACGGCCGATGGAGAGCACCCAAGGAGCTGCTCAGCTCCAGAAGCTCGCCCCCGTAGTTAGCAGGGTTAGTACTTTCCCCAAGCTCAGAACATACTCGACGTGTAACCCGCAAAACCAAGAGGTCTGTGCACATACCGGCCGATGACGGAGCAGGTCTCGGTGTCGGCAGCCACAGCACCGCGCAGGTAGCGCTGAGCACCGCACTTGGGTTGGGTCATGATGACCACGAGCACGACCACCACGGCCAGCACGCCCAGGGCCAGCAGCACCAGGCAGCAGATCTTCCCCGTGGACATGGCTGTTCCTCCGCCACTGGAAGCTTTCGGAGGCTTTCGGTCCTTTGGCCAGACTCCTGCTGCGCTCAGGGTGGAGGCAGAGGCAGTTTTGGGCGGGAGGGGGGGGGGGGGGGGTCG
>VXBZ01009313.1:22280-91518 GCA_013399135.1 Heliornis fulica | reverse complement strand
TGGAGCGGGCTCTGCCCCCTGCGAACGAGAAATACGTTCGTTTGGAGAGGAAAAGCTGCTAAACCGGGAAACGGTGTATTCTTTGGTTTTCCTGCTCTCCAGGCTCTGACCGGCTTTGCACTCTCTTTTGTAAAGTTATCTTTCTAACTTTTTTTCTGGCATACCCACCGTAAGCTTTTTCTTTTTTTTTTTTTTTTCTTACGTCTCCGATGAAGCATTTAACGCCTTCACTGCCGCAGCACTTCAAAGTGAAATCTCTACGCTGCTGGTTGGCTTCACACACCCTTCCCGTGCTCACATGATTGCCACATAGAGAACATCACCAAAGCACACGTGGGGAACCACTGGGAAAATTACATCAGCCCTATATTGCAAACTTGGGATATTGTCTTTCCATAAGATGACTCAAAGTAGTAAAAGCTAAACACAAAACACAAAAACTTCATATTTACTCTGACTTTACCATATGGTTTATGAAAATATTTTCTTTTTTCATCATTAAATCTTGCTAGCATCCACACCACACACCTTCTGTGTAGTGTAACAGACTACCTTTAAAAAAACTACATCTCTGCACTTCTGCAGAATATTAGAGCTAAAAGTTCTGGGGTCCAGTCTGTACCAGTCAGCACCAGTCAGCAACCACAGCATCCAGTAAAGGAACAGTTGCTACATGAGACAAGACCTGATTCCTAGCAGAGCAATGATCAGTAGCATAAATTGCTGCACAGTGCAGCTGCCCCCAGACAGCTCTTTAAGAGCATCCTAGCATCCTCCTTGCACTTAAAGGGTTAAAGGTACAGCTCCACATCTGGCTGCTGTCCTAAAAGGTGTTACCTGTGATCGTTTTCCAAACAGGTCTGGGAGAAGGGGAAGTCACCTGTGCAGATTTACACCTGTATTTCAGTACACGCTTTGAACTTGCACCAGTGAAACTTTCTCTCCTAGCTAAGTAATGCTATTTGAGGTATCATATCTCAATAAACATATTTGGAAGACTACAGAGTCTTTTTTGCAGTTCTATCTTCCCATAAGGTTATCTCGGGAAAGTGGGACTAGTCCAAGAAAAATATGTGGGTTTTATCCAAGATAAAACCATAGCCCCCGGGGAATAATTTCTTTGCCTCCACATCTCTGTCTGATTTGGCAAATATACTTGGCAAGTGTAACAAGACTCCATGTCTCTGATGTGACTCTTCATGACACCCCATTGCAAAATTCTGCTGATCTGATAAAATTTCTCAATCCCTACATGACTTCCATATTTCACTTTTGATAAATTCTGTAACACTCAGAATCATCATTCTGGAGGTTTTCATGGGGAAAATTCTTCCCTGTAACTTCATATCAGGGCTGGAAACACTGACCACTCAGTACCAATAGACTTGAGTCTTAAGTGGATTTTTCCCATTTGCTTCCATAAAATGCCACAAAGAATTCAACTGCAGTCTCTGAATTTCCATTAAATTTGGTTTCCAACTCAGCATGTCAAACATCTGTATCTGGAGAATTACCTCTGTGCAGTCAAGGAGGAGACATGGTAGAGCAAGAAAGGTAAGAGGGTATGTCATCTCCCAGACCATGTGGTTATGATCCATACCAGTTAACAGACACTTCCCATGGGAAAACCCATTTGTCTTTTTGGATACATAAATGAAACCTGAGCCTCCCCCTGTCTTTCAATGTGTAGCCTTTACAGTCTTGCTGGTGCAACACTGAACTTTACATTATGCTCCAAAATCTGCACTGTTTCTCCCATGTTTCTCCCAGTCTTAGCTGTTCCTGTGCTTGGGCTCAGGGCTGTGACCTCTGTCTGTCTGTTTGCTTATTTCTCAAAACTTCCACATTCATCATCATTTTCTGGGAGCACAGTTTACATCAGCATAAACCTCTACGCACAGCACTTCACTGCAAGGACTCTGGTCCTTGGCTGGCAGCATGACAGGCTTTGTATGCTGCATGAAAAGCAGCTCAGGTATTTAGGGAGCCTTAAAGGCTAAGATATACTCAAGGAGATTTTCATTAGAATTATAATTATTAACAGAAATGCCATTTGTTAATTAATAAACAGGCATGATGGCTTTTGATTGTCCTTTATATTGTTGGGGTCCTCTCACATTTTTTCCAAATCTTCAATCAAGACCAAAGTTGAAAATTATTTGACATCTGAAGTAAAGGGTGACATGAACACAACAGCTATCCTGTGAAGGATAAGAAATCATAATGGCATAGAAATCCTCAGATTTTTAAGAGCAGAGCCTAAATGCTAAGTGAAGGAGTTAGGAAGAAGTTCCCCTTGAAGGTAGGTTGTTGCAGAGGTCTTGAAAGGTCTTGGCCATTGAGTTGGTGGGACAGTACATGGTGCAGTTAGTGTAATCCCATCATTTTATGACCAAAGGTACCAGGGTGGGCTCTGGAGGCACCAGGAGCTTCTCCTTCAGCCTTGCTGGTGACAGCATGCACCTTTGCTTGTTTTAGCAGCAGTGTATTGCAATAAATCAATGTAATTTTACCTCAAGCTCCAACATCTTGACACATTGAGGTACCATCTTTATCCTTCTTCTCTGACTGTGAAGTTGGTTTCAGAGGATAACTGGTATCGGTCAAGCTTGAAGAAAAGAAAAATAGTTGCTGGTTGAAAGACAGGTCTCATTAGCAGCCTCAGGATCCTGGAGGTGAGGAGACAATCCAAAGAGGTCCAGCATCTACAGATGCTGTATGTGTGCTGTTCATTCAGAAAAATAAAATTGGAGATACAAATCAAGGAGCCAAGTTCTGAGAAGATAGAGACCTCTGTGCTGAGGCAGGATTCATGACAGTCAGGGACCAGACATAAGGAAACAAGGTTGCTGCCTTGTCTGAGGCAAAAGAGTAAGTTTGTGGCATGAATGGCCTTTTCAGGTATTGTTTTCTCCATGCCTCCTTTTCCTCAGTGCTGCTTTCCATTGACTGAGGGGAACAAAAGAACATTGCTGGGCAAAAAAATTATTTGGCATAGAAAACCTGATTAAGATAATGATCCTAAATTTATCACTCTTCATCTCATCTTTTGAACATATGAACTAAAAGAACCCTAGCCACACACCAAACTCATATGGCATTTTTATGCTAGTGTCCAAAATATGTTCCTTTGCTTTGTCTTTACACCCTCTAAACTATATTACAACATACTCCAGAGGATGCCTCTTTCTGCTGGTGTTTGCTTGCAGAGCACTGTCTACAATCACCAAGATCTTATTATAATAAATAAGGGGGTTATAATAAATAAGGGGTATATTTTGCATTTCCAAACTCTAAATTAAGTTACAGCCATTGGACAAGAGGCTAGGAAAGCTTCCAAGAGAATTCAACCAAAAGCCAAACTGGATATATTTCATACACTATTCATCTTCCAGCCATGTTTATTTATAGCCCAGGGATATTAGTTGTATATGATAATCAAATTACAAAACCACAGACAATGGGAATTCATTACTCAAGCCTTCTAAGAAACATGACTATGAGTTCCACAGGTGTCGGTGCTCTGATTCATTTGTCTCAGTACCATTTTTTTTTTCAGAAGCTGAGAAACACTAACCTTTGCATGTTGTTCTCCTTTGTACACAAACAATTTTTCTTTATTGAGGGCTTTGGGTTTGCTCCCAAAAAAATCAAGTTTGTGTAGTTTTCAGACATCTGGAAAAACAGATACTTGGTAACCGGAAATTCTGGTACTGAAGAATTTTTCATTTATGTCTCTATTTCCTTTGCCATTTCTCAGAATTCATGATAAAAGTGAAGTCTGTAAACTCCTCTGGTTCAGAAAAAAATCTGTGCTCCTTTAGTTACTGAAATCAGAAAAGGGAAATATGATCTAAAATTACTCATTGATTTACTATTCCACTGAGATTAACATTTGAATACTCAGGGCTTTTTAGCTTTCCTGTTAACCTCAAAACATCCTAGAGAACAACTCTCCTGATTCTAGCTAGGAATCTTGGTGGCAGTTCATCTCAGGTCTTGAAAACACACTTCTGGCTGCAGTTGTAGTGGTTAAACAGATTCCCACCAACTCCAAAAGGGTCGGAGAGTGATCACAAACAGTCCATGTGTGGGGACTGCAGTAGCAGGGCAGCGATGGATGACTGGGAGGGGGAAAACCTGTATCCTGAAGAGGACATTTACCAACAGCCCAACATTATTCTGGCTCTACTTTGTTCAGCCACTCTAACTTTCCGTGTCCACTGTGAAGGATCTGTCTTTGTGGGCTGCAAGCATGAACAAAAGGAAGGCACTTGAACAAGACAGTCACAGGACATGCACCATTTCTCACTTCACTGAAATCAAAACAAGGACCCAGCAGAATCTCAGGGACTCTCAAATCTTTGATGAGTTTTCCTAGGTTACAGGCAGATCTTCAGCCTCCTTCGTCCTTTCCTGATGGTTACAAGTTTTGCCTGAAAGAAATGCTCTGTCAAACCCAAACTGAAATCACCCTCTCTTCTACAGTTCAATCACTGTATTGAAAGTCAGTTATGTGCACATCTCTTCTTGGTGGGACACATGGCACAAGCCACTGTCCAAGGGAAACATTTCTCATTAAGTTTATTTGATGAGCATGCCCAGGCACAGTTTACTACAGAGCATCAGCATTTTATTCTTTCTATAACAGTTCAGCTGTGCTCAAGATTAGATTAATAGTGAAAACTTCTAGTTCAGTCTCTAACTCTTGAGTGCTCTCCTGGAGCAAATCCAGCAGTCTTCTTAAAGATTCAACCTCATTAGTACAATTACTATAGCAGCTGAAAGTAAGGACACCAGGAAACAAAAGGGAGCCTTGTGTGCATCCCAAGACACCAACAGTAAACTCTGTCTGAACTCTGTGTTGACTAAATTAGAGCAAAGTGTTATGGTAGTGACTCCAAAGAATACCAGTGGAAGGTTTTACCTCACATAAAAGTACTAAACTCACTGAAAATACTAAATATAGCATCTTTATAATTAAATCCACATGTACCTATATGTAACAACCTATACAGCTGCCATCATACTCTCTATAAGATCTCAATGAGCCACAGTCAGTGGAATAACAGTTCACTACCATGCTCAGTTCATGCCCTGAGTGGGGATTGCTCACCAGATCCTGTGCAGTCTGGAGGTCCCTTGGTCTGCAGAGAGCAAAGCCCCAGGCAGTGCCAGCCGCTCATAATGTACAAAGAAGCAGAGCTGCTGAGGAAGCTGATGTGTGGTTATGCCTGGGATCTTCACAGAGTGAAGAAAGCAACATACACAAATCCTGAGCTCTTTAATGCCCAAAGCCCTAGAAGGACGTTCAGAAAAGGTGGACTAGTTCAAATACAGCTGGCAAGTCATGGAGGAACACAATGAGGACAAAAATGCACTCTCAGCAAACCTGGATGTGATAAATTAAAGGGAGTGGCTGCTGAACAATCAGCAGAGCATCATCCACAGGGACCTTAATGAACCTGAACAAAGACCTCATGAAGTCTGGTAAAAAGGAGAGCAAAGATCTGGACCTGGGCAGAATAAGACCATGCTCCACACAGGCTCTCTTGTGAAGCTCCTGGGCTTGCAGCAGAAGCCAGGCTGACCATGAGCTACAACGTGCTCACACTGCAAAGCTGGCTGGCAGATACTAAACTAGGAGTGTGGTCAGCAGATCAAGGGAAGTTACTCTCCTCTTTTTTCAGGCAGCACCTGAAATACTGTGATGTGCCATGAGAGCTAAGCTCTGGGAGCTCAGGAGGAGTTGAATAAAAGGAGCCTGTTAAAAGTCAAATCCCTGGTGAGAGGAAGTGCAAGAAGCACAGAGGGGAAATACAGAGGGACCTCCCTGCCTAGGCAGTGGTGAATCCTTAGGTCATCTTGAGCTGTCCTCTTTAACCTCACATGAAGGCTTTGGGAACTACTCTGGTTTCAATACACCCATGCCAGGGGAGATGGAAAGATCTGGGCTTGGAGCCATGCTGGGCTGTTCTTCATGGGCAATAGGGATACGTGTGAATGACTATTTAAATGCTGACAAAACCCACAGGCTTGCTTGTGTGGCATCTCCCAAGCCCTCTACCTGCTTCTCCACCACCAACCATTCCCCATTTCCAATCTCCTGCCATGTCCTACGCTCTGGGTCCCTGGTCCATGCTCCTGCCTCACAGTCAGGTGACACATGCTAACACCATGCAGGACAGAGGACAAACACTCCCTAGGCTGCACACACTGAGCCCCAAGCAACTACATCTGCATTTAGGCTGTTTGTGCAGCTGGTACAACTTTTTTTTTAAAAAACAAAAAGTTCTTGATGTTAGTTAAAGGTATATAGAAACAATAGGGACTTATGTCTTAACAGACCATCTGAAAAACTCTTTCTCTTAGGAAGAAGAGCAAGCAGGGGAAATATTTTTTTTAAATCCCCTAAATGGGAACTGAAAGGGAGACAAGTCTTTTCTGTGATTCCCAGGTAAATGACTGTGTACAGCAAGCCCTTCCAAAATGTTAAATCACACTGAAATCTTTGAATCACCGAATCATTGAATCATTAAATTATTGAAGCAAGATGAGGACTAGCATCTGGATTTCATCTTCTCTCCAAAATGAGCAGGACTCCTTAATCACAGAACAAATGGTGACAAACAGATCCTACTTTTCTGCCTGACCCCACAGGTCTTTCTGAGAAACAAGAGCACACACAGAGCATTCCCACTGGAGTTTTGCAGTTCCCTACCATCTCACTGGAGTCCAGTAACATCCACAGGCATCAAAGCTGGTGCTGAAATGGGGTGGTAGGGAGAATACCTGCAGCTGGTGCAGAAAGGGTAGGAAGGGACCAGGATGTGCCTCTGGGAAGGCACAAGCTGCTGGAGAGTCTTGCTCACACTTGCCTTAGACTCCCCTCTCCCGAGTCCCAGCTTAAACACAGCCTAAGCACTCAGCACTGTTGTCCTCATTCTCTGCTGCACTTCCAGCTCTCTGGGAAGGATAAGTCCTGGAAATGCAAGCCAGATGTGTGAGTGCTGCAAGGCAGTAAGGAACCAGCACATAAGCACACACAGTGCAAGCTGAGAAACTCAGCTTGCACTGTGTGTGCTTATGTGCTGGTTCCTTTGAGATCCTTGAGGGAAGAGCAGGGTCTTAACTGGCCTTACAATCCTCCTTGTACATAGCAAAACTATGGAGAGGCTGACAGGAGAAAAAGCAGCTCTACAAACAGACCTTGCCACATCCTGGTGCTGATTGTGCAACTACAGCCTTGGGGTCCCAGCTCTGTCTTGTTCCCAGGGATAGCAGCACTGTTTCATAATGACTGGCTCTGGGAGCTGGTGTGAAACAACCCATGTGCAAGAATACAACAAAGTGTTTGCTTTCTTCACTAGGAAGTGGAGCAGCAGCATGCAGAGGGGAGAAATTCATCCTTCTGGAGTATGTTTTTTGTCCTTTTCTTTTTCCCCTGCTCATCTTTCACTGCTGTTTTACTTCGGAAATTCCCTGGTGTTCAAATCCTTTCAAGAAGTGGTGTTTCCAGGCTCTTGCACAATTCCCTTTGGAGCTGTTGTGTTACCCTTTGCCACTTTCCCACACAGTGATCACTGTAAATGGATCCTTTTTTCCTTCAAAATTTTACACCCTTTCCTCTAGGGACTTGCTGATATTACAGTCCTAAAATTTACTCAGCTGGAACGTGGGGTAGAAATTGCAAAAATTCAACTATTGCTCATTCATGAGAATGAGCATTCATGAGAATTAGCAATGGGAATGGAAAAAAACACTGCTTCCCTGCACTCAGAGTTATTGTCAGCAATAAATTTTCATAAGAAAGTCTTTTCTTTTTTTTTCTTCATTTCTTTATGTCCAAAATCTTGATCAGCTATTTGGACCAGCACTTAGGCTGGTGAATGCTGCATGGGATGTATATGCATAGTACTACAACACTGGAACATGCCCAAGCTGCCAAATATGTGTTGAGTATTCTTTCAGAGACACCAAGAACCTATACACCTATTAACTACAGAGAGTAGGAATGGAAAAAGCAGAGATAAGGAACACAGCAATACTTAGAGCAGCTAAATAATACAGCACAGAGCCTGCCATGTCCTGCAAATCCTGTGAGAGAGCTCCTGGGATATGGGACAGTGCAGCAGCAAACTTTAGAAAATGCAGTCTTGGGCAAGGGCTGTGGTAAAGAAATCAAAGGTCTCATCAATGGTGTAGGACTTTTCTAAATCATGTGGCAGTGACTATACCAGCACAGTACATTTCATTGCTTTGTTTTAATTTACTTCTGCTTTATTCACCACAAGCCTTCTGTGGATCCAAAGCCTAAACTACTAATGCATAGACTTCCATAGAAATTGTCATAAGAAAGGTAGTGGCATGAGGAAGCAAAGTTGAATCAAGAAAACCTTGAAATGGTCATCTGGTTGTTGTGGTTATTATTATATTATTATTTCATATTAAAAGCAGGACTACTGGTCTCCATATCAAAGAGAAGCAGTCTGTTTTTACATGGTGCACCAGTGTCAGTGTAGAAATAAAAGCAATAATGCAAACATAAATATCTGAGGTTTGTCTGCTACAGATTAATGGACTTCCAGCAGTGACTGCTCAGGGTGTCCATCAAAATTAAATTAACTTGAAAACTTCTGGAGCACAGAAAGAGCATCTCCACAGCTTCATGCTAGCAGCCAGAATGGCACTACAACAAAATACATTCTCCTCTTTGGAAATCAAGTAGCCAAGACCCAAGTCCACATACCACAACCACAGGGCTGATTGCATCTTGGCTTCTTTCCTGGCCCTCTTCTCCTTCCCTGTCTGCACCAGCAGCTTTCACAATACTTCCACTTTTTTCTTCTGGCAGAGTGTTTTGGATGCTGTATTCCAATGCTGACCAATCTTTCTGTCACTTCAGGCCGCAGAATTACATGAATTACAGAGGGTTGATATCCATAGCTCTCCCATCATGTGACTGCAGGTGTTCCCATGACATAGACCACATCTGTGTTGCTGCTTGGTTTCTTGAGATCCACACTGGGTACACACATCCCTCCCAGCTGGCCATCCCTAGTGGAACCTCTTGAGAGCTGCACAGCAAAAACAACACCGTAAGTTTCCAAGCCATGTGGAATCCATAATTGATTGCAGAGACACTCTGGATTGCCTCAAAGCATGGCAGTGCCTTATTATTAAAGCTTCATCACTCATTTAACTGGGTCAGTTGGTGCCAGGGGTCAACCTCTCCTTAGTAAGCAGAGCCTTGCCATACCTCTGTTATAGGGGCATTTCTTTTCTCTCAGCAGCTCTGGCCAGCATCTACCACCTCCTGGAATGAGGGAATTTAGTCCTTCAAAGCCAGGTAGCCATCACCAAGGGGTACCTCAAGTCCAAAAGTAACACTTCTGGACTCAGTCCTCAGTAGGCCCTTTACTCCTGCCAAAAGCCCATCAGCACTTTTCTCCCTTTCCTTCCTTTGCATATTTGCACTTCCCACAACCTGGGGTGAGTAAGAAGAGATAAGTGATACTGAGCTCCTGGATGTCACTCTCTATTCTCATGTCAAATGCTGAAAAGGTGCCACTTACCGGTCTGGAGCCAAGCTGGACTTCCCCTCTTGTGCTTCCCCCTCAAGTCAAGAGCAGATCTGGAGGGTACTCCAGAAGCATACCAAGCCCAGACTCTTGGCAGACTATACATGTTTTAAATTTCCTTGCCTGACACTGAAATTCAGTCAGACTAAAAGGGTTCGACATACACATAAACACGTACAAGACACGTGTTAGTGGCCAAGATTGCCCAACATAGTGTCTTAGAAGCTTGTTTATTCAAGGCCAAACAAACAGCTATTTTGAAAATATAAACTCAGTAAAAGCAAAAGTGCTTATAGTTGGAAACTTCTCAGTTCCCCAATCATATGAAACTGAAATAGCTCAACATTCAAATATGAAAACATTTAGTGCAGGCCTGTCCTCGTTTCATGGTGATATATACCCTTCTATCTGAAGAATATTTGCTACCATTCAGTTTCCACCCTCCCTATACATGAGGCTTAGATGTTGACTGTCTTTACATAGGAACACAGAAACAACAGGTGGGTCAAACTAAGAGACCCACAGCTTGGGTCCTCCAAGCTGTCTTACCTCTGAGAGCAGCTGGCAGTGGATGTCCAGGGAAAGCTATAGCAAGAAGAACATAGCAATAAACATGTAGCATTTTTTCCCTAAATGCTCTCCCAGCCTCCAAATATTTAAAACTCAATCTTTCCAAGCTACAAGTGGAATCTTTGTATCTGATAACCCTTGGTAATTTAGTTTCATTAATTTCTCTAATTTTGTCCAGTTTCTGATGTACTAGATGCTAAAGGTTTTCAGGGGAAAACACTGAATACAAACTTACTGTCTCTCCAAAAATTAAGACATCTGCTGGGTTTTATCTACTTTTTAATGCTGTTATATTTCCAAAAGCCATAGTACCACAACAAACCAGGTTAAATATTACAGAACAATTAATTACCCCTAACAATTATTGCCTTAGTATCTGCAAAAGTGTATTTCAAATGCCTCCTTTTGAAAGCCTCAAAGGCAATCTTGTGATTCCTCTAGGTCCTATTAGAAGAGTAGCTTCTGGATCTGGGGATGAGGAAAGAGTGGAACTGACTCACTTGAAAGACCAACAACTATTGCAGCATCAAGCCCTGTTTGAACACAAGCTTTGTCCTTGTTTGTTCTGGGCTCTATGACAACATCTGTACTAGAATATTAACTTAGTCCATGGAGATTGGCTGGTACAGAGGAGCCACATCCAGACTAATAAATTGGTTAGTCCTAAAACTGGATGTCTGCAGCAGTCTGCCTTTCAGGAATAGTTTCTCAACTTCCCTAACTGCCAACCCACACTCAGGCACCATTTGAGGAACAGGTTGGTTGGAACAGGCCAAACCCACCATTAGGAATGTACTGGTGACTTTGTCAGCACCAACAGTTAGGTCCCAGTGACTAGGAAGACTCCTGGGTATGCCTGGGTTTATGGCCAAGCAGTCAACATCTTCACTGTGCTGGGTCCCTTCTGGCTTTTTACCCCAGGGCCCCTACACTGCTGTTATTCCAGCAGTGGAATAACAGTGGTGGGTCTCCACTTCAGAAAAAACAGACTTGTCAAAGTAGCTGTATTTGACCTGAAACACTGTCTCCTCACCAATTGAGAGGACTGTGATGTCAGACCTGTCACCTAAGGCAATAAGGTTATTGGTTACCTTCACACTCAAAGCAGCCATAACCCTGCACCTACGGCCAATCTTTAGCTCATGCTCAGGGATATGTTGACCAGTTAAACAGGACCTCCTGATAAATGCAAATATGCTGTGACAGAAGAGTTCAACATAAACTGAGAACCATCTCAAATCACAGCTTACAAATGATAAGCTCAATTTCTCATGACCCACTAAAAACCCAAAAGAAAATTCTTATCCCAGTTGTATTTATGTTGACACTTTGTGTCAGCTGATATTAAAGGTGTTAAGGCAATCACAACAGAAGCAGTGACAACATATCTGTCTCACTGAAAACACATCATGGGCTAAAAATAATTTCCAACAGAGAACATGACAGAGAATAATATTCAGGTCAGGCTATAGCTAAAGAGCTCCTTTCCCTAACAGCTAATTTCCTCATGAAATTAAAAATGAAACTTGCCTTGGAGTCCAAGCAGTTCCATTCAGCAACTCAGCAAAGAGAGGATTAACAGTCACTACTTGATGCAGAGAACAGGTGTCTCCATTTTTATAACTATTATCACAGAAGCATCCACAATAACAAAGACAGAAATTGGAACTAGCCCTCAGACACCTTGTTCCAAGCTGACACCTATTCATTTGTGACAGTGCAGCATGAATTCTCACCCTGCAAACATTGTTCTTGTAAGAGCACAGAAGTTTTGTTTTTCTTGTGGTGGTAATTTGGCATTTCTAATCAGCCTAAAGTGTCAGTAATAGCAAATTGATGCAAAAGTAATGGAAGTACTGAAATGAACTTGTGGTTTATTTTGTGTCTGAATTAACTATGCTTTAGTCAGAATGTTGACAAAAACAAAGGGATTCTTGCCAAGGGGGTGGCCATTCCCGACACTGCCAGGAACTCCCTCCCAAGGAGAAACACACATGGCCACAGCTTTACATATGCTGAAGAACTTACACCCCAGCAGCTCTGTACTCTCTATCATTACACATCTGATGCAAAACAACCACCTCTTCTGGTTTCTTTGGTGTTTAGTCACTTCCTTTTACTAGAAGTTACAGGAATGTCAACTCCAAGTACTCTGAGAACAGCAGAGAACAATATGAAATGTCTAGCAGTGGGCAAGGAGTTGCTAAACCATGGATCGAGGATGGTAGTGAAGCAATGTGAACCCCTAGAGGTTAAACTATCAGGGACAGGAAGTAAAAAAGCATAGACCTGGGCTCTCAGTGTTGTATGACATATTAATACCAGAAGTTGAAAAGCAGAACACACTTCTGGGAAGTAGGGAAGAGTTTAAAAAAAAAAAGAAGACAGACTTGAAGCAAAGTTCATTAGTGAAACTGAGAACCCTGCCCTCTCCCTGGACCTCTGTGCAATTCTAAATGCAATGTGATAGCAGGGTCGTTTATAAGGATGCAATGAACTTTATCTCTGTTTATATAGGAGAGTAGCTCTGTCCCAAGGAAAAATGAGTGGGTGTTGAGGTTGCATTGTGTTAACCCTGGTTGTGCTAAGGAAAAGGAATCATATTAAGTTCTTCTCCTCTCTTACAGTGACAGTTCTAATTGTTTTAGCTTGGGTGAATGTCCCCCAGGGCATCGAGGGCTGCTCTTGCAGGCACAGAACCTCTGGTTCTGGTTACACTTCCAGTATCTGTGGTGCCAGGCTTGGTGCACATGCACCAGCCATACTTAACAGAGGACATACATCTCAGAAGGAGCTAAAGGGCTACAAAGCTCTGTTCAAGGACCCCGCTGTTCCAGCCTAAGAGCCACTCAGGACTATTGAAGGCCTAAGAAGCATCGGGACAATGCACTCAGTAACATGCTCTGACTTGGCTGGTCCTGTGAGGAGCCAGGAGTTGGACTCAATGATCCTTATTAATCCCTTCTAACTCTGGATATTCTATGATCCTACAGTTCTATCCCTTGCCTATGTCTAGATTGGCACCAGTCCATGGGGCACTCCTGACCTCAGACAAAGGATCAGTCAGAGAAGAGCCCTAGGAGAAGCCCTCACCTTAATTTGGCATCCCCTTTGAGCTCCACTGTTACTATATGGCTTGAATGTCTCATTCTCAGAGCCCTAACCCTGACTCTGAACCTAGACTAGGCTCTAAAGCCCACATCTCAGCCACATCCCCAGTCACACAGTATGGAGGGAACCCTACCAACATCCTTAAAAGTATTTTGGCAACCCCTTTTGAATGCTCCTTTCTCATTGTACATCTAAGATTTCTCTTTCTTAGATTCCTAATGCTAATTCAGTGCCTGCACCAAGTCTTATGCAATTGCATACACCACAAAACTTGGTAAAGTTTAGGTGGTGATTGACCCAACAGTCCCCCATGGCAGAGCTACTGCAGTTCTCTAGTAATGCTTTGATGAGTTCTCTATCCTATCAGGTGGGGTGTGTTATGAAAAATATCTATGCATGATCCATCTGTGCCTTGATCCATTTAGAAACTAATATTCAATTTAGTTAATAGATTGGGAGATGAGGACACCTATGGGAAGAGGGCTACAGGATCTTCCCCAGGCTGTTACTTATTCAGCATGGCTTCAATAACATCGTTGATAATACATCATCCTGTCTCTGTGCAGCACTGAACAGCTGGTATGCCTGGAGAAGATGACTGATACTGATCTGGGTCAAGCCATAGCTCTTCTGGCATTGATGATGGTGACTTCTTAACCCTTGCAGCTGATCAGCACTCAGAAACATGGGGGTTATTCTGGTTGGGCCTTTATGTGTACAAAAAAAAAATGCACCAAGTAAGTTGTTCTGGACTCTGCATTCATCAAACAGGAGCTAAGAGTTTCCTTGATCTCAGTCCTAATGTTCTTCTAGAGAATTCTACCCCCAAAACTTGAATCAGGCCATCAGACTTCTTCATCTCTGTGTCTCTACTCGCCTCAAATCAGCCTGTTTATTATCTCTGTCTCTCATACGCAACAGCACTAAGCTAAGTCTCTCCTGCCCAACCAAGCACAATACTATCCTCTGTTCCTCAAATACACACAAAGCTACAGCAGTGTTCTGGTGCCTAGGTGACAATCTCAGGTGAAGGTAGCAGAATGCAGCAACCCAGTAGCAGAATCCCAGTCTGCCACAATGTGCACACGACATTTTGCCTTTGGGCAAACATTTTACTTATCCTCCAGACTTGAATGATTTATAGGCAACTTTTGTGACATTCACTGTTCAATATTTCATATTCAGATGCAAAAATATAAAGTTTTAGTATTTTGGAGAACAGAACAATGTGATGTTCTATTTTATATACCTGTAAGCCCTTAAATACCATCCTGCACCTGGTACAATCTCACTGGCCTCCCTACATTTACTACAGGTTGACACTCAACAAAGAACTGCAAGGTTTATTTTAAATCTGGTCTCATGATACAAAATAAACTTCAACCTGGGAAATCTGGCAGTTGAGAACTTCACATGTATAAAATGTATTGTTGGTTAGTAATTTATCTGCTCCAGCTAGCTCTGTGTTATTGCTTTCACGTGTCCCTGGCAGACTGTTTGCTTTAGGTTGGCTCTAACACCAAAGGAATAGAACAGGTCATGTACTACTGGGTCCCAAATTTTTCTTCTGGGTCCCATTTTGCAATTACGTTCAGTACTTCTGGAAATACACCAAGAAATTTGGTTCAGGATAAGAACAGTCTGTTCCAAGACAGTTTCTTTCATCTCAGCATTTCAAATGCTCTTGAATGCTTGGGTCCACAATGAAAGCAGAAACTCATAATCCTATTTTAACACTATAAAAGTATGAGTCTCATATGACCACAAAGAAAGTTTTGTGGCAATTTTGCTTACAGACTTGGACACATGAAACAAACAAACCAAAACCAAATAATGGATAATGGGAAATCTGATGCATTCCAAATAGTGTTGCATGACCACCGTTAGAAAAGCAGCTTCAAAATATAATTTCTCTTGTACTGCAAGGAAACACTTATGTTTTTCATTTTCAGAGAACAAGAAAATGTCAGCTTCTGAAAAGAAATTAAAGATCATATCAATCCAAACTATATTTAAAAATGTATTTGACTGAATATAAATGTCCAGGCCATTCCTGTAAATATCTTCACACAAATCTGTGGTCTCCCACACAGAGAGGTCAAATGAAGAAAAAGAGAGTGGAGAATAAACCTGTGTAAAGCTTTGAAAGGTGAAGCAACACTAGAAGTTGTTCTGAAATGCAGCACAGAATTTTCTGGAGGAGCAGCTGAGGGGAGACAGAATCAAATCAACAACGTCTCACAAAGGGATTCAGAGTCAATAGACAGCCAATAGACAAGTTTAACACACAACTCACAGACAATATTCAAACTTAAATGCTGCACCTGCCTATGACATGTTCATTTCTAGGTCGAATCACACATCCTCCCAATGTTTCACTGAAAGTCTTGTAGTAACTGAATCTATATTCTTCTAGTAGAAAGTGTCTTGGGATGCAGAGAATCTGCTCATAGGCCTTTCTATCCATCCTTTCGACCTTCATGATTTTATTGCAAGATGTGTGATACAAAATGTTTCTTTTTAGGGATAGAGGAGCCAGGAAAAAGAAAAAAAAAAAACCCAAAACCTAGCAACACCACTGTCCTGGTTCCAGCCAGGACAGAGTTAACTTCCCCAAGCAGCCAGCACAGGTGGCTGAGTTGACCCAGGCTGTTTTCCACACCAGGCAACATCAAGCCCCATAAAAGGGACTGGTGGGGCAGAGATGCAGGTCTGTGCTGTTCTGGGGTAGTCTGTGTGGTTGGTCCTTATGTTGGTGCAGTGGTCCCTGTTGCCATCTCATCTGGTAGGTAAGTGCTCACTGGGTGTGTCTGTATGGATTCTGTATGGGGTCTGTTCCTGTTCCCCTTTGTGGTGCTTGTCAGTAAACTGTCCTTATCCCAACCCATGGGGGCTGTGTTTGTTTGCCCTTAGTGGAAGGGTGAGCTAGTGCTGTGTGATACTGAGCTGCTGCCTAGGGCTGAAACACAACAACCAACCTTAAAAAAGATGTCATAAATGTTCACCTGGCTTGGAGTCAAAATAAAGCATGTCTATTCCAGATAGTAGGATCCTAGTCCCAAATCACAGAGGTGTTTGTGTAAGCAAGCAAAGTCCAGGAGCCATTTCAAGCCATTCCCCTTTCTAAAGCTGCTCAATAGCAGATGCTTTTACTTAAGGAAACTTCAGTCAGAGAATATTTACCTTCCTTAGCCTTTATCTTAAAAAGTCCACAGGCAAGTAGTTTGAGAGACAATGATCTCACAGCACTGATCTCAGTCCAGATTCTTCCACTGGTTTCTGCAGACCCAGAGCCCTGTACAGTATTTGCAGAAGCTACTCAAAGGAGTCTTAAGAAATAATTTCTTTCTACCTCAGGGAATCATCTTTATTTGTTCTTTTTAAATAATCTTTTCTGAGGTCCTGTAACTGATCCTCCTCCACGAGCTCTCTGCAGTTTCCCATTCATGCATGCTTTGCTTGCCATGCTGAAGCACCCAATATCTAAGGCCTTTGACTGTCACCTCCTGGTCATTCACCCCAGTGATTTACAGTGATTTCTCTCATCTGAAGTGTCAGGAGCTAAAAACTGCATGTTCTAAGAGCAAAAGCTGTCACATGGGTAAATGACTGAAAAATCAGAAAGAGTAAAGATGAAAGCCAGTTGGCAGCCAGTTGTTAGTGGGAGAGACATTCTGCTTCCCAAATACTACTCTCAAAGGAAAGAGGAGATTATTAAAGGTATCATTAAATAGATTTACTGCTCTTTAAGAATAGCAGTATCTGGCTTTAAGTGGAAGGATAAAAATAACATGAAATACTGTATCAGTCAGAAAACCAACCAGCTGCACCTTATTCCATCCATATTATGGCTATGAACTGCCTCCCTTCCTAAGGCTATTATTTATACTTTATTATATCTCATTTTTCTTTAGGGCTTTTTTTTTTTTTGTAGTACTGAGGTTATAAAAGGACCTGGTTGCTAAAATAATCAAAGGACATCTTGCCATGGAGATGATCATAGAGGATTCTTGGAAAAACTCACCTACAGCAAGTCCTGTAGATAGAGAAGCTGATTCTCAGGCACATAGAAAAAGGAATCAAATTTATGCGTATCCAGCACATAATAGTACTGTCACCTTTTTGAGGGACAGCTACTTCTCCACCACATTGCTGAATATTGTGCAGTTATGGAAGATGTACTAGGAAATGTGTGGGCACAGAAAGAGACACTTTTTCTAAATGAAAACAATGATTATGTGACACACATTAGGTCCTCCCTGTAAAGCCCATACTGTACAGCTGGAAATGCAGAGAGTTGAGGCCAATCTGTGCTCTCTAACACAGTGCCCAGTCAGATCAAGCATTTCATAGGGAGCTCCCTCCTCCCCTTAGCGCTGCACGGTGCAGTACACACACTCAGCTGTATGATGGAGGTGCAGCAAAGCCCCTTCACAGTGCCCATGTCTAGCCCCAACTACAGAACTGCAACTCTGAGAAGAAAAGGTGACATTGTGGTCCATGGCCTTCTGCAGAAATCCAGTGAACTGAGATACAGGAATGTGGCAAAGTATAAATAGCAAGCACAGCTCTAAGTGCATGCTTCAAGGGTTAGTCAATGATAAGCAATTCATGCTTATCTTACTGCATCAAGATCTTGCTTTAGAAATATGGAGAAATATCTAAAAACAAAATTAAACCAAACTTTATCAGCCTGAAGTGTTGCTTCCTTCAAAATCAACAGGAAAGGCTTCTCATGAATGGAACAAAATGGTTTTTTCCCAGGCTAGCCTTGCTAAATTAAAAATTAGAATACAGATCACCAGAAACTACAATTGAAAATAGTACACTAAGTGTTACTTTACTTCTTGATGCCCAAACCTTAGCCCTCAACATTTATATTAATAAAGCAACAATCAGTAGTTTCAAACTTCCTCAGGCTCAGGATCCAAGAGTTGCTCTAGCTCCCTACACAATTCCCTACATGGATACACCTTGCCACTACTACTTCTATTTTATTCCATATACTGAAATGTTGAGATTACTTGTATCTCAAGCTTGTGGATTCATCACATAAGAAATCCATTTTTAAATAAAACCAAATTTCTAGTACTTCATCTTGAGAAAAAATCTTCAAAACAAGACTGCTAAAGTTGCAAAACTCAGGTATACATAAAAGGGCACAAAATACACGGCTTATTGTATCAGAGTGTTCTTAAGATACTCTCAAGACCCTGGCAGGCAAACTGGACTTGAGACTACAGATATCACACTGTCACGGTAGCCTGCAGAAGCTAGGCAAATATGTAACAAATTTGCAGAAAACATTAGGAGAAATTAATGCATATATTCTAACAGAAATTGATACATAAAACCCTGTATCTAATAATCCTGTGTCAGTTCTCTCTTCCTCTTGTATATGACGCAAGACTTCAAAGACTACTTTTCCCTGCAGAGCCATCCTGTGGCTTTCCATCACCCCCTGAAGATTACTCATCTCAGCAGGTACACATTGTGATCCACTGCCATCTTCTGCTTCTGGGTCTTTTCAAATCAAGAGTTACCATGACTTTTAGTTTATATTAAAAGACAAAGAAAATTCTCTGTGATCCAACAGAAGAGCTGCAACAAGCTAGAGCAACATTTCTATGAAGCCTTCCATTTTTGCATGAGACCGTCCTGGTATGAGAAGTGCACTAGGGCTATGATAGTCTTGTTCTTCTTATGGAATGATTTTTATAATCCAAAGAGGAATACACAGAAAATTCTATCCTTTGAGAATCTATAGGTTTTGGGCAAGATCCTGCTACCATATATATATTTAACTTCTGAGATATAAGTTTAGTATTTAGGAGTTTTTGTCCAGCTACATAAGCTAAATGTACAATAGTGTTCCATGAGCCATACACTGAAAGTAGGCAGAGACACAGACACATGGCCCTGCAATGGTTAAATGTATCCTGAGAGCCTGCTGACATTTCATTCACAAGAGAAGCCCTTGCATACAATGGGTGGGTTAACATTCTCTCAGATTACAAAGGGAATCTCATCTTTATCAACGTGAAACTTTGATTTACAGCCATAACAGGTCCGTGCATGTTAGGGACAGTAAAATGTTGATGTCTGCACGAGCTGAACAGCTTTAGAAAGAGAAACATTCAGCTGGACCAGAAACATTAGCAGAGTGCTGAAAATTCCCCCTTTCTCCTCACCTGTATGAATCCAGGCTCTGTTCCAGCTAAATTCTCATTAACCAGTAGTCTGGTATTGCTCCCATCATTGCTGAACATAGCATATGATTTCCAATCATTTCATCCATCCCTGATGCAACAACACCCAAACAATTCTGCTGCCAAAAGAACACATTTGACAGAGTTCTTTTCTGTTATCACACTCTAACCTGTCCTTACAGGAAGAGATTAAACTAATTCTGCAGAAGCACAGGGTCTAATTTATCAGAAGCCTAAGATGTTTCTTTAAATTAGATTATTTCTAAATTATCTTTTTCTCTCCAATTCATTGATTAACACAATCAGATCAAAGTTACAGTAACTTCTTCCCAGCACGGACTCATTACTTGCTGCATCTGAGAGAGCTCAAGTGAAGCCAGTGGCCCCACACCCCCGCCCCCCTTGTTTCTCTCTCTGATTGATTTGCTTTACAAATGATGGCATCTTTCACCACAAGCACTGCTTCATTTTAAAGGGTAAGCCACTTCCTAAAGCATTGATGTAATGCTCCTCCTGTACCCAAACTTCCCACAGAAGTCTGTAAAATGCAGTGGAGGCCCCATATGATTTAATTTTAAGAGTTTTAGGGCTGCTTTCAGAAAAGAAGGCTGCATGAACTTCAGAGACCAAAGCAAGCACCAGAACCACACAAGCCTGGTTTCTTACACAGAACACAGCACACATAGCAGTAATGGTGCAAGCTGCCATCAGAGGATTTAGAGAGTGTCTTTCTCTAGCAGATTTTCTGGTACTTGGTTGTGGTATTAGCTTGCTCCACTATGCACAAATTGAATCATTCATCTTTCTGGCAATTGTATGAGTTTGTGTGAAGCTGTAATGCTGCAATGATTACACCAAGGTGACAAAATGCTGTCTTACCTTTGAAGTTACCTAGGAGAAGTATCCATAGGGCTGAAGCTAGTCATTTCAGCTGTGTCTTTCTTTGCCTAACAGAAACCTCTTGCACATTGAACGATGAAAACACAAAGCAAACCCTGAAGCAGGTTACTGAATGGAATTCATACAGTCAGAAACCAGCTCAACCACCAACTATCTCAGAAATATTCCTCTCAGGAAAAACATAAAAAGCCCTTCTTCTTGCTGTGACTTAAAGACAACTATAATTTGGGAGAAAAGGAAATGTAGGTATTGGCATATCAGCAGGTGACATAACCCTGCTGGGTATCTGTCTCACTATCTGCCAATAGGAAAAATACATCTAGAGTCCTGATACAGATGTTTGAAAAATGCCATATATGAGTGACAATGGACCTATACCATTGATTTCAGTAGGGTTCAGAACAGACCTATAAACATAAATAGACTGAGTTCTCCTCAGCAGTTCTCCTAGTTATTTTGAGCTCTTTATTTGATAAATTCCTCCCGTGCAGCTATTTTACTAACTTGTACAAGTGTAACTGAGCCACCCCCACCACTTACACAAAGATCGTTTATTTCTTCTTGTCTTCTTTCTCCAGCTTTATCAACCGCTGAAAATACATCAGGTCTACTGTTTTCCTTCTGACAATCACTCCTGTAACTTTTATAGATAAATAAAACACATTGTGGAAACTTTGCCATCAAGTCCCAATAGCTTTTCCTGGAGCTAAAATAGCTCTTTATCCCCACCTGGAGGAGAGACCAGCCCAGATCCATCCTCCGTCTGCAAATGCACTGTTAAAACACGGCCAGCATCCCACCCAGGACACGCATATGTGTACGCATCAAAGCAAATACAGCTCAAACAGCGTCAAAGAACACACTATTTAAAATACTGGAAATTTATTTAAAAAAGAAACAAAAAACAACAACAACAACAAAAACCACCACCACCACCAACAACAAAAACCAACCACAAAACCAAAACAACTACTTAATATGGAAAAGTAAGAAAGGAATAAGCAAAGTAATTGCATGTCAGAATTCAAATGGGGCTGTCTGAAAAGCCATTAATTTGTCTTTTGCCAGTCAGGAACTGGATTGCTTTACTGCCTCGGTAGCTGCTGCTTTCACTCCTATTACTCACTGCTAGGAGTTTTGACATCCAGTTTGGGAAAAAAAATGGACTGGGCTGGAAGCATATGCCAGTAGTGTGACATTTTAAAATCTGATCCCATAAGCATTTATGTAAATATTGAAATCATTTTACACTGGTAAATAATCCTCCTAGACTGGATGACACCTTGCAGGGTCAGAGCTGATGTTACAAAAGGAATTCAGCTGCTGCCCTAACACAATTTTTTAATGTTTTGTTTCAATGTTAATAGCAGCAGTGGAGTATGAGGCCACACCATTTCCTACATAACCTAAAGCAGATCATTTCACACAATTATTCCTGCACCTCCTTGCATAAAGCAATCAAAATTATTTAAAAAAAAAAAACAACTGTGTGTTTACCCACACAGATCTTTTCTGACAAAACATCTAAATCTTCTTACAAACAAAGCCAAACATGACTAAACAGGATTATTTTCTGTAATCATGTTTATTGGTGTTAATTATGTAGCTGCCTTTATTGTTTTATAAAATTATTCTCTTCTCAACCTCTGACTGGAATTCTGTCTCTCAATACTGGCACAACATAAGCATTCCTCTGGTTTTGTGGAATTTCCCCAAATTTCCCAATTTTGAAAAGAATAGGCACTAGCTTTTCTGCCCATCTTTTTTCCGTACACAAATTACTGGGGCTTTGCAATTACAGATGTGTGTTCTTGCCTCCTTCTAAATATGAATCCTAAGCATGTCCCAAACACCTCCTGCTTTGTTAGCAACTGTAATTTTGCCTATCTCTGCGGGGATATTCCCATGACAAGGATTACTTTCTGTACACACTGAGGAGCGACTGTCCTCACTCCTATAACCATGTGTTTTTCCTGGTGACCTCAGCTTCCCTTACCAATTCTCTTAACGAGAAACACGCACTGAGTGCTTCCTACAGCTCAACTGATGCGTGCAGCGCTCGTTTCCTACTGAGTGTTGTGTCACAGCTGCTCCGTTTTTCTGACGTAGTTTTCTGGCAATTTAATACACTTTTAGTCAAAAACACGTCCTTTTCCACCACAGTGCTGTGATGTTCTCCCGATACACCGGGTTTCATTCACCCGCGGCTCGGACCCTTCCACCAGGCAGGAGGACGCTCTGCTCCCTCTGAGCAAGCCATGGCTTCTGCCTCACGGCCACCAAGCCGCAGCCTGCTGTGGCCGTGTCTCACCGCGGTCCCTCTTCTCCTACGATGCCGTTCGCTTTGAGCGGCTCTTCAGGCGTGGCCCCGAAGGACCTCCCGGGCAGCCGGGGCCTGGGGAAGAGGCTTAATGCCGCCGGGGCCACGGCCACCGCGCAGTCCCGGTCACCTCCTTCGCTCGGCGCTGCGATGTTGGTGGAGCCTTGCTCCAAACCGGTCCCCACGGCAACAGTGAAGCGCGGTGGCCGCAGGAGGTCGCGTCACTCCGGCGCGCCGGACGAGCGTGGTGACGCAGAAAGGTTGCGCCGACTCGCAGCGCGGGAGGAGGCGGTTGGGAAGGGGTCGATCGGCGCGGCCCTGCCGGGAGGTGTTAAGGGCCGTGTCCGCGCTCCTTCCTGCAGCACAGCCCGCCGGGGCGGAGGGGCAGCATGGCTGGCCTGCACCTGCAGCAGCCCAGCTACCTGCTGGTGAGTAGGGAGGCGTCACGCTGAGCTGCGGGGCCGAACCGGGGCGGGGAGCGCGGCGGAACGGGCCGCCCGTTGGGGGTTCGGGTTAGCGGTCTGAGGTGCGCCGATCGGAGCAGCGCGATTAGGCGACTCTGTACGTCATAGCCGTGCTAAACGCTGTCCGTGCTGGCGAGAACGCCGATCTGATTCCCTTACAATTCGTAACAGGCCGCTCTGAAGGCAGACTGTGTGAACAAGCCGTTTGTGCAGAGGTGCCACGACCTGGAGACCGTCATCGAGGAGGTTCCCGCCAAGGTGAGGGGTCGCTGCTGCCTTTTCAGGAGCCCACCGCCTCGTTGGCCTTGCTTCACCCACATTGCGCTCTTCTTGGTTGCCGTTTCTCTAACCTGGAGTTAAAAGACCATTTATGGTCGTTTAAGTTAATGTTAATGGCATTTGTAACTCTCAGCCTGAATTTACCAGGAAAACTGGGTTTTAAAATGTGACAAATAATCACATGCAATGCAGATTGGTGTCCTTGGAACTTCAGTGGGACCAGAAATCAGGAGAGATTTCCTGTAGTTGCCACATTATAATACATTGTTTTGAATGGAAGCTCAGCCCAGACAGTGATAATTTGGAAATTGTTGTAATTAATCATGTGCTGTTAACAGACAGCAGTTGCTTTGTGTGTTCTAGTACCTGCAGCAGAGATTGTTCAAATGAGGAGTCACACGGGTTAACTATTTGCATTCCTTAAAGGAACTACATAGCATCTTCCCATGGCTGGTGGAGAACATTTTTGGTAGCCTGGATGGCATCACTGTGGGCTGGAATCTTCGCTGTTTGCAAGGAAGAACAAATCCTAGCGAGTATTCTGCGGCTTTGGATTTCCTAAATCCCAGGTAAACTCATTCATTTCAGCACAAATTAAAAACCATACAAGGAACACATAACCAGTGTTTGACCTTTTTCCATTGCATGAAAACATATTCAAAGAAGTGAGACAGGAGAGGGGACTTACCATGGATTTTCTTGCTCTTGCTTGTTTGCAGTGGCCCAATGATGAAGCTGGTATACAAACTCCAAGCAGAGGAGTACAGATATGACTTCCCAGTCTCATATCTTCCAGTGAGTAACTGAAAAAATCAGAACATAGCTGTTCTGCAGGTATTGGAACTTTGTACACACTTCATATGTACAGATCAGCATTGGCCAAGCTTTGTGTCCATGGGTTTGAAGACTAACTGCTACACTAGATATGAAATATGACGTTTCAAACAAAAATGTTTATCTGCAAAGTTTCTTCAGTTGCTACCAGCTACCTAGAAATTGTATCAGATAGTTCTACAGTCTTTAACAGAAGGAAACATTGTTTATCTATGTAGTAATTGCTGGCTTGCAGCTCAGTTACCCTAACAAAAGCATAGAATCCTAGAATCTCCTGAGTTGGAAGGGACCCATAAAGATCACAGAGCCCAACTTGGCTCCACACAGTACCAGCCGAGTCAGAGCATGGGACTGAGTGCATTGTCCAGATGCTTCTTGACCTCAGTCAAGCTTGGTGCTGTGACCACTTCCCTGGGGAGCCTGTTCAGTGCATAGCCACTCTCTCAGGAAAGAGACATCAAATCATCAGACAAACACTAGTCTACTGCTGCTCCCACGCCAACTGGAAAAGTCTTGCAGAAGGCCCATTTTTCTTAGTCTAAATGCTTACTCTCGATGAGAAAGTTGGCAGTTACTGAGTGTGCATTTGCACAACAAACAACTGCAATGCATTAAAATCCTACTGAGCTGAACATAGATAATAAACATACCTGAGTAGCCAGGTTAATCTTTCATTCCTCTGTCTTTCAGGGTCCCGTGAAGGCTTCAATACACGAGCAAGTCCTACCAGAATGTTCTTTATACCACAATAAAGTCCAGTTTCCTTCATCTGGTGGTTTTGGGTTGAATTTGGCTCTTAGTATCTTTTACAGTTGGATATTTAATTCTTTTTAAATATCTAAAACAGAGACTACAAGCATTTCTGTTGTATATTTATTACATGTGGTCATGCTAAAGATTTTGGGCTGATTAGAAATGTTTAGATTGCAATGAAAAATAAATCGTTCCTCTTCAAAACCCTTGAGGGGATTTTTGGCTGTTCAAGTAAACAACAACAGAATTGCCAGTGATTCTCAGTAGAGCCTGTATTTCACAATTTTTGTTTTCTTAAGTACTCATAGTTTATGTAATACAATGCCAAAAGGGCATGTTAGAGCTTTAGAGCTAGTGTCCTTGTTAGAAAAAGTCTGAGCAGTACTGGTTTCAGTTTGAGATAGTTAAAAGTGCTAAGAAGAGTAATGCAAAGACACCTTACCACATATAGAAACCCTCAGTTACCAATGTTTAAATTAGTTGGAAAGCAAAGAGACAAAGCTGAGTTTGCCATTAAGCTCTAGCAAGGTATTTTGGCATTGACAAAATAAAAATGTAGTGTCAGGTCAGCATCCTGTTATCTAACAGCTCTACCTATTTTATTATCTGATCCTTGACTCTTCTTCCAGATCCATTTGAATATTACATGTTTTACTTTGCAATTAGTTTGATTACACAGAAGGTAAGTACCTTTCACGATTTTCCCCATAAAATAGCTCTAGCCTTTCTTCACAGTGCTTTGGGAACCTGCTGAGATGCTGTCCAGCTAAATTAACAGCTGTTTTATCTGTACTTTTATAATTTGTCACTGCTTTGGTTCAGTTGATGTTGTAAGACTGGATGAGAAAATACCTATACCAGTAAGCAGTCATTCCAACCCAATGCTTGTGGGCTTCTGCTTTGTTACACTGATGGGTCCAGCTGTGTAGCAGCAGCTTAAAGTAACAGCCTAGATCCAGGTATATCCTGTGTGTCTGTTTCAGAACTCGCCTGTCACCCATCATTTCAGCCCTTCTAACAGTGCTTATTTCGTCTTGGTGGACACATACCTGAAGTGTTTCCTACCCACAGAAGGAACTGTACTTCCTCCACCTTCTTCAAACCCTGGGGGAGCCATCCCTTCCCCAACTCCCAGGTAACAGTTGACCAGAGTGCATGTTGTTGTTGGAGCAGAAAGGGCATGTACAAGCAGCAAAAATTCATCAGTTCAGCAGGTTCATTTGTGTTTTGTGCCCTGCAGCTGTAAAAACACAGTAGTTTTTAGTGTGTTCAGATACATATGGTGTGTGCTGAAGATGGACTGGTGGTGTGCTGTTCCAAGGAAACTTCTGTTACTGTCACTGTAAAACAAAACAACATGGCAGTTGGTCATTTTGTTTCAGTTTGAGCTTGCTATCTGTAATCCAGCTGGAAAAAGTAAAAAAACCAACATGTTATTGAACATCAGGTCTGTGTACACCTGGCTCAGTGCACTCTCAATAGTATTGTAGTGCTTATTTATAGTTAAGTGACTAGTAATTACAACACAGAGCACAGGTTTGAAACAATCAATTATGGGGATTAACTCTGTTTACCAGTTTTTGAACTGGTCATTAAAATCAATGATACATTTCCCTGTACTGAAGCTTACTGACTTCTGTGTTTCCTTCTCTCTGTCTTTAAAGGTCTCCAGCGGTGCCTTTCACTTCCTATGGAATGCATCACACCAGCCTGCTGAAACGGCATGTTGCCCATCAACCTTCAGTGAATGCTGACCCAGCTTCCCAGGAGATCTGGAGATCAGAAACACTGCTTCAGGTAAGTTGGGTTTGAAGAAGGAGAAAAACCACCAAACAACAACAAAAAAAAGTAATATTTTAAGTTTTTGGCGTTTTTTTCCTTAAATCTTACGTCAATTCTCTGATCTAAGCAAAGGTTGAGCATAGAGAAGTTGCTTCTTTACCTTTTCCCTTCCCTTGATGGTGAAATGTGGACTTCAGAACTGTTCTGAGACAAGTTTCTAGCATGTTGCCGAACTGAATTATTGATGCTGAGTTGATTGAGGTGCAAAGAGTATGACAACTCAGTTATTTACATTTACATGATGAAAACCACACCCATCTCTGAGTAGGTGCCTGTCTGTTTACAACTTAGTTTTTTTAATTCTGTACTGTGGCCTTCCCTTAGATCTAGCTTGTGAGTGACAAGTCCTGAATTCTTTCTTTTCTTCTAGTTGAGATTATATTTGTTTTGCAGATCTTTGTTGAAATGTGGCTTCATCATTATTCACTGGAAATGTATCAGAAAATGCAGTCCCCTCATGTCAAGGTAATAGTCTGCACCTCATTCATGAGCATCATCTGATGGTTGACCTCTTATCTTTGGGCAAATCTGTTCAGTGGAGACTTTTTTTATATATTGGTGCAAAGAATTATCAGAGTATCTGTGTGTGTAAAATTCTGCAAATCCAGTTATGAAGAATGTTGTGAATAAGTGTGTCATCCAGGTTTGCCTTCATTGCACAAGTTGTGGTGTTCGTTGTTTGGTTTGTTTTTTTTGTTGTTGTTGTAAGAGACTAGTTTGTGGGATGGTCACAACAATCTGAGCACCAATAATCAAGTTCTAATGTTGGGGAAGATGCCACTGGAATACCATAGTGTTAACTCTCACTGGGGCAGTAAGACTGCTAAAAAGTATCTAAATTAATATCCAGCAGTGGTAGCAACTGTTACTGAAATACCAATTAATCATTTCTAAACTGTTGTTTGGTTTTAAGTGAATGAACCATTTTTGTTCTTTCGTATTCCAAAATATGCTTTTCACCATAATGGTGTCAGAAGCAGTTTTGTAGCTGCAGAGTTAAGAGTATCTTACAAGTGCTTGCTCAGATAGTACAGTTTTAAGCAGCTTGTGGTGGCCTGTTCAGTGACATTTTTACTGCATGTAAAAATGAAATACATGTTGGGGAAGCTAAGATCAAAGGCACTATGAATGTAAAGGGAATTTGAAGGAGAAAATGTTGATCCTCTGAATTCCCTCTGGGTCACAGTGGGGCTTTCATAGAAGGGGAGAGTAGTATAAAAGCTATTCAGGATTTTTTCCTGTGTAAAAGAGCAATATGAGAGTCAACTGAGAAATTCTGATCCTTCACTCACCAGGCTGTAAAATAGCAAACATTTATACTTTGCTAGGCAAAACCATTGAACACCTAAAGTGCAACAGGTTTTGGCTTTTAAAGTTGAGGTCAAAATGCAAACTCACTAACGTTGCAAGGTCTCCACTTGTGACTCCCAGTAGCATGGCTGTGCACCTGTGATGGAAAGGCTTTGCTTGAAGTACCTTTGGTCTGTCTGTCTGTCCAGTCTCTGTGCATCAAGCGCTGTGCTTAGGCCAGAAATAATGATTGCTTTAAACTTCTCTCCCCTGTTCACCCTCTGTAGTTCAGCTGCTCTCTTCTAACACTAGGAAGCAGCAGTTATAGACAGTGACTGTCAATGTGCTGGTGGCACAGGGCCTAGGTAGAGCTTAAAGTTCTCTGAAATCATCGCTTCAGGATCCACCACAAGATGCATTGAGCCATAGCTTGAGCCCATAACTCCCTGATGGCATTTTTGTTCGGATTTGATGGAAAGGAATCATGGGCATGTGAAAAATGCAGTCTTTAGTCTGTGGGGGGTTAGGACATCTGAATAGGGGGCTGGCAATCCCTGTGACATCCATATATGGACAAAGGATCCTTCCTGTGGGACTGAGGAACGGTTCCAGACTAGCTGGGGACAGGACTGTTAATGATGCTTAAACTCAGCTTTGTAGACAGGTTTCAGAATGGACTGAAAGAGAATGGTCTGCTTCATGGTTCCTCTGGTGAGAGTATGCAGCAATACAAGTTTTGTTTTAACATAACTGTTACAGGGCTTGATCGGAAACCCAAGACCACCCTAAACCTTATTCTTAAAATTATTAATAATTATGCAGGTTCACTTGATTCCAGTTAGCTTTGTGTGTGTGGAAGGAAGGGTAATTAGTGCCCATCAATTCCAAGATCTAGATCTGTGTAACCATATTTGAGTTGAAATGGCTTCATACCTGTACGAGAAGGTTGGATGAGGTTCCACAGAACTTGCTCTTCCCTTGTCCAGCACCCAGACTCATTTGCCTTAACGGGCCAAGTGAGATCCCAGAGACATAACTTTCCTGTCAAGTTCCTCAAGGAATAATAGATTTCATTAAACCTTTCTAAGGTCATCACAGACTTGTCTTTACCAGTAGAATGTGGTAAAATGGGAAGGAATAGTACATTTCTTTTGGGAATAGTAAATGATTTCTTTTGAGAAGATGTGCTACTTTTCTACTTTGCTGCTTTGAATTCTTTCTGGGTCTGGTGTGAACCTGAGGGTTGACACTATTTGCTATGCTGAATTTCACTCTTTTATCCATCAGTTCAACTATTTTTCCCCATTCTTTTGTGTTTTCTATTGCTTTTTCTTTCTCAGATGATCCAGAGCCCAAGCGTGCAGCAACTCTTTTCCTATCCTTTTCTGCTATAATCGCAATGAACCTTTAATCAGAAGTTGGTTGATAAAGCTTGCTGTAACGCTTCCTGACCTGCCACTGCCAGGTGCCACAGACCCCAGCACTGCATGTGGAACACACGTTAGACTGCAGACTGATGACTGTGGCAGGAGAGTCGATAGTGAAGCAGACGAGTGTTTGAGCTGCTGGAGAACTTGCAGTAATGATCTTACTCCTCTAAGGGTGTAAAACCAAAAGATACCAAACTGGCACTAGAGGAGATTGGGTAGGGGCTGTTCAAAGACAGCAGAGGTGTGATCTGGAGAGTTAGTTTAGATGCCTGACAGAAGTCATTAGGATCTGTGTGTGTATGTTTTTGGTTTATGTTTTTTCATTAGTTTCATACATGTGTGTCACTGTCGCTGCAGTATCCTCTTCAAAATCACATCGTCAAAAATTACTCTACCATATCCATCTGAGAAGGGAGCTGGCTGAGGCTTGCAGAGGTTTCAGGGCTAAGGCAAGATGCATTTTGCATCAGCTTATAACACTGTATGTTAGGGGGTTTTTTGCCTTTTTATACACATAATATTTCCCTAATAATGAAAGTAATTTCCTTTCTTTGAGGAAATTCACAAGATCTACAGCCTTCCAAAATGGCCTTTAAGAAGACAGAGAATTTCTCTGAGATGGAATCTTACTGGACAGGCTCTTGGTGATTCTAAAAGCCACACTTTTTTCTTCCTGTTCCTTAGGAAGAAGAAAGTATTGATTTCAGTTTCTTCCCAGCATACAAACCTTGCTTCTCCAGCACCACAGGAAAAAATGTCAGAGTTTTCAAAATAATATTTTTTAAAGCTTGCATAATACTGAATGCTTTTACCCTATTATTTAATCAAACACCATAACAGCACGTAGAACCTTGTTGCTGCAGTTCAGTTAACCTCCAAAACAGGGAGCTGCTTTGGCAAAAGCTCCATATCCTGGACCACTGCTTGCCCTGAGGGTGGCAAAGAGAACAGCCACAGCCACACAGAGCTATACTTTTTTGACACCTGCTCCCAGCTGTATTTCTAAGCCAATAAATACTGTAGAGTTAAATCTATTGAACACCATAAAGAAGAGGATACTGTGGCTGCAGTTGTTATTGTGATATGTTGTCCCTGACTGTATTTGTGATGTTCATTTTCCCCCCACCCTTCTTCCTTGGGCTCATTCTCACTTTTTTTTTTTTTCTCTTGCTCTCTTCTCTCCTTTATCCCTCCCCCCCTTCCTTTTTTTGTTTCTGTTGTCTCAGCTGGAGGTTCTCCACTACCGACTCAGTATCTCCAGTAAACACCACGGTAGTCCTGCCCAATCCAGCTACCAGGCCCTCCACGCATACCAAGTATTACCATCTTTTCATTTTGTTTCCTTTTTAAAAATCTTGTTCCATCATATAATCTGCAAAGGCTATCAGTGCTAGCTGTACAGCAACTTGTTCTGTGAAAGCCTGGGTTTACAAGTTCATCAAGAACACCTCACTGAGATTCACTAAACTATCAGTGAAAACAGGTTCTGAGGGGGATTAGCAAAGGTCATGGAGAACATAGTTAAAAACTGGCATAATGAAGACTAATTGGGAACTCCAGATTTAGAGGTGCAGACTAATTGGGAACTCCAGATTTAGAGGCACATTCTTGTAATGCATTGTAGAAAGAGGCTTATCAGCTACGCTGACCTTTTTTTTTTACACCAAAACTGGCCTCACCAGATTTCTGCCCCTCACACACTGGCCATTTAAACAAACACTGCTTGACAGAGAAGGTCACAATTTGCCTGGCTGTCACCTAAAATTAAGGTAGGTAACATCTGGGGGGGTGTTTTTCTGGCCAGTGAATTGTCATTGGATGGCACAGAATTTGTAGTGACAATATGAACTTGACTGTACAGTTTTCTAAAAGCACGAGTGGTACGTTTGCAGATTGTTCAGGAAATGTGCATGCAGAAACATTCCTGTTGGAACAGACTGCTGATTCCTCTCTCCCTACTTTAACTCTTTATTCATTGGGTCTTCATTTTGGGAAAGGGGAGGGCTGAGCATATGTACTGTAGAGCTCTTAGTATATTGTAAAGCTCTTTAGCACTACATGGAATTGTCCTGCTATTTAATCCTTTACTTTTTTACAAAGTGCTATGATAATCTCAAAGTACTGCTTAGAAAGAAAACCAGGAACTAGTACTTGTCTTAAACATAATAGGAAAAAAGATTTAATCTAATTACTGTGTTAAGAAAAGAATGGCATACATCTATCCTGTAGCTAAAGGTTGACAACAAAATCACTTGTAAGGAAAAATACCTTTTAAAGGGGCAGTGTTCATCATGGTGTTGGTCCAGGCTGAGGAAAGGCTACTAACATCACCTGAAACAATATATTGAAATACTGGGGTACTGGTGGGTTTATAAATTCAAAAGGTCCCCTTCAAGGGGAGCCTCAAATTTTGTTAAAATTACACCCTTTCAAGGCCCTTAGCAAAGCGCTCAATTGCTTTTCAAGATCCTGATTAAACTCTTGGGACCAAGTAGCCTCTCAGAGTTCTGTCCTCTTACAGAAACTCTCAGGACTGTAGAAAACTTGCTGACTTACCTGGAGCTGTCAAGAACGTTAGAGCAGCCTTTGTTAGAACTAGTGACAGGCTGTCCTCTGAGCAGAGTTTCAGATCTGACTGTACTATGTGACTACATCATCAGGCCTTGAATCGCTTCCTGTAGTGATTTCTACAGCATATTAAAAGCATCTCCTTAAGACACTGTAAAAGCACATCTGCTTTGTCTCAGGCACTGCAAAGACATACAGACACACACCCAGCCCGCTCTCTCCCTGCCCCCAGCGCTGGACTTACAGTTGAATGGATTGACAGTAGAAGCACAAAAAAGCCTGCCAGCCCTGTAGAGTCCTCTTCAGCATCTTGCCTTCACATGGCTGCACTGAGCATCCTGGAGACTTCTTGCAACTGTTGTTGAATACACCCTTCCCATATCTTCTGTTGTACTTGCAGCTGTAGCTTTTGTTTCCTGTACATTCCTCTCAACCTTTGATGAACATGAGAGCTGTGAAACAGAGTACAAATGATATCTGGAAATCTGCCTTCAGTAGCGGACTGAGGATAGTTCACTAGTCTTGAAGCAGGTCACAGCAGCAAAAGAGTTAGTGCTTTGTCCCCAGGTTCTGCAGCAGACCTCCTCTGGTGCTGGGCTCCCAGGGGAATGGGCTCTTTTTCACCTCATTCATCTCCCTGCTAGATCTTACACTCATTTATCAGTGTCATCACTGTGTCTCACCATTGCTCCTTGTGCTACTCCCACCCAGGCTACTTCTACCCATAACGCTGTGAGAAGCAACAGGATCACACAGGACTTGAAGCAGTTACAATTCTTCCTCTCTCTAGCATTATTCTTTCTTACAAGGCAGATGAGTACCATCACAGGAATGACAACTCAATAAAGCCAGCCAGAAGCATAAACAAAAGATCTGCTGTGCTATCTACAGCAGTGTTACAGCTATAAGCTCAAAGGGCTGAATGCCCTTTTTTCAGAAAGGGGTTAAGTTGAAGTCTGTAGGTTACTCTGTTCTTTAATGCTAGCCTGAAATTCAATGCATGGAAGTACCGTAGATACTTTCTTGCAATCACATTATTGAAAGTATGTTACTGTTTCTTAATGAACTGATGGTGGAAGATTGATGCAGCTTGTCCTGGGAGCAAGTCTGTCTACAATCAGGTGGCACCAAACTATGGTGAAGGACCTCAAAGGAAAGGAGCATTTCTTGTCCTTTGTTTTCTGATATTAAGAGTTTTCCTGAATTAATCTCCTGGCCAATGATGCTCATTATCTTCCTGTCTTTTGCTTTGAATTTAGGAGTCATTTAAGCCCACTGAAGAGCATGTTCTAGTGGTCAGACTGCTTGTGAAACACCTGCATGCTTTCAGCAACAGCCTGAAACCAGAGCCTCTCTCCCCTTCAGCCCACTCGCACACAGCCAGCCCTCTAGAGGAGTTTAAAAGGTTGGTAGGAGCCTGTCTCTGAAACATATAGAGCTTCACCCTGAAAAGTTCTGCTTTTACTGGGAGGTTAGGTTAGGTTGTTTTGATGTCTAAATACAGAAGTATGTTATTACAAGTACACGAGAGCTAAGGGATTATGTTTCTCACATCCACTAGGAGGGCAGGCAGCTTCAGGAGGGGGCATGTCTTGCTATTAAACTAGTCTATGGCTTGGTACTAGTCAGATTAAAAAGAATACTACCAGAGGATTCTGGACAAAGGTAACAAAAATATTATATTTATGCATTTGAGTTGAAAAAATAATGTCCAGAGGTAGCTGCAGTTAAGAGAACAAGTTTGGGTCAGGCCTTTCTGGATTTGAATTTGTGGATCTGTGTTGGGTTCTTGGTTGGATGGGTTTTAAAATTTGCTGTTGGTTTATACACAACTGTCTGAATCTGTTTGCAGGGTTGTAATTCCTCGATTTGTCCAGGAGAAACTTTACATCTTTCTGCAACACTGTTTTGGCCACTGGCCTCTGGATGCCTCTTTCAGAGCAGTAAGTACCTGCTTTTCTTTATAAGTCTGAATTCAGTGGAAGGTTACAGCTATTTATTACTTAAATATTTGTTTTTCTAAAGCAGTGAAACTATTTATGACATGTACATTTAATGTTAGAGTGTCTAATCCAGTTAGACATAAGGAGTTGAATAGATGGTAATTCCTACAGGTGGTTGGCCAATTTTCCTGACAGCAAAAATGGCTGTTGATTGAAAGGGATTATGTGTTATTTTTAAGCAGATACATTGTTATAAGTCCTAATTTCTTCGTATCTAATGCAGTAGGTCATAAACAAAAGTAATGGTATCTGTCTTCCTTTCCAAAGAGTATTGGCACTCACGTGTTTTTATGTCCAATGTTTGCTTAGGTTCTTGAGATGTGGTTAAGTTACTTGCAGCCTTGGAGATACGCTCCAGAAAAGATGCCACAGAGCACAGAGCCCCTGCCTCGCAGCGTGTCAGAGAAATGGTAAGGAGAGCAGCAGTGAGTGATCTGAACCAAACTTCAGGCATATGCAGATCCCAGTTAAACCAGTAGGATTTCAAGAACTATCCCCCGTCCTGAATTAGCTTCCTGTACAAGATTAGAGAGGATTTCTTAAAACACAGAAGGAATATTCTTCTGTCTCAGTTCAAGGAGACCATCTTTCCAGAGAGTATAAAATGTTCCCCTACTGAATTTTGTGGTAAAAGACAAAATAACAATTCTTTAAATAACTGTACTTGTGTATCCTGTGCTCACTCTGACAGGGCTACCTTCATTCAAGAAAACCTGCTCATGTATACTAAGTTGTTTGTAGGATTCCTGAACAGAGCTCTTCGAACAGACCTGGTCAGTCCAAAAAATGCTCTTATGGTGTTCCGAGTAGCCAAGGTCTTTGCTCAGCCCAATCTAGCTGAAATGATCCTGAAAGGTAAATGGGTATTTTGACATATTATGCTCTCCTGTCTCAATCTTTCTTCACAATGGCTACTTCTTACCTCAGAAGCACTGAGGTGAATAGACTTAACTCTCCCATTTTGCATGTTGTTTTTCCATTCAGCAGTCTGTCTTCACTGATATTTGTCATATTAAACCATTATGCATATAGTTCTTTTCTAACCACTGTCATTTAGATTTAATACAATTTTTCTTTAATTAACCCAATACTGGCTGATTACAATAAAGTGAGTTTTTGTTACACGTGCCTTATTTACCTCAGGATTGAAACATGTTATATCTGTAAAGGTATCTGTACTTGGTAAGATAGATATCTAGTCAGCAGTAATGTATGCATTTCAGGATAATCAGGATATAGTAAATTTGGGAGAGGCAAGATTGGACAAGTATCCATGATTCTCCAGTGCCTTTGTTAAAAAATTACAGGCTTAAAATGCCATAATTATAGGCTGCATTTAAATGAACATTTTCTGCTGTACTGGAGAGAATTAAATGAAGAATAACATAATTAAAGCCTCTTCTCTCTCCCTAGAACTTGCTTATCAAAAATCAGTCACCCAACAGCCTTAAAATGCTTTGCAGCTAGAGCTTCCCTATGTACCCATCTGCTCTACTTTTCCTAAATTCTAGGAGAACAGTTATTCCTCGAGCCAGAACTTGTTATTCCCCATCGTCAACACCGACTTTTTATGGCCCCCACACTTGGTGGGAGCTTTTTCTCATCGTGGCCCTCAGCTATTACAGATGCCTCATTTAAGGTGAAGAATCATGTTTACAGCCTGGAAGGACAGGACTGCCAGTATAAACAGATGTTTGGTGCCGAAGTCAGGAATTTGGTAAGTGACAGATTGTCTTGTCACCTGTCTCTCTACTTTGACAGGTGTGTTCTCAGTGCTTAGCATCCATATTATGACAAGTACTGCATAATTAAGTGTGCTGACAGAGATGTCTGGGACCTGGGGGGTCTCAGTCCGACACAGCTGTAAAACTCTGCTTGCTTGTTGCCAAGGAAGAAGGCAATGTGACAGCTTGCTGCCTTACAGTAGAAGTCTGAGAGGAAATACTTGCAACAGCGGTTACTGTACTGATAATTACTGTCAGCAAGTCAGACAAAACTAGGAGGGATTAAAAAAAGCAGCCAGAAAACCTGAGCAGCACTGAAGTTCAAGTGTGTAGGCAGCAAAGTAATAGCTTTGCTACCTTTGCCCTACTGGAAATGCAACTGCCACTCTTGGCACGAGTCCATATGAGCTATGGGAGTTTGCTGGGTTTGCCTCGCTGCCAGGGATCAAGGCACAGTTTTATCTGTGCATTGAGACTTAGTGGTCCATTATATTTGTCCCACACCACTTTTTGTTTTGTTTTAGGTGTTAAAACTGGCTCAGTTAATTTGTCAGGCGCAGCAGACGGCAAAATCCATATCCGACCATTCTGCAGAGACAGTGGCTAGCTCGTCCTTCTTGTCGTGGTTTAGATTTACACCATCTGAGATGAATGGTTCCTACACTGGCAATGACCTTGACGAAATTGGGCAAGACAGCATCAAAAAAACAGATGAATATTTAGAGAAGGCACTGGAATATTTGTGCCAAATCTTTAAGGTATGTAACATCTTCCTGAGAACTTTCCCTGTGTGCTAGTGTGAAGGTGAGTCAGGATCCCTTCTGTCACGCTGTACTTTGTGGGGTCACAAAGCCATTCAGGTGCCTTGCTATCAAATTTTGCTCTAGTTTTTCAAAGTTTAAATTTACCTTACCACTTCAAAACTGCTTTCAGTATAGATAGAACTAGATGCTCCTAATTTCTAAATACCAAGTCTGCTCTGCTTCAAGTGGCCACTCTTTTTTGGACTGTAGTTTATGCAAACATGTCTCTTTACTTGTGCCTGTTCTGATGTTTACAAACAGGCACAGCTTAAACTTTAAAAAAAATATCCCAGTGTCTTCTAAATATAGGGAGCTATAAAAATACAATATGGAACTGTTGCTGTAGATGAATGGATTAACTAGAAGTATGCTAGGTTGTTGGTTGTTTAGAGAAACTCACTTGTTAGCCACATTCTTCTACAGAATTGACCTAGGAAAAGACAACTATTTGAACAAGTCTGAGAGAATAAGGGGCACATACATAAAGCAGAACACTCCTCAGATTTGAAGAGCACAGATGAATCTGGAGACTGTTATCTCCCTTTTTCCACAACTAGGAGTTGGTGATGGGAGAAAGAAATTAAAAAAAAAGGGGTAGATCACAATCTTTAGAATTCTGTTATTTTTGAGCAGCTGAATGAAGCCCAGCTGACCCAGATGATGATGAAGTGTGGGACAGCTCCAGACGAGAATGGAAAAAAACAGCTTCCAGACTGCATTGAAAGCGAGGACGGCCTCATTCTTACACCCCTTGGCAGGTACCAGGTGAGAGAAGAAAAATTACATACAACTGCCCTGCCTTGTTCTGAGAAAACAAGTTGTCCTAGATAAACAGAAGTGCAATGTTGAGGGCTAAGAGAGGTGACCCTGTAAAGGTGTTTCAGGTGGGAGCCACAAGAACATGGGGTTATTTTCCTGTTTCTAGATGATAAATGGCTTACGTAGATTTGAGGTGCAGTATCAAGGAGACACAGAGCTTCAGCCCATCCGGAGCTATGAGAATGCAGCTCTTGTCCGCCTCCTCTTTCGTTTATCCTCAGCACTTAACGAAAGGGTAAGTTCAGCATCACCTCTCTCTGTATTTTCCATTGTGAACTCCTGTTCTTTGCTGTACCTGCATGTAGATGATGCTGCTTGTTCTTGTTCTGTCTCCTTCAGTGTGGTCTAGATGGGTAGCCTGATAGCACTGGCCTACTGCTTTAGCTGTAGTTCTGCTTTTCCTACACAAAACATTAATAAGGAACACTTTAAATGTATTCTTTATTCTCTGTGAACAAAGGGAACATCATTCAGAATGAGTGTTTCTAAATCAGAACCAGCAAATCTCACCTTGAGCACTGAGTGCAGTTCTGGGCACCACAGTACAAGAGGGATACAAAACTAGTGGAGAGTGTCCAGAGGAGGGTGAGGATAGGGAAGGGTCCAGAGAGGACATCTTATGAGAGGCTGAATTCCCAAGTGGTTTGTACAGCCTGGAGAAGAGGCCGAGATGAGACCTTATCACAGTCTGTGGCTTCCTGACAAGGGGGAGCAAAGGGACAGACACCAATCTCCCCTTGGGTGACGAGGGATAGAACCTGAGGCAATGGCATGAAGCTGCAATAGGGGAGGTTTAGACTGGGTGTCAGGAAGAGGTTCTTTCCTGAGAGGGGTGTCATGCACTGGGATAGGCTCTCCAGGGAAGTGGTCCCACCGCCCAGCTGGCCTGAGACAGAGAGCATTTGGATGATGTGCTCAGTCCCCTGCTCTGACTTAGCTGGTCCTATGTGGAGCCAGGAGTTGGACTTGATGGTCCTTAAGGGTCCCTTCCAACTCAGGAGATTCCAGGATTCTATGACTTTTTCCTATAGGTAACTTAGATAAAAGGCAAGTCTACACTAAAGCACTTGTAACTTGGGCTTTTTTTTTTTTTTAAATTTCCTATAATCCTCATCCTATAAACGAAGAAAATTGTAAAATAATTCACACTGTCAGAATTTGCAGCAGAAGACTAATGTTTAAACTTCTCTTACCTCAGTTTGCTTACCAGATGAATGTGCTTTGCTCCCGGGAAGATTTTGTTGGCAGACTTTGTCGCTATCATCTTACCAACCCCAGTCTCCTACAGAAAATCAGGTACAGTCCCATGGCGAAGGACAGGCCAAGGCACAACTGGGGACCGAGAATCAGCCTGAGATTTATGGCTAGCTACAGGACTCTTATTTCTTTGCTGATGATCTACTTCATTGCATCCTGGTTTCACGTTGGGCCTGTGGGCTGCACGTTTGTCATCTTGATTGGATATTTTCTTTATGCTGTAATAATGACTTTTTTCTTTGAAGGATGGAAACCACATGAACACTAGTTTCGTTCTCTCAGCTTATACTTGTAAAAATAAGTATTTTAAGGAAAAGCCTGGGAGTTGGTGACTAACTGTTTTAATTATATCAGATCTTCCTAAAGTATTTTTTAATATTAAAGTTTAATTGAATTTTATAAACAGTGATATGATCTTGTGGAATGAAGATAATCAGTGTATACTTTATTTTTATAAAAGCATTCCTTCAGAATCTCATTAATGACTCTTCTGTGGGGAGGAAGAATGAGCCATCAGTATTTGCAATACTCAAGTGAGCCATACCATAGGTAGGAATATTTCTGCTTCAGCAATAACTGCATTGAAGCCTCTTACACTGGTGTACAGCAGGAATTAGCTTTAGGACATACACAGCATGCTTACAGGCAGAGCACCAAGAAATTCACAGGAGGTTGCACTTATAGAAAAAATACAGATGATGGGACAAACTAGCAGTGACACCTCAGAGCCCAGTGCTGGGATAAAACCTCCATTTCCCTGCCTAAGGCCTCCCAAACCCAGCACCCTACTTCTATCCTACTTTCTTGGTTTAGTATAGTCTGTAATACTTAAGTTAGTCCTGATGCCTCTGGCCCTTTTACCTTAGGGAAAGTCAGCGATGTAACAACACCGGTGGAGAAGCTGCACGTGTCAGTTGTAGATACCGTTAGTAATCTCCTGGCCCAGTCTTCCCCTTCAGTCCGAGGGCAGTACAGACGATGGTGCAGGGGATGAAGATCCATTCAAGACTTCCTCCTGTAACCTTTCATGAGGATCACTTACCACAGACCAGAACAGCCACCAGATCACTGGTTTTAAGGATAGGCATGGGAAGAGCAGTATAGTGTTAGCATCCAACACAGGAATAATAATAAATTTATTACAATAGAAACAAACAGATAATGCATTAGTTCATGTACAAAATACCAATAGTGTTCTGCTGCCTCAGTCAGTGCTTACTAAGTACCCACACATTGAAAAACATACTAAAACTGATGACACCACACAGATTTACAAAGGGCATAGCAATTTCATGACACTACTGTAAGAGAGCCCAGCTACTCTTTAACGTTTGCTGCACAATACAGGAAGATGGAGCAGGATCTATGGGAACATCTGAAATGTATAAGAATTTCATACCAGGAAATGGTATGACCAAAGTAAAATAATCACACTATACATGAAATTGGAGTTACTTGTGGCAAATGTTTACAGTAGAAGTGCCCAACAATGAAGCAGCTAATGACTGACTCGAGTGCCCATCACTGCCCAAGGCACATAATATTAGTTGTTAGTTCCACTCCTGAGCTATGTTGGGTTTTTATCTCTGATGTAGCACAGAAGCATTGTCACTGAGCTGCATCAAGTCCCAAAAAAGGCAGACACCTCAGAGTCTCTTAGCAAAAAAAGGGGCATAGCTTCAAGCCTGCTGGACTGATTTGTGGTGCTAGAGCTTGGGGTTCCCTCCCACACCCACCTTTACTGAGCTTACAGAGGAAGTCAGTGTGCACATCATTATCACATCACTCTTCTGGAGCAAGAAACATGGTCCAGGCCAACCAAAACCATTTTATACAATGTAGTGTTTAAAATAAGCTTGCCTTTTCCTCCCCTCCCCTCTATTTGGTTCCCCACCCCCAAGTGTAATTATCCAGATTTCTCTCATTTGTTTCAGGGATGCCTTAAAACTGTAATTTATCTGATCTCTGGACAAAGCCAATAGACAAAAAGATTCCTGCAACCACCGAGAAGTTTGCAAACACATTCTAGTTGCAGCTCATTTATTTCTAGGACAGTATTAGGTCACAAACCACACAGTATGAAAGGAATACTGGCACTGAGCAAACTGAAGCAAATTAGGACATTCTCTCCCTACTCCCTTTTATACAGACTTCCTGACGGAAGTCCACAAATAATTTCTTCTCTAAGAAGACAATAAAAACATCCTAATACAGTCTCAAGAACCATATATACACATTCTGTATATTTGAAAATGCTGGCAGAAGTCCACAGAGGCAGAAGATAAAAAGCATGAAAGCTAAGTCTAACATCAGGTTCTCTACTGAACCTGACACCTAGAAACAAAACAACATAAGTCTTCTTTCTTCTGAGATACCCTCCTCAAAATGCCTGTGGTTTTCCAGTGACATGTGGAAGAGGCCAGCTGTCAAGACCTTCTTTCTTGCTCCTCAGTTTAGAAAGGGAGATGTCACGCCGCGGAGAGGCAGGCCTGACGAATGCTTTGTGCCCAGGTGTTCAAGAGTGCCGTGACTGAATGCTTGTCTGGAAGTTGCAATAGTTTTGAAGTCATGTACCGATACACTGACTGCAAAAATGGATTGGCTGCTGGAAAAAAAACCACAGACAATAAGCAGAGTCATAATAAAATAATCAAAAATTTTAAAGTAATAAATTAGCAAGATTAATATTAATTGTTGACATTTCCCCACTATGACCACATACACAAGCCCAACAAATGTCATGCTAGCATCCTCATACCATACTGTCTAGGGTTTTTTATCCACAGAGGACTCTGATCTGGATAGTCTGCTGGAACGCTGAGCTGTAGCGGTGGGACATTGGGAAGATTCTTGTCATCTAGAAAACAAAGAAATTTCCCATCAGAACAAAACATTCCTTGATGGACAGGGGGTTCTTGTACACAACTCAACTTGGTTTCTAGCCCCTGCAGCCCAAGGAGGAACCAGGCTGTACATCTCAGTTTTTACTGGAAAGCAATCTCATTGCCCACACTCAAATTCTGAGAAGAGACTGGCAAACATAGCTCCACCTCTTACACATTTCTGCACTTTGCCAATCTCACCGTTTCATCACTAAGTTAGACACCTCATTTTTGGAAAGTGCCTTCTGGACTAATATTCAGGACAAAACCAGTTCAGATTTCTCAAAGGAGAGGAAGAAACAATGTATTTTTCCCCCATTCGAATCCAAGAGCAAAACAAGTTAAAAGACTGCAATACTTTATGATATGATTATTAAACTGAGATGAAAAAATATGCTATCTGAATTTCTTTCATGAACATACACCATTATCAGTGATCACTATTAGAAACTGAAATAGACCTTTCCAAAAATTACCTCAACATCTCTCCAGCTCTGTCCTAGTTATTGGAGGGAGAATAGTTCTCACATCAGAGAAAGTCAAACAAGGAATAGGAATACTTGTTGCCGCAACAAGTAATTTTCTACACACTAAAGGACATTACCAATTGCAACTTCAGTGCAAAGAAAGGATCAGCCAGTGTGATTGAAATCTCCAGGTGTACCATGAAGCATGCTGTACAGGATGTCACGATTAAGCAGGGCAATGAATCTACCAAGTACAGGCTTCATTCAGAAGTCTCAAGTTGGCAAGATTCAAGACTGCAAAAAACTTCCAATTTCTATAGAAAAGCTCAGCATGTACTTCTGAATTCAGCCTTTTGTTTCTTCTTGCTTACCTAGCTTGCATATGAGATGAACCGTGCCATTATTACTGCAGTGAGAAGGGTCCAGGTTCACCAGGAATTTAGGATTTAATCTTGCAACTTCCCCTTGTAAGACATTTGGTATGGTCTGTCTTTCATCCTCCTCAAATTTCCGCTTTCGAGGGGAAGCAATTGGGGCCCTATTTAAAACACAGCCCAGGATTAGGTGAAAATTTTGTGCCAAGTCCACATCTGTCAAATATTTTACAGGTGTAAAAAGGAAACATATAGCTCACACCCATAAACCCATCTGTTCTTTTAATAACTCCCAGAAATAAGCATTTTTTCCTTAAATAATGAACATTCCAGACAGTCAGAGGTCAATGATACATACGTGATCGGTGGTCCATGAATTGCAGTCATCGCTGGCATAAACGTTCGGTAAAGGGAATGGTTGAACACTGGTGAACGGATGTTGGCCAGAACAGCGTCCAGAAGTGGCTGACACAAGTACTGCTGTTTGGTGGGGGGCACTGGAGGAGGTGGTGGAGTAGGCTAAAACACAAAAAGACACGCCTTTTCTTTCTATCATCACCAAAAAAAACCAATCTGTACTATTGATTCAGCAAAAATTTTATAGAAGTAAGCTTCCAATGCAGGAAATGCAAAGGATTCTCAAAACTGCATACAGTAACATTAAGAAAACAAACACAAAAAAGCCATCTGCAGATTTCCTTTAGAAACTCTGTCCTGAAATCAGCTGCAAGTTCACAGAAACAATTACTCAAGTCTCTGCACAAAGCACAAGAATTTGAAAGCTCAGTTAAAAGATACATGTAGATGACTTGCAGGAAGTCAATGCTTGCCCATGTTTTCCCGCTTTCCTATTTTCTCCAACCTTACTTGAAGTCTTAACAGCACGAGCAACAAGAAATGCAAAAAGTTACCTTGCCAACCTCTAGGACCTTTTAGAATTAATTGCTTATCACTTGCCAGCACAAGCGTTACGTACCACTGCCATATCATTTTTCAGCTTCTCCAGAGCAATTTCGCATTTCTGCAGTGTCTTCAGAGGGCACCTGCAGAACAGGAGATGTTCCATCATGACAAAACAGTCACCTTGACTAACACATTTCTGCTACCTGAACCTCAGACAGCTTCCACGCCAACATAGCTGGATACCAAACAACACATTTCTAGAAGAGCTGGGAAACCTGATGTCCAGCCAAAAGGAGAAAGAATTACCGTTTTGAAGGATCAGTCAGGATATCCAAGAGACTCTTCATTTTACTCAGGTCCTTCTTCCTATCTGAAATAATACCAGAGATATAAACACTGACTACAGGACTAGCTACTGTACTTGCAGACAGAAGCACAGTATATTGTTAAAAGTGAAAACATGAGCCAAAATAATAGAAAGTAGTGAGGATCAAAGATCTTTTGCCTAATCATAAGTATATCCCTTACACAAGCTCTACATGAGCCAAAAACATCTCAAGTAAAGCAAAACTGACAGGAATGTAAGGATTAGTGTTCTACCCACTCTTCACAGTAAAACCTTTACAGTCACAGGCAAGCAAGGGCAACTAACTTTTACAGTATTTTTTTATCCCTGGAATAGAAACCTTCACAAAAGGCAAGTACTGCTTCTTTCATCAGAAGAGATAGCTGACAGAGAGAAATACATGACTCGGTATAGGGAGCCTCACCTTCATTTTTATCTATTTTATTGATCATCCTCCGGAGCGGCTCAATGTATTTTGATAGCTGTTTGAGTTTCTCCAGATACTGTTGCTCCTCTGACTGGCTAGAACTGGCTGGACTCATGACAGAATTTGGATTTCCTGAAAAGAAATAAAGACTTCATGTCACAGGGATGATAAAGATACTGCAGAACTGGATTCTCACATTTCAAAATCCAGATCTGAGATGGGGAACTCAAAGTGCAGCTTGTGTCAAATGTCTAAATCCACAATTGGATGTCCTCCACCGTTAAAGTGCCCTTATCCATTATTATATCCTCTGATATAATGATGAGTTCTAATAAGAGAACAGCACTTCCCATTTATTTTTTCTTCTGGAAAGGCTTAAAGTTTCATATACCTATATTCTACATCCTCATTAAGCCTTCACTCTGGTGCATTAAACACCAAATTAACACACTGAGTTTGCTGCAGCTTTCCTTAAATCAGTGCTTTCCAAACAGTGTACACAACAGTGCTATGAGAAGGAACCAGTATGTTACTTCCATTCAATGTCAGAAACTGCTTATTACATCTGGGAGAGAGAAAAGGACAAGTGTCAGAGCACAGAGGAATGTGTTTTAGAGCAAAGCAGCTTGCTGCCTAAGTCCTACCATCATTTGCAACTGCATGCTGCTGCTAAGGGTCTTTCCTGCATGGAACCAAGGAGTCATTTTGTCTTTGTACACTTGCCCCATTAAGCATCATTCTTTATTCAAAAGATCAGAAAAGTTAGAAAATTCCGTTGCAGAGCTCAGGAGACAAGAGGTTCAAATTGATTCGAGATATCCATGTTGTTGCGATACATGTTTACCACTTGCAATGCCAGCTGCTTTGCAGCGCTCTCCAACGTTCATGTCATGCCAAAGTGTACCAGGTTTCCTCAGAATGATTAGTCACCAAAACACACCTCAACTCATGGTCTGTAGTACAGTTCCCAGATTAATTACCTGGAGTGTTTAAAGGACCTGGGGATGGGACACTAAAGTTCTGAGGTGTTCGTGCAGCTGCTGGGCTCTGGGACGGCTGTGGAGATGGACTGGGGAGAAAGCTGCTGGGTGATGGAGCTGGGCCAGAGCTGAAAAAGAAGCATAAAATTAAACCTGCCACAATCTGACAAGGAAGCACAATGAGCCTATGAGCAGAATCACTTTCAGTACGCGTTGCTATGGCACTCTGTAGCTCTGCCAGTATGCAGTGAGGATTTCCACTCAGTTGCTTTATTTAAAATGGGGATTTTCAGAGTGTCTTCAGCATAACTCCCCTTGTGCTCTTGCTGAAGTTCACGTTAAAATCAATTAACTTCAATGGAAGCAGAGTAATGTATACTGAATGCTTTTGGAAATCTCACCCTTACAGCACTGAGAGGGGCCTCGAAAGCTGCAGTCTAGCTCACCTGACATTGGAATTTGGCTGAGAAGTTGGCTGGCCTGGCTGAGGGGATGGCTGCGGCTGTGGTGGTGGAGGCATCGATTGGGGTGTTTGAGCTTGCTGGACAGGAGATGGGGATGACATCATGGTAATATTGTTCTGGCTAACCTGAGAGGTGGAAAAATATAGGATCAATACAACAAAATGGAGTTCGGGGTGGGAACCTAACTAAAAGGCTTTACCTATGGAGTGAAGCGTATCCTCTGGCCTATAAGAAATGAAAAAATTATTTTCCTGATCTCTCTCTTAATGACAATCCCATCTGTACCACTCTTGAGGCTCTTGAGGCAGCACTTCCTATCAAATTCACTTGAAATAATCACTAAAACCACACATAATTTGAATAACTGTGTAATAATTATCATTTTCCAAACCACCAGGTTGCAATTAAAAAGTCAGAAGTGCCATCTGAAAAATCCATATGTTATTAGAACTAAAGAACAGCAGGAAGACAAGACAGTTCTAACTGGAGAATTAACAGCCATAAAAAATCCTTATTTTGACATTTTAATTACAGTCTTCGAAGGTCTGTCAGACTTGACTGTAGCTTCCCACCTGGTTTTCTTTAGGAAGAAAGAAAAAAAAAACCCAAACCAAACAAAAAACCAAGCGAAACTACCAACATCTTGTTAAAATACTCAGCTTTGAAAATCTGGGTGGAGACAGAAACAGTGAATGGCTGGGTGGAAAAGAAAAAAAAAGGAGTAGCTTTCTGACCCTTTGGAGAATGACAAGGTGTTCCTGAAGGACAAAAAGGAATGAGAGCATTTCCAGAACAGCATGGAACTCTGGGTGACAACTAAGTTTATTCTGTACACTATAAAGTGCCAGAGGATGCTCAAATTAGAGCAACAACTCACATTTCTCCAATAGGCATTTTTCCCCTTGATCGCCTAAAGCCAAACAAGAAGCCTGTGCCATGGCCTATAGGTATTACTATACCTATACATGGTATAGTAATGCAGACATTAAGTGTTCAAGTTTCAGAGTTCTTATGGCCTGAGGCTCTAAGTACATATAAACTGAAATAGTTTGCAGAGGCCACATACTGTGACTAAATACCACATGTGCCCATTTTCTAAGTCATTGATTAGCAACTTTTATGAATTAACAACTCTCTTTCCCTCAACCTAAACCATTTTTAAGTCACTGTCCCAGTAAATCCTCAAGTCCCACACACTTCATGCACACTGCAATTGGTGTTGTCCTTCACCCACTTATAAAATAGTCATCTAAATCATCCAACTGTTTCCAGGACATGCTCTTTGGCACATGAAAAAGGAAGTTTTGCATGGTCTACACTGAATAGGCCAGGAAACACTTTGCTTGGAATATCACTCCACAGCTACGCAAGAGGACACGCCCCACTAAAGACTTAAAATTAAAAAAAAAATGCCTAAACAATCCTCAGCTATGTGCAAATCTAAAACTACTAAACTTGAAGACACTTTCCATTAAAGCATTGGTTAAAATCAAATGCAGCCTGACATATTATAATCTTTTTAATCTTCGAAAACTCCATTACCATTGCAACCTCTCCTACAAAGATAACATCCAAAACAAGCAAGGCTGAGATTATGTTTCAAATTAGCTATTATACCTTCCTTTTCTTGACAATCAACACATACTGAGACTGTGCTTACTGTTTTCCACAGGAGGTGGATTCTTTAACTGCACATTTTGTCCAATGGTTGGCAAAGCACTTTTGAGACTGAAAAGCAGAGTCTGCCTCCCGCCAAAAGAAAGCATCTCACCACTGTTTAGAAGGAACCTAGGATGACCACTGCAAAAAGGCACTCCTAGATTTTTTTGTTTTTTTGTACAATTCTATTCAGCATTCTATTAAACAGCAAGTGATTTAGAACTTACCCATATGGATGTCGCACCCATTTCCCATCAGGTCAAAAGACAGACCACTTTTAAATGGTTCATCACTTACTGATAATCAGGCCCCATTTAAGTGTCTCAAGTTGCTTATAGAAAATTACTTCTGAAAACTTAAATCCTTGTATTTTTGGAAGGAAGGAGAAAGATTTCATTAGGGTTTTTTGTCAGATTTAAGCTTCTGTATCTACTGAACCAAAGTCCCATCACATCCATTTACAAATGTTGCAGAAAAGGAAAGAAAAAAAGCATGCAGCAACTTCTGTGCACATCAGCATTGAATTAATTTGTTTTGGTATCTTTTTATGCATTATCCCTTCTTACTGAAGTGCATTCACAGGCAAAAAGGCTTTCCTTCTTGCTATAGGTTTGCTTTCTGCCAGCTTCATTTCAGAGTACCAAAGGCTAATGTCTAATATTAAAGACAACAGCAACGTTTTCAAACACGTGCACTCAGAGGTATGCCATTCTGGCCTTACTGCCTTGCTTTTCTCTCAAAGCTGCAATTTGCTATGTAGTAATTTCAGAAGTCTTTCCACAGAACAGATATAAAGACGCTTTCAGCTTTAAATTTCTACAGTCCACACAATATGGATTAAGATTATAACTATTTAATGAAATTTCAACTTCTAGAGAATGTTCTCTCCAGCTGATGCTCACTAACAAGGCAGCTTCAAAAACCAAACACACCTAAAAGACAAAAAAAACCCCAAAACCTACCAACCATCCCTCTGCAGCTTTAATTGTATTAGATTCATTTAGCTCCTCATTTAACCCCAGCATTAAGCCATGGTTACCGACCATTTTTATACCCTTCACCTTCAATATATATATGGAAACACAACATACTCTTTTCACCGTGGAATGAGATCTTCTGCAGGTATAAGAATATTCACAGAGAACTAGTACAGCACCACTGAACATGAATGTCACCTGTGACTCTACAGTGACCTGATGATGGCACCAGGCCCTAAGTTTCTGAAATCTTGCCCAAAAGATATTTAGAGTTGCAGGACAAAAGATGGCACTTAATAGCCACTAAATCAAATCTATTCTTTGTGTTTAGAGCACACTGTGCTGGAAGATAAACTTAGCTATGAGGCCTGCTCAGGCAAGAACTGTAGAAACACCTTTAGTCTAAAGGAAAACTCTAGAAAGCACTACATTTCTGTACTCACAGTTTCAATGTTAAGCTAGTAATCACAGCCTTGCCTGCTCTGTTGCAAACTGGATTTAAAATTTAATATGCTGCTGTATGTGACAAAATGGAAGCTCTGCAAAGTTTGCACTTCAAGCAAGTTCAGGTTAGATATAGGTTTCCATATTCCCATTCAGCCAGTATCCCCTGCTTCATTTTAACAGCAACTCAATTTTACTTTCTCCACCCCACGCCCATATTTTAAATTTTTAGCCCTTTACTCCTATCATGATCAGCTCAAAGCCTCTAATGACCACATTTCTAGTTTCTAATCCACCTAGAACCCTAAACAAATGTTCTGTCTGACTTCAACAGAGATTCATGATGATCTAGAGCTGTCAAGTATATGGTGTGTCAGACTGGCTTTAAAAACATACTTCCTGCCACCAAACTACACCTCACTCATCCTACCACCTGCTTAGGAGCCATTTTCACTCCAATCATTGTTCATAGACACTTCCTTTCCTCTTCTGCTTTCTCTACTTGTTCAGTCTTCCACACAATCCTTGAAAAATTTTCACAATCCTTGACATGCTACTCAGAGCACTCCTTGATGACCAGTTCACTTGCAGAAAGCAAAGCTTCTCAATAACCACAGACATGACAGCAAAAAAACAGATGGCACTGAATGTTTAAAGTAGAGGTCTTTTTTTTATGACTCAAATATTAAACATAAGCCAATCCAATACTTAAGTATTTACAGAAGGGTCTCACCACCAAACAAAACATTGTGAATACTTCATAGAGGGGATGATTGTCTCAGTATACACACAGCAAAAAAAGCTCAAGTTCTCCTTTGAACTAAAACCACACCTGGTATTAAATTTTAAAATCAGCATCTAGAGGAAAAAGACACAAACACTATTCCACCATCATAATATATGTATTTAAACCAATGCAAATCACACACAAGGCCCAGCAACTGTCAGCAGAGCACAGCCGTGCCTTGTTGTGTGATTTACAGGTAAGAATTCAGTTCTGTTTCATTCTAGTTCTCCCCAATACTGCTTCCTCAAAACGACACATTTTGCTTGTAAAACATGACCATGAAATCTTGAGGTCTTTAGCAGATCCTGACCTGCACCAGATGCAGTACTCAGACCTCACACATCTTCCAGCAACAGCTGGATAGGTGGTGCCAGCCTGCTTGCACAGGTTCTTCTAGGATGCAGGTACAAGTGGAATCCTGGCAGTTCTTCCTCCGCAACCACGAAAGAAGAGAACAGTCCTGTTTTTCTTGGTCCCTGATATCACTCCAAGATGCTACCCAAGCCAAAATGAGCCAAGTTTACTATTAATGAAAGAATGACCCACAGAGAGCATGAACACATGGCAAATAAAGTCCCAGTGACAACTCAGCCAGTACCCTGCAGCACTAACTTGCAACACTCTCATAAATGCACAGTAGCAGAGCACGCACAACAACTAAACAGACACCAGAAAGTTCTGGTTTGAGACTCAAATCAATTACAAACATGGAAACGATTTCAATGTTAAATATCTATGCCACTTTAAAAATGCTTTATTTGATACCCCAAGCTCTCACAAGACCTACCATTTATAATTGAATGGATCCATAAAATCACCTAGACAGCCCGTTACCCTGAATAGCACCAGCAGGTTAGTTGTTTGATGAAAAGGTGAACTTCCCCTTGCTTGAAAGGCTTGAAAGCAAGCGCTATACAATCACTTATGCTGTGTACAATTCCTGACACAATGTGCTTTGACTAAGTAAATACCTGTGGCATTTGCTGTCCGCCCAAAGGAATGGAGCTTGGCGGTGTAGCAGACACAGCGGTGGTAGGCGGGAACCGTGGTCTTATTTGCATCCCACCTCGGGCCATAGGTGCGGTGATCATCTTTGAGGACAGAGGGACAACAGACAAAAGTAATCGCAAAACAAGAAATGCAGTGCACTGGCAGGATGAGAAGCACATGCAACCTCCAGAATTATGGGGTGGGGGAGCATGAAGGGAAGGTTAGTGAGCTACAGGTTAACCTAACATGCTACCTTATAAATCAAACTCCTTTTTATACCCTAGTGATTTTTAGAAAGCATCTAATGAATTCTAGGTATCTTGAGAACGCTAATATATAGATTCAGGTCAAGAGTTTCTTCCCAAATTCTGCCTGACATTTTGAATATCTAGAACTCTTGGAAATAAATTAACATCATAGGTTTCTGATGTGCTTTCCCTATTGTGGACTCAAAGGATTTAGCAGTATTTGCATATACCACCCCTCATTACAAAAGAATTTGGCAGATAGTTCAACAGCAACTCCCAGTGGAAATGCTCCACAGTGAGCAAGTTTTCAGATCAATTAATCCATAACAGTACAACAATGCCAAAGAAAAAGGACTTCTGGGATTGAAAAAGCTATTTCATTCTTCACAGAATACTTAAATATATCCTTGTAGTTTACATCGTTTTGATAAATATTATTCCTCTATTACTAAGCTGTGCTAAAAAAATATTCTGAGTCCACAACCTGCTTAAAATTTATTCATGCACTATTTCATTCTCCAGATGTTTAGACTGAGCACACCCTAAAGCACAATTATTTAGGTCAAACAATGGAGGTTAGCATTAAAACTTGTATTTTAAAATATTTCTAGGACTACACTACTCTGCACTGTCTAAAAGTGCCTTTCAGAACCATCAGCCTGCGTAAGCCACACAATTTAAATCAGATGTATCTCTACAGCTCTATTATTTAAAAAGTTATATATGCTGAGAATTTACAGCAAACACAGCATATTTTTCAGGTAACAAATTTTGGTAATTTTGGTACCATTTGGATGATACTTCAAAGATCTACAGTAAAGTTCTTTGGGATACTTCTTTTTCAGCATACATATTGCCAAGAAACCTACAAATGCCCTAACTAACCTACTAGTTAATGCAAGTCTCCTTTGAATTAATGGTTTGGGGCATTCTTGCTTAGTGTTCTATGTAAATGAACTGAAGCAGCCAGCAACATGTCTCTAGAAAGTCAGAGAATGCATGTGCTTACAGTTGTTAAAAATAAATAAAATTCAATACAACATAGCAAGACTGAAAAAGGAAAGCAATAACTGATAAATAAAATAGTGTCAAATTCAGCACAGCTGTTAGTTCACAACATGATGCATAGTCCCTTTCCATCCAAGCAAAGAGGGATGGTCAGAGACAGGATTTCAAAAGGGAAACAAATGAGAGCGCTTCAGACATCACACACATGCACATGTACACACACAGCATGCAACAGCCACCACAAGCAAACACAACAACCCAGCGCTGGCACAAAACACAGGTAGATGCTACGAAGTGCAGTGAAGAGCTACAGTATCAACATGAGAGCTGGTGAAGCAACACAACCCTAACAAAACAAAAACCAAACAAAAAAGGGAAATTGCTAGGAAAATTAAAAAAAAAACCAAAACAAACCAAAACAAAACAAAATATCCTTCCAGGCACAATCACCCCATCTTAGACCCTCGTGAATGCACATGGATCTCTGGAGCGTGTGAAATCCCAGGGATGTTCTGGTGACCCACATGTCCCATCTTGGTCCTGTTTCTCATGCCACACCACCAAAATGTGAAGATTTAGATTTTTCTTCTAATTTCCCTGACCTTGGAGGAAGTGTTCACAGTTTAAGTGTCTAGCAACACCAGCATGACAAACTCAGATTCTAAGGATTCCAGCTGTTTGCTGTATTGTGGCTGGTCAAACACTTATGCACATGCACACAGTTTTGGTTTTGATATTCTGTAAATTTTTTTTTAAATGTGTGCATTGGAGGGGAAAACTGTACATTAAAAATGACACCTATTCCACTCTCTTATAAAAATAGTTTGTTTTTCCCATTTTCCAGCTGATTTACATTTATGAAACTGATGACCCTTTGACAAAGGAGCTGGGAAACGGGGTCCCAAAGACTGTGTGTTTTATGAAAAGCAATATATCCATGAAGGACTTGTTCTTGTCAGTCCGAAACCAGAAGACACCAGAAATGTTCAAGTACTCCTGAAAAAAGACTTAAACTGAAGACAAATCTTCCTCTACAATCAAAACTGGCTTATGTCAACTTACAGAATTGAGAATTTTTACCCCATAAAAACAGAACTAACAAAGAGAGATTCTGCCTCCACTGTAAGATACAAACCCCATTATTTGACAAAAATGAGGTGGAACATAATTAGAATCCTGAACCTGGTATTTTCTTTCATCTAAAAATCCAAAGATTCAGAATTACATAAATATGCAGCTTCTGGTTAACATCTAAGTCCTGTGCCACTGCCACTCCACTTAAGGCAGCTCTGATTTTCAAAGACCAACAGCCACCTGCACTCTGAGCACCTGAATGACTTGTACCAGAGCAGTTCTTTAAACTTTATTAATACTTAACTCCAGCTGATTACAGGTTTTCTCTTGGTGCTGCAAACCCTTGTGCAGCACTCTCTGGACACTGTTTACTTATCACCTTCACCTCTGAGTTACAAACTCACAAGGACTAGAAACCCTGGCAGGGTAACAGTGACTTGCATAGTGAATTTTTGACTTCAAAGAACTTAAAAACTCCTATGGACCCGTGTTTAGACCTTGGGTTGCTTTTACTTTACATAGGAAGGTTGAACAGAAGCCTTATGGAAAAGGAAAAACAGTCATATAAACAAAAAATCCCAGTTTGAAAGCCCCTAGAAACTAAGCTTAAAGGTAACAAGCAAAGAATAGATAAGAGTTTGCTTACAACAAAAGCTTCCCTGAAAGAAATGAAGAAATCAAGGCAGATTTATGTAAAATGCTGGTACTAGCAAAAAGTGTACTAAATACAAAGCAAAAATACTCATTAAAAACTTCTTAGAAATAAAATCCATATACACTCAAAACCAAAGCTGCATTATAATACTGTACACAGACAAAATCTTTACACTAAATATTATATACAGAAAATATTTACACAAGTAAAAGAAACCTATTTTAATTATTGGACTTCACAGCATATTAAGTGACTTTTAGTAGACTCGTATTGCAATGCAATGCACACCAATGGAGTAAATCCTGTATGTGGAATTTTCTAAACTCCATCTGTGATAGATAATGAGCCATCCCCAAGTTTACTACATGTCTGAATAAAGCTGCAGTACAAAACCACCTTATCACCCAAAACCTTTCAAATGCACTGTGCTCTTAAGCCACTGGCATATGAATTCACTAAATGGGGTGAGAATTAAGTTGACTCTACACAAGCACAGTCCCTCTGCTTAGGGGTTGAAAAGAGCACCATCAAGTTAGTAAGAAAAAGGAAAAAAAAAAAAAGTCAGTCTCCTTCCAGTCAGCCTAAATCCCTGCAGCTCCCACCTGTATATTATTTAAGAAGCAAACAGAAGTTTCATTTCACATTTCAAGTGTAGAAAGAATTCTGCATTGCTGTACTGAACCAGTACTGAACCAGCTGTACTTACCAGTGCTCAGCTTCTATGCCCTGCATTAGGTTGAAAGAAGCAAAAGAACCAATACAGAAACAGAATTTGGCCATCAACAAGGACGTGAGCCATGTGAGTTAAGGTACAAAACAGTATTCCTGATACAAGTCTGGAAGATGTATGCTGAAGAACCAATCGTTACCACAGCCTACATTAAAAGAGTCCAATTGATTCTAAAATGTTACTTGTGCACTGGAGGGAAAATGGTGCATGCAGACATGGGTATATGAAAAGACCTCTGCAATTAATCCTAATCAACCTCATTTCATCTGTCTGCCTCAGCCTCTTCATCTACAAAGTGGTGATAGTTGTACTTACCCATGTCTGTAACATGCCTCAATATGAAACACTACAGAGGTAAGCCACGAAAGACTATTTCATATTCTTGTGGAAAATGGGATGAGAGGTTCAGCTCAAGCCATTCCCATTTTTTTTTTCCCCATGTCTCCTTCATACCAGACACACATCAAGGAACAATCACTGGGGCTACAAGTGTGTTGCAGGATAAGAAAACTGTGTTAGACAGTAAGTTTTCACCCAGTACTTTTTTTTATTTAATGTATATCTGCACTTGTAACACATTCCATTTTCTCTTCACAATTCACATCCAGAACAAGAGCAATCTATATCTACTGCCCATTTCACTCAGAAAAAAATGAAATATGAAAGGAACAAAAGGGGAGTGCAGAGATTTCATTGTCTATATTTTTTTTTAATGGTCGATACGTCAAGATGGAAGGTAAATCACATGTGAGTAAAGATAGCAGGCAAAGATTCACAGAACAGAAATCAGTTTACACAACAAAGCAGTCACCTAACAAAGTTTAACAGAAGAGGTGCTACACTCCAGGTACCAAGGGTCAGACCTGCAGCGTGACCACAGTAAGCCGTCTTACTGCTCTGCATTCCTGTGTCAGTACAGGCAACGATCTTACCTACTTGGGACAGAGCATGCACGGAGGTGGTCAACGAAATCCTGCCTCTGACTCCAGGCAAAGGAGCAACAGCATAAAAGCCCACATCCCATTGATAAAGGGGAAGACCGATGTCAGACCCTTCTCCAGAAGGCCACCAGAAACCCATCTCCATGCTCATCTCTAGCATGCACTTGCTACAGGCCTATAACTAGTGAGACTGGCTCCTGGGCCCTTACCTGCCCTGAAGCTCCCATCTGAGCAGCTTGGGCCTGGGCTGCTTGCACTGCTGCTGCTGCCTGCTGCTGCTGGACCAGCTGGGCTCTTACCTGGAGTGCAAGAAGAAAGAACAAAGTCAACATGCACACCTCACAAGGGCATGACACTTATGATTCAGTTGTACTGACTACACTCAAAAAGCATGTGGAGACAAGATCAGCTTCACATGTACACTCTTTCTAAAGGCTTTCTGAGCTTTCTGTATGGAAAGTTTCCCTGCTTATAACATTTAGAACAGTCTCGCTACAGACAGTGCATCCAAGATTTGATTTTTTTCTTGCAACTTCTTTCCTGTACTATCGAGTTTTGCTATGACACTATGAGATATTTCAACTTTCTGGCAGACATAATTAACTAAATACATGTTGATTTCCCTCAAGGACACTGTATTAAGCACTTACCAATGGCCAACATTTCAAATGCTTATACATTGTTATGACTGTCAGTGTGATGACAACTAACTACTCCTAGTGTAGCTGGTAGAGCACAACATGAATGTATCGACTCATCCATGAGGTCAATAATTTCTCAAGTGTGGCTGACACTCCATTGCTCCCCAGCAAGGCCTAAAGAAAAGCAGGTCTTGCAATTGCATCTGAGCTTCTGTCCAACAGCACATACAGAGCACAGAAAATAACCTGACTAATGTAACAGGTCAAAAAGGTGCACCATTAACAGGATGGCCCAACAAGAGGCTCAAGAGAGTAAGACTGCTGTCCTGTCCACATTCTTTTCAAGGCAGGAACTATCAGTATCTTAAACTTTGACCAAGACCTCTAAACATGGCAGCAGAGGCAAAGACAGCATGCTGGAGGGCCAACATTAGCCCCAGTCACATGCACTAGGTGCTTCAAAGCACTTGCTCGTGTTCTAAAACCACAAACATCACAACAGTGATTTTTCTTTACCCTTTTTAAAACTTATTCATTCAAGGGTAAGCCAATAAATTATTTTTAAATATTAGCTTCATAAATGTTTTTCATAGATTTCCAGAAGTGCTACTCTTACAGTTCTCTACTGGCAACCCAGACATAAACCTTTAAAAACTCTGTATTCATAACATGCTAACTACCAATCTCTTAATAAGCTATGACTTTTTCCTATGTCATTATTAGCAAAAATTATTGCTCCAGAGGATCTTAATGAATCAACAATCAGTTCGTCACTAGCCCTTACCTGCATTGCTTTTAATTGCTGAGGTGTAAGAGTAACAGGCATAACCTGACTAGGAATTTGTCCTGAGATTGCCTGTGGCTGAGATACCATGGGCTGGGGTTGAGGCTGGGATTGTGGTGGAAGCTGAGATTGTTGTGCCTGAGCAACCTGCTGCTGCTGTTGTTGCTGTTGTTGCTGCTGCTGCTGTTGCTGCTGCATCTGTTGCATCTGCTGCTGCATTACTTGTTGAGGTGGCTGCTGCTGTATCTGCTGCTGTGGAATTTGTTGCTGCTGTTGCTGCTGCTGCTGTTGCTGTTGTGCCTGCATAGCCTGCGCTGCCTGCAGCTGTTGCATTTGGGCAATTCGTTGTAGTTGCTGCTGCTGCTGTTGCTGCTGCATCTGAAAAGCAGGAAAAGCTAAATGCTAAAGCTTCCAGCAATGCAATAGCAGCCTTATTTCTATAGCATAAACCAAGAGCAAACAGAATTTAATACATCAGGTTGAGGTTTTAAGCCCAAAGGGAAAGAAAGCCCAATATTTTTATGTACTCACTCTTCATGTATCTCAACTCTACACAGATGTCATGATTGAACCCCAGCTTGTAACCACAATTCCCAATACACTCAAATTAATCACCATCACTCTTCCTGTCTTCTGATATGTATACACAGATATCATTCCCTTTGTCTACAGGCTTCCCCTCGGAAAGTCCTGTTCATTTAGTCCATGACTTTTGGTCTCCACCTGCCATAACAGTCTCTCAGGGCAGGGGAGATGGTGTGTGATGTTGAACCGTGGCATGCTGAGCTCTCAGCTGAGGTAGCTGGTGTGGTCCATGCTCAAAGTCTGTGGTTTAAAAATGTCAGTCTCAAGGAAATTGCTGGGGCCAGTTCTGGTTTAATCACCTATGCACTTGCTCAGTTTCATCAAAGTTCACTCTTCATTAATCTGCATGATTCTTACTTTCATACTTTTGTCATGGTATATAGTAATCACAGTAGCGATGACACACAATATTATGTAGTACATCATCACACAATTTCAATGATTGGCTATTCTCACCCAAAATTAAACTCCCTTCAAGCACACACTGGACTTCCCCATCCTTCCACATCACCCATCCACGTCCTTGAACAAAAGCAATTCCAAGGATAGGTTTGCCTTTGCCTGAGGCAGTAGTCCAGACTGTCTTCCCCAACATACTGGCTCCACTCTCCCAGCATCAGAGCAGACAGATGACAAATTGCTTGCCTAAGCAACAACTGAAACTTTTCTGCATGTCTTGTGGCTCACTCAGCGACACAGACCCAGTAGATATTTGATTCTGTCCTTTCTTCCTGTTCTTGTGAACTTTCTAGTGATCTTTCTCCTGTTTTGTCATCTTTAGCTAAATGAGTTGACTTTCACATACATTTCTTCTTGTGCACAGGGCAACTAATACAAGTTGGATCTCTGGCTCAGCTGTGATGCTTATCTCAAGGCATTGATCTCTGGGTGGTATTAAACGATGGCTTAACCCTAACCAAGACCTGTGGTTCAGGTCTTGGTTAGGGTTAGTTAAGGAGACCTAGCAACAGAAACATGCTGGTCTGAGCATCCCAAGGATATTCAGCATTCTGCAGATCTATTGTAAATAGCCTGGCAGAGAAGGGGAAGATAAAGAAGGGCATCTCCCTCACGTATTGGCTCTCTGAGAGCAAGTAAAATGGGCTATAACTAATAGCTTCCAACAGGTGGCTCCTCAGCTGCAGACATGGAACCGCAGCTATCACTCCAGTACAGATACCAGGTTGGTCTGATGATCAATGATTTTATCATACTATAACCAGTGGTACACTGTGCAGTAGAGTGATAACCTTAATCCAATGCCCAGAGGTGACAAAGCACACAAGAAGAATACTATGCAGCATATATAGCAGGTAATGTGTTACATAACCCAACTCTAAGAACAAATAAAACAACACTGTGACCAGTAATGAGTAATATAATGAATACTAATAACAAATTTGTTTTAATATGCTCTGGGCAGATATGTTGTTAACTCAACCCTTTGTGCCCCACACTGATGCACCAAAAATGACTGTTGTTTAAACCCAGTCGGAAACTGAGCACCACACAGCTGCCTGCTCACCCTTCCCTCACAGTGGGATAGGAAGGAGAATGTGGAAAAAAGCCCCATGGCTTGAGATAAAGACAGTTTAATAGGATAACAAAGGAAGAGAGTAACAACAATAACTATAAAACAAGTGATGCACAAACACAATTGCTCATCGCCTACAGGAAAAAACAACAGTGCAATGCCCAGTCTGTTTCCAAGCAGCAATTCCACCTCCCTTCCCCAGTTCTATCCAGAGCATGACATTACATGGAGGGAACATCCCTTTGGCCAGTCTGGGTCAGTTGCCTGGCTATGCTCTCTCTGTAAGAACCTGAAAAGCCCTTGACTTAGTGTTGGCACTACAACTACCTATAAGAAAAAAGAAAAAAAAAAAGCAGTGTGTTATCATTATTCTCATCCTAAGCCCAAAACAAAGCATGATAACACCTCCTAGAAAGAAAAATAACTCCATCCTAGCCAAAGTGAGCGTGATAATGTACATCCCGTGGTTTTAATATTGCAAGCTTGTCTTGCTACTAAAATGGTTTTCAAAAGCATCAGTTTCTCAGGTACAAAGGGGCTTAGAAGCACTTCTTCAAATGCAACCAGCATGCATCATCACCACTATTTATCAGAAGCTGCACAAGAACATGACAGCTGAAGTTTCCTCTTCTGCTTTTGTGTGGAACACATACACATGGTGTGCTGAGCACACATTTTTTTAAAGTGACTATGAAAACAGCCACTATTTCCAGAGTAATACCAGTGCTTTTAGTTCTCTTCCACCTCCCTGTTCTTGACAGTTGAAAGACTATCCTGATGTTTATAAAGAGAAAGAGACATTTTAACTCTCTACTGCTATGACAGAAGAAAGCAGCAAAAGGACTGTTAAGCCTATGGGATGTAATATATTGTTGCCAATTAACTCCAAAGTCTCAAGTGACGCCCTACCCTAAAGTGGAAACACATTCCTAACAGGCAGAGCTGATATTCAGAACTTCCATGCAAGCTAAGCCTCACTTGACAAGTAACTGAACACAGATCACCTCAATTGCCATTGTAGTTGTTTGTCATCACCTGCTGTTGGTTTTGCTGCTGCTGCATCTGCAATTTCAGCATGTGCTGTTGCTGCTGCTGGACGGCTTGCAACTGCTGTTGCTGCTGCTGCTGCTGGGCTGCTGCAGCTGCTGCTGCCTGCTGCTGCTGGACCTGAAACTGTTGTTGCATGGCTGACTGCTGGGCCTGGAATTGCTGCTGCTGCAAAGCCACCTGCTGCTGCTGGAATTGTTGCTGCTGCTGCTGTTGCTGTTGAGCTATCTGCTGAAGCTGAAGTTGGGCTAAAAAGAAGGAAGACTGTACTTAAACATTAGATACAGCGTGAGAGACAGTACCCAGTATAACTGAGAACTGTTAAAGACAAACCCTAAATCACATTAATATTCTTCATTAGCAGCATGTACTTATGCTTCCTCAAATGAAGGAAGCACATGAACAGAATGGCATTTCCTACTACCAACCTCTACTGCCTTTATTGAGACAGCAACCTAGGTGAAGAATGTAAAAAAGTACAGGAGGAAATATGCAGAGAGGTCACCAGCAGGAAGCAACATACCCACAGAACATGAAGGTAAGCTTTACAAAAACAAAGTTCTGAATGCTGACATCTTGATGGACAAAAGCAGCATTTGCTCATACAACAGCTAGCCTGTTCCACACTATACTAACACATTCATCCCCATTAGGTAGCAGTACTTGAAATGTATTCTTCCTGCAGTTCACTTGGCTGATTCAGCAAGTATGACAATTCTTCAGCACCCTTTCCTGTGGAAAGTTTAGGTACTGAAAGGCTGATTCAACAATTTTAGTGGTTGAAGCAAACTGAACACTTACTCTGCTGAGTAGCTGTAGAGACACCAGGCATACCATGAGGAGTCATTCCTGAAGTTCCAGGAGGCTGCTGCTGCCCTGTGAGACTCATCTGTTGTCCCATTGGGCCAAGACCACTCATTCCACTCATTGGTGCTCCTTGAGCTCGGGAAGCCATGCCCATTCCAGGTGCTCCTGCTGGGGGACCCCCAGTTAGATTCTGCAGGGCATTCATTGGATCTACAAAGAAAATAGTTACCAATATGCAGCCAGCCATGCATTTCCCTCCCCAAAGTCCTCTGTTCTCCATCATACACTCAAAATACATTAGACAAAAGGAACTTACTAGCCACCTCTGAATTACATGCAAGTCCAAACAAGCTGCCAACAAAACTCCTATGAGAATATCCATCTTGTAACCTCAAAAACCAGTAAGAGACTCCCCACTGTGGATATAAGTGGCCTGCCTCTATCTCCTGAGATCAACACAGAGAAGCAGCGCTCTGACCAGAGGAAGTACTCTGCTATACAGTTCACCCCATAACATCACATTTATGATGCAGTGGATAAATTCTGTGCCTTTCAAGATAATTACCATAATCTGAATTCAGGGCACACAGAAACATGAAGTCAAAGAGAAGATGGCAATTCAAGAGGGCAAAACACAACATGGGGTGCAGAAGCAATAGTAAATGGGTACAGAACACAACACCCCCTTCTTTCTTAAGAATAGTAATAAAATAGTATCTAGTGTCTAGGCTGGATGTTAATCAACCACAGATGCTCTGCATATTTAGCCTATGGAGAGATAAAAATAGAGGATTATACTATGTCCTACTATACACTGCTGTAAGAATTCACAGAGAATTCACAGACAGAAGACACAATCAGATCTAACCTCACTCAAAGGACAGAACGTGAACCCCTACAAACAACACTGTATCAAGGAGAAACCTGGACTGCTCAGTAGGACATTATCTTCAATCCCTCTTGTTCCTTCAAGAATCTGAGCATTGTGAGCTAACAGAAGTTCAAACAAGGAAAGAAACAAGTTTCCTGTCTTAAATCCAAAACATGGGCTAAGCCTGTCACACTTGTGTGACACTGAGCAACTCCCAAGACTATCATGCTACCTTTCCTTTCCTCCAGCAGTGTCTAATATTCCAGTTAGGAAATCCACAGCCTACTTACTCTTAGCACACTACAGCTCTGATTTCTAGGCTATTCTATTTAGAAATGGAAGGGAAGAAGAAGATAGAAAGAAAAAAAATATAAGAATGAGCTCTTACCACTGACCGAGGCTTGAGATTTCTTATTGTCTGTAAAGGAAGAACAATTAATTACCACAGTTACAACAAAATACATTAGCCTAAGCCAATGTGGTAACCAGAATGCTACATATGGAAAGAAACAAAAAAGGTAATGTTTAAATAATTTCTTGAAGATTTTTCAATTATAGATGGAAGTGTAAATGAAACTATTCGGAAATTCAGCATGTATGTTACAGGAAGGTTTTTTAGGCAACTTGTGAAGAGTTACATGCAGAACCACACAGACAAACATTAAATTTACGTTTTTGTATGTGATCACCAATCCATTACAGGGAAAGTAAAAAACCCAACAAACCACCTAACAAAACAAAACAATTACTTACGAATATCTCGAAAATGGATAATAAGTCTGGCCACAAGAGAAAGATATTCTTCCTAAAGGCAAAAAATCAGTATTTTAGCATAGGAATAGAAAGAGCAACCATGACTCTCTGACTCTTCAGCACTCTTCCTCAACATGACAGATTTTACATTACCATGTCTGTGCACTTTTCAGAGTGGTTCGCTTGCAAGGGACAGTCTGTTCATTAACTAGGCAAGGCTATTTTTAATAGCTCATAGTCACTGATGGCACAAAGAGGCCAAGAAACCATAAAATTCACTGGAAATAACCTCCGTGACAATCACCCTAATAGCATCACAGTATGTGAACAAAATTATAAACCAATTTTCCATTTCTTATCCACTCTTAATTCCTTCTTACTAATGACTGAACCTGCTTAATTGGTACATTAACTTACTTTAGCCTTTGAACTATGTCATATTCATAGTACAAAAACTTTTTAAGCTAATATTGTAAGTTAATAACTTTAAAGACTAACATATGAGAAGTGTCAGAAGTTAAAAGTGAAATATTCTTTGCAGCATTTCATTAGTGTGCTTCATAATCTGTAAGAGAAAGTGCAGAGGGCTGAGACAGCCCTCCTGCCCATCAAACTACCCACTCCCAGTGTGGATGCCGTCAGCAGGCAGAAATGTGTTAACATCCAAATTTGTCTCGGTGAAAATTTTCTCTCTCAAACATACCTTGTTTAGAGGCAGCAACAGTATCCAGTTTCTCATACAGGTTTATATTTTGGTAGAGACTAGAACTGTATGTGATAAGCAGACTTTCCCAGTGACCACAGCACTTCTCTTGGATACAGCATTTTCACTGATATCTCAGTCTCTGCCAACCACCAAACTGGCCCAACGGAATCGTGCTACACTGTAGATGAAGGAAATTCTATGCATTTCACTACACTCACGTGGGTAACAATTACAGGTGGTCCCATATACACATTAAATGCTGCAGCATGAGAAAAGCTGGAAAAGTCCAATTTGATGCAGGTATTGGCTGCAAAATACACTCATTTTCCCTCAAGGTAAAGGAAGCACAGATAAATAAAAAATTTTGCATAACTATGTACTCTAAACAGAGGCAGTTAATTAAGTTAAATGGGTTTGCTATTTCTGCAGATTGTTCCAAAAATCTTTTGACAGCCCAGTAACTTTTGGAAAAACACAGAGATGCTTTACCCTTGTTTTGGCCTTCATAAACACATGACTTTCCATATCTTTACTGGATTTATTATGGGCAACACCAGCCTTCCTCATAGCATCTTCACTGAAAAAAAAAGGAGAAAAAAAAAGGCTGGGTATTAATCGAGGACATCGGGAAATACTTTCTGTGCTCAGTAGGGTCTGTAAAACAGCTTTTTATCCCTCTCACATTTATACATTATAAAAACCCCACAGACATTACTTAAAATTGCCATCCTTGACTTTTTTTCAAATAATGGAGAAAAAAGCCACCTAGCTGCTAAAAGGCAACACAAATATTCCTCACAGAAATTCAAGAACAACTGCTGAGTCATTATTTTACCACCTGATGACTCTGACAGAATACCAGGACATTTCATTTGAAGAAAGCTGAATGGCAGGATTAATGTAATCCATGTTTGGCAAACAATGGGCTTGAGCCTGCCTAGTGTCAGGCATTTCGAAAAGAATCCATTAAACATAAGGTGGAAGAATAAATACTGTAAAAGATTGCTTAAAGGCATAGAGACGATGAGTAAGATACCAATGAGTAAGAATACCGAGTGGGAGCACTGATGGGAGGCAAAGAAGAGCAGAGGTGCAGTGATGTGAAGGGCAGGGAGAGGACAACACACATGAAAGCATCAAGTGAAGCAGTAAGATGAAAAGGCTGCCCAGTAGGCTACCTGACTGATAGAAAGTTGATGGAAAGAAAAAGAACGGGTTTAGCAGTGAAAAGCTTTCAAATCCCTTACTGTTCTTTCCCATTTCCCAGAATCACAGGGACTTGCTCTCCATTCTCCATCACACCTCTAGTAAATTGAATCCAGAGATGCCCTCTGGATGGGATATTGACCATGAAAGATGAAATGGAAAAAACAACATAACAATCATCTCACAAAAACACACATTGCTAAGGACATGGGTGAGGAAAAAAAAAAAGGGAAATCTCAATACACTGAAGAAGTATCAACCATTCAACAATGAAACAAGCAATGAGATAAAGACATCCTAAAATGAGGAGTCCAATCAGGTGAACAGTCCTATTGGAACCCTCCAGGCACTCTCACCCTTGTAAACATTTCACTTCACTGCAAAACCTGTTCTGTTTTAAAGCAGCCCAGCAACTAAAGTCTAAATTCCATAAACAAGTTACCAGGAAATACTTTCACCTTGCAATTAACAACTTAGCAACTTATTTCTCAACAACTGCTGTTGCGTTAGCAAGCACCCTACACAAACTATTAGTCATCCCTGAATGCTTCAGCCAGTCTGAAGGGGACTACCATTTTCTTCCCCTTGAATTTCTACCATGCAGCAGGAATTGTTCTTAGATGAGCACTAAGGTGGTTCAGCTTCCTGAATTAACTCAGTAACACAGCTGCAGAAGTGAGAAGAGTAGATGACATAAGCCTTATATAAAGGAGCTCAGGCTGTCACAACTCACACCCTTACCCTGCAAACTAGTAGCATAAATCCAGCCTGCTGTAGCCTGCAAAGTGGCAGCAGAACACAACTACTTGCTAAGGATCTCTCATGGTAAATTGTTTGTATTTGCCCAGATATTAAAAAAAAAAAATCTGTTTATATATGAAAGTTCCAATGAAGTGGAATCCAAACATAATGCAGAATAATTATCCCCTATGCACAAACAAGAATTAAAGCGAGCTGCTCATACTGGAGCTCTACTGCAGAGGAATAAGCAATATCCAACTCTTTATTGACACCTCCTGTTTCTAATGCTTTCCCTTTCAGAAAAGCTGTCTCTAAATTCCCCGCTACTCTCTGAATCCCTACCAGTCCCATGGTATAATGACACCTCAATTTAAGATCATCAAGAACTGAGCAGGCAGAAACAAAAGATTATGCAGAAGCAAGTAAAGGAAATAACACATAAGGAGTACTAAGTGGCTACTGATCAATGTGGTATCAGGAACTAGGAAAAAGATCCACAGAAAAGAAAAAGCTATATAAAATCCACCTTTATACCTATCTACAATTTCCTTTTGATGTTATAGGTCACAAAAGACATTTTATAATGACTATATCTGCATTACCACTAACATCACTCCAAGCATTCCATAACACGTATGTTAGCATTACAGTAAAGTTTTATACTAAGAGGAAGAGAAAAAGCACACAACTTTTTCTTTGTTCACATACTCCATTGCAATCAGCATAAAAATATTTACACTGAAAGACTATGAAAGTCACTTAAAGCCATAGTTTATTGTAATTAAGGATACCAAATAATGGATCATGTCCTTGCAGGACACCAAACTCAGCAAAACTCTGAAAACTAGATGCTACCAGCCAATTCAAACCTCATCTACCTCATAAGCCCTTGCTAAATGTATCATAAGATATGCACTAAAACTCTGAGTGTTCTGCATGAAATGGAAGAGGCAAAGCTGCAGTATCACACGATGACGCGTTTAGTGCCAGCACCAGCCTCAGGAATTCCCCCTCCATTCCCAAGAAGCTTGTTTCCAGCCCAAATGCTCAACTTCTTCCTCAGGCCAGCTGGTCTAGTTGAACAATCTTGCAAAACACATTAATCAAAACTGTAACAGCTCCCCTACCCAGCTCACGCCATGCCTGCATGAATCAGTTGTTCCAATGAAACAGGAGGGCAATGGGTTCCAGGGCGAGCACCACATTAAGCCACATAACATCATCAGATGCTGTTTCATGGAGTATTTGATCACTCAAAAACTCAGTTCAACAAGCCATTCTTGCTCAAAATGAGAGAAAAGGGAAAAAAAAGGGGAAGGGGGGGAGCATGCTGGTAAGCCATTAGCCATATTTATCCACAATACAAGGTTTAAAAACTTCCAAGTAACCACCAATAAATACACTAAACTTCAATCACTTGTGTGGACAGCATCATGCCTGCAAGATCAGTTCTGTTAGTTAGTGATCTAACATATTTCATCAATAGCAGCTCTCACTGAAGGAAAACCCACGTAACACAGGCCAGCAGAAGACCCAAAGCAGGAGACACCCCTTGCTTGCTCACATTTGCTGGACAGAACATGTAAATGCCTGAAAGTCCTCCAGCTACAGAGGGGAAAGGACACCCCAAGGCCTTGTTCTGGCATTACCTTTCTTCCAAATTCTGCAGTGATGAGAAATCCCTCCTGGTACACACACACAATCACCTCTTCATAGCTTCACAAGCATGTCTTCCAGCAGAAGTGACTCAGTAAGAAGCTGCCCCTTCCAAGTTATGTCACTACAACCGTCTGTGCTACCAGCAGCACTGAAGAACAACCACGGTTAAAAATAATTACTTTTCCTGAGTTATTCCTAACTATGAGCAATTACCCCATCAGGTTCACTGCACAGCAACCCAAACATTTGCAGTGAAGAGGCACTGCAGAGGCAGTAGTTTCTTCAGTTCAAAATTGTGTCAAAATAAGCATCTATAAAAAGCTTTCTCACTTTGTTCAGTTCCAGGGAGAAACATCTGCCGCTTTGACCTTTTTTGCCTCAATTCTCATCAGACAACACAGGCTGGAATATAAAACTCAGGCTGATTAAAGACTTGGTTCTGTGAATTGTTTCATAGATAGCAGCAACGAAGATGATTTTCCCTTCCCTCACTCAGAAAACTTTAGCTGATCCACTGATCTGCCTGCTTGTTCTTCAGTCTCCACTTGTAACTCCTTTCATGCATTCTCCCCATTCTCATCCTTGTTTCTATTCATGAATGTTCTTTAGCTAAATCTTAAGTGAGAACATACACATCAAAACTTCAAAAGCAAAACACTGCACACAAAGGTAATGGACCATCACACAACCTAAGTTATATCCCTTTTCTACACTCAACACTATTCCCTTCTAACATAACCTAGAAGTAGCTCAGAGCAGGAACTGTACATAACTGCACACTGAGTTTACCACCACAGAACCCTTTTCAGATTTGTCCTTCAGGCAACATCAACATTTAAAAACATATTAAGGAAAGGCCTTTGGAAATGAGACTCCCAAAGCACCGGATTGTGCCTGCTCTCTGTAATGGCCAGAATAAAGAGGTGCCCTGCAAACACAAGTATATATTCAGACCCCTACATCATCACTGTCTCTGGAAGAATCTGAGAGAAGCCAAAGGTCACCTCTGGCCTCAGTCATTGACGCTCAGGTTTTCCTGGATCTAGCAACAGTATGAACGCCCTATCTGGGCCTGCAGTCACTCAAAAATCTAGTACTGAACGGGGCTTCTTTGGTTATTAAATGCCAGTATTCAGTGGTGTCAGTGTGACACATATCACTAGGACACCTATTCCACACAGGATCCCCAAAGTGTTCATCCACATAATGTCAGTCTTTAAAAACAACCAAACCACCACAGAACACACCACACCCAAAAAGCCCTCAACCTAAAACTTAAATTTAGTGTTGTGGAAGACATCCAAGTGTGAAATTGCAACAAATTAAGACTTCTGAATCCAGAAGCTCTAACAAAGTATTCAAGAGGAGTTATGTGAATGGTTCCATACATTTAAGGCCAAGTATTAACACTCATCTTGATAAATAACCACCACTTGCTATTTGCAAGATGAACTGGAAGATATACATACAAGACAGTGTATTTTCCTAACTGTTAAGAACAACACTCCCACAAATTAAAAACTCTCAGATGAATCATCAGTTATTTATTTTAATTACCTCCCTCTTCCTACATAAGCCTCATTAATAGCAAAACCAGAAGCTTAAGGAAAGAAATAGGAGCCACATACTGGCTAAAAAGACTTGAGCATGTTGACTCTTAATTCTCATTCAACAAATCTATTATAAACTACACTTTTGTCTAGTTTCACTTTATTCCAAGTACAAAGATGAAACCAAAACATTTTCAGACACCAACAACTTATTAATCACTTCCAAAAAATCCACTGATGCTTATCCCAGTAACAAACTCATTTGCTTTCTAAACAGGACAGTGAACACGTGAACTACACTGTAAAAGTGGATGCACAGTCTTAAAAAAGCCCTTTGTCAATACATCTGTAACTAAAAGCACACAGAGCATATACAGACAGCTGTACAAGTACATAAGACAATAAACCACATGCAGACAAAAAGCATACATTTTACATATTAAAAAAGACAGTCTGTTTTTTAAATTGAATCCCATTAGCAAAAAGATCAAGCTTTTCAAACATACATAAATAAGGATTTAAACATTACTTTAGAAGCATTGGAACAGTGATTTCACTTACAGAATAACTACCATTTTGTATGGTGGAAGAACTTTACATAAAATAGAAAAAGCATAAGAGCAGCAAAGTAATTCAAGTCCAGTGACTGTTTACTTTTTGTTCTTTAGGAAACAAAAAAACCCAGCCTTTTAAGCATCAGATAAGAAACACATAATAGAGGTGTTTATAGAAAGGACTAGGGCAAACATGGCAACATTATGGATACTGCCAAAGTTGAAGCCCTACAGCAGATGCCGTCAAGCAGGACAGGAAGCTGGGATGCCCAGGGAAAGAAAAGCGGCAGAGGATGGGAGAAATCAAGTAAAAGCACAGATCCGGCTACACCGGCGTAGGCTCTGAGCTGACCCTGGTAACGAGCCCCCCTCTGCCCCTCACGGGGAGGGGGACAAGGGAAGAGGAAACCCGGGGGATCGCGGACGACGCCAGGCAGCACGTGGAAGCCCAAGGAGGGCTCGCCGAGAGGCGGAGACGGGTGGAACGCACCCGCCCGAACACGGGCACCGCCGGGGTAACGGGAGCCGCTGAAGCACCTCTGGGGCAGAAGACGCGGCCCGACTGCGGCCTACCCAGCGCCGCGGCCCGCACTCACATCTGGCTGACGAGCTTCTGCCGGAAGTTGGTGCTGCGCCAGTCGGCCTCAGGCGCGGTCACGTCCATCCCCGCCGCCACCGCGAGCGCCG